>JAVTVY010000508.1:0-339946 GCA_036873755.1 Hanleya hanleyi
CAGGTAAGTCACAGTGCTCCGCAAAAGTAGTGCAATGAATACTCCCCTACCCTAAAAATCGACTCCTTTTATACGTTTTTCTATAATCCGCCATCTTGTCCCACCACCCACAGCCGCCATCTTGTCCCACCACCCACAGCCGCCATCTTGTCCCACCACCCACAGCCGCCATCTTGTCCCACCACCCACACGCCGCCATCTTGTCCCACCACCCACACGCCGCCATCTTGTCCCACCACCCACAACCGCCATCTTGTCCCACCACCCACAGCCGCCATCTTGTCCCACCACCCACAGCTGCCATCTTGTCCCACCACCCACAGCCGCCATCTTGTCCCACCACCCACAGCCGCCATCTTGTCCCACCACCCACAACCGCCATCTTGTCCCACCACCCACAACCGCCATCTTGTCCCACCACCCACAGCCGCCATCTTGTCCCACCACCCACAGCCGCCATCTTGTCCCACCACCCACAGCCGCCATCTTGTCCCACCACCCACAGCCGCCATCTTGTCCCACCACCCACAGCTGCCATCTTGTCCCACCACCCACAGCCGCCATCTTGTCCCACCACCCACAGCCGCCATCTTGTCCCACCACCCACACCCACCATCTTGTCCCACCACCCACACACACACGCATGCGCACACCGCCCCAATACCGCCTCAAAACCGCCCCATTTTTTTTTCTGCGCATGCGCAGTGAGGCGCTATCCTATCTACTTGCGTGCTACATACTACTGTGGGCCATATTGCCCCCCGCCCCCCCCCCCCTTCCAGGCATGGTAGGGTTAATTGAAAAGTATTATTAGCTCAGTCAATTATATGACGTTATACTGAAGACATAACGTTACATCTCTGATTTTGAGAGAATGTTTATCTACCAGGAAATTGTATACTATTGGTTCAATCAATCACAGATTGTTATACTGACGACTGAATGTTACAAATCTGATAGTGATAAAACTACAGTATGATTAGTTCAACGCTACGGTGATAATGGTGAGAGAATGTTGTAAATTATTATGAGCTCAATCATAGGGTGTTAGACCGACAACTGAACACAACAGCTCTGATTTGGATATAAAGTTTACACCAGTTACTGTATTAGTTCATCAAGCTCAGGCTGTTATACTGACGACAAACCGTTACGGCTCTCATGGTGAAATAATTGTTATACCAGGTACTTGTACAGAAGCATTA
This sequence comes from Hanleya hanleyi, assembly GCA_036873755.1. Taxonomy (NCBI): domain Eukaryota; kingdom Metazoa; phylum Mollusca; class Polyplacophora; order Lepidopleurida; family Hanleyidae; genus Hanleya; species Hanleya hanleyi. Next base: position 1,206 of record JAVTVY010000508.1, read on the forward strand.
TTTCAATCAATCAAAGATGTTAAACTGAGAATACAACGTTACATGGTGCCAGAATGTCTATATCAGATACTTGTACATTAGTATAAGTTCAGTCAATCGAAGGGTGTTGTACTGAAGACAGACGGTGAGTGAATGTTTATACCAGGTAATTTTGCAGTATTATTAGTTGAATCAATCACTGGATGCTGTACTGAAGACAGAACGTTACATCTCTGATGGTAAGAGAATGTTTATACCGGGTAATTGTACAGGATTATTAGTTTATCAGTCCCGGTCTGTACACCCAATGGTGAGGCAAATAGAACCCCGGTTTGATGTCCGGCTTCAGATCCTCTTGGTCCACTAGCTCAGCCCAACCGTTGACCACATGTTGGTCAATAGCGCCCTTATACATGTTGACCTTCTCAGGGTTTCTTAACAGATTTAAGTCGTTCCTCTGCCAAATTGTAATTGTCAGGGAGTAAGGTAGGGTCTCGTCTCCATGGTAAACCGATCGTGTTCCGATCTCCCTCATTCTTGCATGACTGCCCAAACAACTGCAAGATTTACTGATCATCAGGGGACAGAACTCTTGTCCCACAATTACAGTTGGTTGTCTGAACTCCGAGAGTCTCATATGCGTAAAAGTTCTCCATATCGACTTTCTAGACAAAGTCTATTGAACAGAGAGAGGAAGCCCTTCGGGCGCTGTCTGACCCGATCAATGAGGTTGTTCAGTCCATGTCAGAGCTCCATGCGCTCGATTTCAGGAACATCAGATATTCCAGGAACTTGAAATACGTAGTACTATCAGCTGTTCCCGAATTTGAGGCTGAGAATCAGGCTATCGAAGACAAGCTATCTGATTTCCTTTCGATCGGTCTTGAATCTGCCATGTTAATGTGTCTGATTCGTGCACTTGCGTACTACATGAGTCGCACTAAAGATCTAAGGGCTGACAGGAAGCGATTGTTTACCCTTTTCGATCCTAAAGCAAAACATGAAAGCAGCAAGTAGCGTCCGGTCCGTCAGTCAATTCAACCGTCGTCCATTAAAGAATATCCGTGTCAATAATCCAAAGACCTTTTCCATATTTCATATAACAGCATTAGCACCAAATTCAAAAAGACATTCATAGTATACATACAATTAGACTAGGTTCCTGCAAGAGAGAAGCGGTCAATAGTTTGCATGATGCCGGTGAGATATCATGATGTTCCAAAAATATCAAATCCGTATCGCTGATCAGTATTCTTAATACATATGATATTCGTTGTGAAGTCGTCATCTAGAAAATGATGTATCCTAGTCACGTTTTGATTGTGACTGTTCATATGAGCACCCTGAGGATCTTGAAGTACATGGGTTCGTACGGCCCCTAGCCCCGGGTTAATCGGAAATAGGCACAAGTTACGAACGTAACGCTATAGATCCTGCACACTGCGCTCGTATTTTGCTATCAGCATGTGATATGTGTCGCCATATTTGAGAAACTTTGAGTGGAGGCGCTTGGTGGTATAGTCCTGTTTTATAAGTTTATGAAATAATGTTTTGTGACGTTGATTAAAATCGTCACATTTAACACAGGATCTAGCAAATGCTACAAGGCGAGATATGTATACGCCATATGCAGGTCCCACTATTTCCAACTATGAAACACTATCTCGAGTTGGCTGAAAAATACGATTCGACCAACGTATTCCACGGCTACGAAAAGACAAACCGCGCTTGTTAACATCTCCTGTCACGAAAATATAGCCCTCGCTATAGCCGTCGTGGCCGTTTTGGTCTACTAGATTGTTGACAGATGTGATGAGGGCGTGCTACTGGAGGTCAAATACGACTTTTGCCTCTTTCTACTTTCGTGACATGACGCTGGCATGTGACGACCTCTATTCCATCGGCCCCATAGTTACATCACAGAGGGTGTCCATGGGTCCGAGGCCAGCAAGATAAAAATTCGGTGACAGTTTTTAACCTACTTTTAATGGTGAGTGTTTTTTCCTGTCCTTTCCTTTCGGAAGGAAAACGGGGGGCTACTCATCCGGAAGTCAGAATAGCGGCAATGGTTCATATAGACCACAGGGCAACATATATGTTACTACTGTCGTATGATCTCTTAGATCCTCAGAGATGTAGAAGATCTTTTATTTGTTTTCTGACAAGTCACTCTTCTCACTTTAGTCGCTTTTCAATATGCGTTGTTTGCCCACCATCCAATATGTGTCATTCTATGCAATAATTGCAAGTGAGGTAAGTTTTCAGCGCAAATAACTTGCCAATTTTAGAAGTAAATTTTATGTTATTAAGCTAAAACTTACCTCACTTCCAGTGATGCCCATCCGCCTTCCTCTCTGAGTAAACACCAAGTGTAGCTCGGAACGAGAAGGATGTGCTGGCGTGAGCATGCGCATGACTGCGCATGCGCAGGCTGGGATTTGTGTTATTTTAAATCTTTCTTCGGTGCTGATTCAGTGTAAACACAGAATGCAATAAATGAAAGTGACGTAAGTTTTAGCTTAATAACATGAAATTTACTTGTAAAATTTCCAATTTTCCACTAGTTTTCGAGTGGGCATGCGCGTATCACCCGCCCTGGGATCCAAATTACCCTGTATACGTCCGATCGGCCCCACATGCCACTTTTAACCAATATGGGCTACTGTTCATTTGTGTAGTCCCAAGTGCGCGCCCATTCCGACCGTATCGCGCATTCTCTACACTCCGAGTGAGCTTTGCACATTGGTCCAGTATGGCCTACATTATCCACTTTACACCTGAAATCAAAACCAACACACATGCACCCATTTCAACCCTAGCTACGATTTCTCTACTACTGATGAATTCTCAGATGACGTCGCAGCCTGTAATGTCTGCTTCATGGTCCACCATCCCATTCCCCCTCGTGAACGGGGCAAGATTTGCTGTTTATATAATTATACTGTTTAAATTTACTCATGATTCTTTGATCGCGGATTCATGCGTGTAGGCTCAAAGTGACCCCCAATGGGGCAAGCTGTAACTCAGATTTCAGCTTTCAGTGAGACAGACAATTGGGCAGGCCTGGTAGGGTTAAGTCTTATTTTAGAAAATAACTCGACAGTGTATTTAATCGAGAGGGTAATTGACTCAGGACTCGCAGAGGACATATGGATAAATGTGCACAATATAATGCAAGATTCTTATGACGCTGACATGAACAGTCACAGTCAAAGCCACACTAAGATCAATTCTAGACAAGAAATCGCCTCGGAATTGTTCAAGGAATACCAGTGGTAATCATTACTGGAAAGGATCTACTGTTCTGTTTTGAAAGGAACTATAGCTTGTGACAAAAGATCACATTTTCTTATATTGTCGCTTATTGTGAGAATGATGTATTTTGATTATGTATATTATATTGAATATTATTGGCGCGGGTGGCTAAAAGATTTGACATTTATACAGTGTTCTGCATGTGCTATCTGACTAACCGATTGTTAGACCTGGAACAACATATATCTTGAAACTTGGTTTCGTGGAAATATGTATTTCGCCGATAAGTCGTTTATACGACAATCACTGCTCAAGCGAACGGATTGAAGACCCGAAATGTGATGACGAGGGCCTCATGCCGAACCTCAACATCGAAATTCGACGTTAAGGGTCGATCATGACGACATTTTGTTCATTGTGATATTAAAGGCCGACATGTCGACCTTTAACATGCGATGTTGATGGTCGCTGCGACGGTGAGATCATCTACATCGTTTCATTCATAGGTCGGAGAAGTGCTATCCCCTGAACTCTAATTTATAGAGAGCGCTTCAGGGATATCGATGACACCATACTTCAGGGATATCGATGACATCATACTTCAGGTATATCGATGCCACCATACTTCAGGGATATCGATGGCACTATACTTCAGGGAGAATCGACGACACCATACTTCAGGGATATTGATGACACTATACTTCATGGATATCAATGGCACCATACTTCAAGGATGTCGATAACGTTTGAAATACCAGTCGGTATGCAGCTCGATAGAATTCGAAGTATTTCAGAGTGGGTTCTCTCTGGGCTGGAGTGACTCAATGATTAGTCAGGAGGTCATGAGAAGATAGCATTTATCATGAATATCATCAGATTTGCTGGTGATATTTAGGTACCGTATCATTTTAATCAGATTGCAAATATCCATATTTGATGTTGTCCGTCTGAACTTTTCGTAGCAGCGCGATACCACAGATGAATGCGAACCTGCACGAGAAGACAATAGCGATCAACAAGTTTTTCCCGTCCATGATAAGTCTTGATAAGGCAGAGGGGGTTGCTATGAGAGGACATATTAGGAGCTGAAATTCATAATTTGACACAAGCAACTTTTGATTGTATTTGCATGACCCTCTCCCAGGAATGGATAATGGGTGAATTCGAAATAGCGGCCTCCAATATGTACTTTTCCACAAAAAGATGATTTTCTACTTCGAATTGTCACTTCATTTTATACCTCGTAATGACTTCCCGAGTTATTCTCGTATATTGCGAAAAAAAATGTATATATATATACAGAGTAAACCGCTAATTTTAAAAGCCCCAAGTCGCCGCCTTAATTCCGGCCCGAATGTAACATTCATCTCGCGAATTCTGTGACCATGGTCTGGACTTGTCTCTACAGCTAGTATGATCGGTAGAGTTATCCCCCTTCGTTACTGAGATGCATATCGCCACTAGATGTCACTGGGCGCGGATTAATGGATGTGCATCGTTGACTTCGTTTTGACAGATGTTCATTTTCTGAATTTCTTCTTCAAATTACGATATATGAATTCTCATAATAACTCGGGACGTTATTCGGGAAACCCGTCATTCTAGTTCCTAAACAGTGACAATGTCTGCCGAAATCAGAGACTCAGAGAAAGCAAGAACAACACCGTTGACAAACGCTGATTCGCAACAACAACAACAACCACACCCATTCACCGTAGACGGGGATGGACGACCACAGTATGACAGTGTCCAGCAGTATGCCCGAAGCTTACAGCACTGGATGTGGAACTATCAACAATGGAATTCCATGAACACTTTTTATTCAATGATGCCTTATTATATGATGGGCAATCCTTTCCCTCCAATGCCCGGTGTGAATGCCCCAGGACCGCACACATCAACCGTCACAGGTGCCCAGGGACACAGACCGGCTAACAGAATGGGTCCAGCCGCCCTCTTCCCTGGCTTTTTCCCTCGTCCAGGCCAGGCATCCCCAATCTCACCTGACATGAGGGGTTAGTTAAGGTCCATTTCCGCAGCAACGTCACAATACGTGCGAACAACATCAATGCATTATTTGCACAGCAGCCAACTTGATTTGCTTCAGCAAAAATGCATTGAAATAGCCCTTTTGTTATGCGTCAAAAATGTTGTTCTGATGTTGCCGCAAAATGACACCTGCTGTGAGTACGGCACCATTGAATATCATGAGGCTATTTTTCAGATGTGATTGTCGCTGTCAAAACACGTGCTGTGGAAATGGACCTTTAGGCGACCCCTGAAAAAAAAACATATTGGCTATTTCTCAGATGTGGTTGTCATTGTGAAAACGCATGCTGCGAAAATGGGCCTTCAGGCGACCCCTGACATGCCTGAAAAAAACCCATTGGCCTTGTAGAAATCATAATGATTTATTTTTCATTACAATCATTCCTACAGGTGTACGACTTATCCACACTTGTGAAAGTTTATTCAGCTTATTATGAGATTTGGTTGAAAATGGCATGTCTGAAAAATGGCCGTTATTAAACACCATTGTTTTTTTTTATCCAATTTCTCCTATAAAAGCTTAGTATTCCAAGTTTTGAAAAACTATGCCATCAATATTTTAGAGACAATTGTAGGGATACATGTCCTACTCGGCAAAGTTAATAACGGTTTAATAGAAAATTTGGAACTTCTCGAAACATAAATGATTGAATATGGAGGCTTATTTTATGAAAAAGATATTTAAATTGGAGTAACTTCATAACCGTCAATGTCACAACCGATATAAGCTTATATTCACATATTTGAAATCCCAGAGAAATAAACTTCCCAATATGTTGATCATGTTCATAGGATACAAATGCCAGTGGGTGTATGAAAATCTGCTCAGCTGGGTCACAAGTCCTTTCAATTTTCACTGTTTTGTGATCTGTTTTATACTGTTACTCCTTGCTTCAATTCAGTCTTTTGCAATCTCCCGTTTTAGGTACAGAATACATATTGCCATCAGTATGGAAGAGACTCGCAGCGGAATTGATTGACTTTCTAATCCTATTCTACATCAAATTGATGGTCTCCATTGGCGTAATGAGGCACATGGGAATTTTGTGAGTACATGTACAACATACTAGTGTTTGAGGCACCCATGAAGGATAACATTGTAGGGGGAGATGGGTGGAGGTAAAAAGAGTAGCATGTGTGCTAGGATGAATTTGGTTCATGGAAGGGATGTGTTGGGGGGGGGGGGTAGAGTATGTGTGCAAATCTTCTGATTTTGAGATGAATAATTTTTGGATGTCTCCTTCTGTGAAGATGAACAAGTCTGATCTTGAAGATTTAATTAGGCGGTCCGGAGGGGGATGCAAATATACATGATTGTTTCTGTCATGTCTGTAGGTGGACTATATGTGGCTTATTGACATGACTGATAAGATGTCGAGAGAGAATCCTACAATCGTAAAATAGCAAAATGATTTGCCCACCTTGGTTTAATTAGCATATAATGAATGTTTGTTTTACTAGTAGCCTCAAATCCACGTGTTCATTATTTAAGTCAGAAGAAGCCTTTACTCACATAGGTCAGGTGAATTAAGTCAGACTTTTAAAGTGGACTGAGGCATCAAATTGTTCATGGCGATCCAGGTTTCATATATTAAAATGGTTTTCTTTCTTCTGACATCTTAATGTTAATATAAATGCAATGTGAGCACATGACCCTTGTTTTAGTAGTGCTAGTAAATTTGATAGCCATCTTGGATAAAATTTTGCAATATTAGACCTTTCCCGATTTAATTCTTAGACCGATAGGTGCACCGATGCAGGACTCGCAGTGTAAAATTGTGGCTTGTACTTTCTTAGTCCTGCCTATACTACAGCTTGAGGAATATTTGATAACTGGAGTAAATATACATCAAATTATCGTACTATTCCGAGAAAGGATCAGCTGCAGTATACATGTTACGCTCATACTATTCAGCTTGTATCACTGACGTCCCTACTCTCCTTGTTCCCCCCGCTGATTCACATCGCCAAGTTCGCGCCTCTTGGTCGTAAGGGGGTGCTTTATCTGGTTACCCAATCGCCGTGCCGTAATAGCTCGGAGATAACCAGATTTCTCATACTAACCACGATTGGCTAACTACCTCACGTGATGAAAATTACGTCATGCCTTCATGATAGTGAGATCACGACTATCACGTAATGTGGAAGCCATGCCAATATTTTGACAGCGACACGCCCGCTTACCGCATCTCTCAAAGGAACATTTCCCCGTCTTTATTAACAGTCAACATTCAATTCAAAATCTGGAACAATTGAACGGTGTTTTCACGTTGCCATTCTAGGCAGCTTGATCTCCTTATATACTCATGACAATAAAGCGTGGTCTTATCAGTGGGATATTAACAACATTTACGGGGATTTATTCGTTAATTATTTGAAGGTATCCGTGAACAAATGTTTGCAATCAGTTGACGAACCTTACTAAACAATGGAGGAAGTTATCCAAAAATCTGTTCACTCTTAACTCAGAAATTAACGTAATTAGAGCTGTTTTGCCGTCCGTTTATTGTTAGTTTTGCCGTTAGCGACATATGAACGTTTGACAATGTTTGAGAAAGGAGACAACTCATATTGCTTTAATTCACAGTTGATTGTGAACAAATAGTTTACTAGTTTCTTGCGTTTTTCCGCACAGTTATCACTCATTAGATGTCATATACGCTGGGTAATTTATTACTGTTACCGAGAGACTAATCTTGGCAGCTTAGCGCCGTCATTTCATGGAAACATTTAATGGTGACTGGCCGAAAGACCTCTCACCCACTGAAAGAAAAGGTGTCGATGCCCGGATGTTGGTTGCCGCCGTGATAAACAAAGCGGACCAGGACTCGTCCGTAAGAGTGATATTCATTGGTCATTGGTGGTTGGCCTGTGCAGAGCGCCCCCTTACGGCCAAGAGGCGCTAAATATGCGATGTGAATCAGCATATATATGCGATGTGAATCAGCGTATATACAGCGTATATATCAGCGTATATACATGTGCTTACATTGGTGATAAAGCCCTCCAGCTTAGGGCAGCATGGTTTGTACCATGTTTGTCTGGCACAGGAGGTAGATTAGAATGCCAAACAAATTAGACTCTCTGACGATCCATTGTGATCACCAGTGTCTGTAGAGCCTAATTTTCAAAATTCGAAATTCAAAATTTGTTGTAGTTTTGATTAGGTTTTTGTTAGGGTTAGGGTTTTGCTAGGGTACCAGTATGTTTGTTTGTTTGGGTCATCGTCGCCATGTGACCACCAATAAGGTTAGGTGCAACGTTAAACTTCAAACAATTTTGGCAACTTCAAGATGAAAATAGTCCAGTTATCAGTCATTAAAAATATGCCGTATACTCTAGTCATAGGAAAATGAGGAAAAGTACGAACCACAAATTCAAGCCGAGAGTCGTGTATCAGTGCAACCATCAGTGTACTGGGGCAAACCTAAGACTTCAATCAGAAAATTTACAGTGATCATTCAAATCTTTTTACTGTAAATCCCTGCATTTGTCATATACACGAAACAATTTTTTTTTAAATTTGTCCGTTTTTGTTGTACATACCACATGTTGTGGAAATTGAAATCTTTAAATAGATCTTAGGATAAACATGATAAAAACATATGAGGAACTTTTAGTGCCCAGCTTAATAGCAATATGCAACATACCCATGATATCCACTTCAGGGAAATATGTTGTTACATTGAAGCATTCAATAAATGTAATTTTGGGCTTTTTTATGTGCAACAGATTTTAGTTTTTTTTTGCAGGAAAACTGAACATTTGAAATATACTGATGACCAGTAACTGAATGTGTTAAGGACCTTGTATGTGTTATTTAGGGAGATAAGATTTCACCTGAGATTAGATGCACCAAAAGTTTTTAAAATATTGTTTATTGAACTATTAAATGCATATGTAGCCATATGTGTAACCTTATACAGTCAGAAGACCCTCAATTATACCAACATACATTTGTACAAGTTTCAAACCTCTATTCAAGTCAGTTGTGAGATATTGCAATTTATCATGACTTTTACAACAACAACAATGATCCCAGTCATGCCAGTTGACATTGGTCAATTGGACCGATAATAAATTGAAATACAGTTCCTAGCAGTTGCTCTTTATATGTTTGCTATTTTTTTCAGCTGTTGTTATAATTGGTTTGATGTGTGAACTCTCTTGTAGAGAATCTGATCACTTTGAAATCGACAACTTCTATCGGACGTTGATACTGACGCCAGATGATGTAGACTTTGAGAAAGCATTTGCGCTAACGTCGGAGATTATTGCGCTGGAGGTTATCAACAGGATCTGTATCACCATAGTGGAGGTATGTGTTAATAGCAGCATTCACAGTCTGGATTATTGAGTTCATTTACAGTCTGGATTATTGATTTCATTGACAGTCTGGATTATTTACTTCATTCACAGTCTGGATTATTGACTTCACTCACAGGGATTATTGACTTTATTCATGGTCTGGATTATTGACTTCATGCACAGGGATTATTGACTTCATTCACAGTCTGGATTATTGACTTCATTCACAGGGATTATTGACTTCATTCACAGTCTGGATTATTGACTTCATTCACAGTCTGCATTATTGACTTCATTCACAGTCTGCATTATTGACTTCATTCACAGTCTGCATTATTGACTTCATTCACAGTCTGCATTATTGACTTAATTCACAGGGATTATTGACTTCATTCACAGCCTGCATTATTGACTTCATTCACAGTCTGGATTATTGACTTCATTCACAGTCTGGATTATTGACTTCATTCACCTTTCGATGTTATTCTCACACATGTATACATGTACATAATCCATTCCAATAGTTTTGGACCGGGTGCTGTACTGGCTGGGCTGATCAGTGTCCAGAATAATAGGAACTGTGAACACTCTCGTGTTCTGGCACATGTAGGCACCGTCGTGATATGATTGAAACAATGTTGAAAACGAGGTTAAATCCTACTCACTCACTCGTTCACTCCAATAGTTTTGTACCCCTCGGCTAAAATCAGGTATTGTTGTTGTCTGTACATGTAGGCTATGCCCGTCCATCCATAACCCAGCTAGGGCTCGCAAAATATCAAAAAATCTAGTTGCCCTTCGGGCAGCCAGTAGTACAAATTTACTTGCCCGAAAATATTTTTACTAGCCCGAATGATAATATGTAACCTGAAGTTCACCAATACATAGAAATTCTTTATGGACCACAGATGGCTTTACTACCGAGTTTCAGATTTGACTTGAATCTGCGGATGAGAACGTGATATAAATAAAAACAAATATTTTTTAACACCTCTTTTGGTGGAGAGAACAATTGTGTTCGAACCAGGTCCTTGCCGAAATGATTCATTCCAGGCATGAACGGATTGTTCGCGTCCGCCAGCTGAGGAAATCGCCTACACACTCGACAGAACATTTCAGCTCTTTTTTGATCATCGTGCTCCAGCCAAAATTATTCCTTCACCCATGAAGGCACAAACGCTCGCTTTTGTTTTCGTTCATTGTCCTGATCCTTACGGTCAGTATTCTCTCGTAGACGTTTATCCCCCGTCGTTGGGAGTTCACGATTAGCCAGATACTTGTCCATTTTAAACGTCTTGTCAACTCACTGCACTGACAATGTGGTCCGTCCCGCGCAAAATGATGAAGTCTGCGTTGATTGGCTGATATTAGTCTGTAACCAGGTCGTCGCGAAGGAGATTCCGTGACGCGTGTTTACGTGGCGCATGGTGGGATACCCACAGGATTTTTCCAGTTATGGCCGACGGCATGGCTTTCACTTTCACTGCGATAGTTAGAGTTGAGACTGACGTATTTTTTATATGTACTCTCCTCCTGCTCTATTATATCAAGGGGACTCAGTGGAAACCATGCCTTTCCCGCCAACCCCCCCGACCAAAACGGCAACTCACAGATTCAATAAAACTTTATCCGTCCTTATTTCTTACCTCAACATGCTCTCCAAACTTCAATTCATTAGTTCAAACTTATTAACTCTTCGATCTATTCCTTTTAATTTCGAAATCCCGTCAATCAAGACAGCTCAACTCCTGCCCTTTCAACGTTTATGTCAAAGAACTGGGAACGGTAGTCGAGTGCACGTGACTAGCAAGTGACCCGCCGATACGGGCTGAATTTGCTCACGCGATTTCAATGACTGAAGTTACTACATCTAACTTTGCAGGAAATGTAATTTTTTCTAAGAAGATGTCAAAAGACGAAATACTTGGATGGCATAATCCATGTAATAATTTCGGCCATTGATTCGCGCGAGCAAATTCAGCACGTATCGGCGAGTCACTTGCTAGTCATGTGCACTCGACTACCGTTCCCAGTTCTTTGACATAAACGTTGAAAGGGCAGGAGTTGAGCTGTCTTGATTGATGAATTTACGCAATTAAAAGGAATAGATCGAAGAGTTAATAAGTTTGAACTAATGAATTGAAGTTCGGAGAGCACGTTGAGGTGAGAAATAAGGACGGATAAAGTTTTATTGAATCTGTGAGTTGCCGTTTTGGTCGGGGGTTTGGCGGGAAAGGCGTGGTTTCCACTGAGTCCCCTTGATATAATAGAGTAGGAGGAGAGTATATATAAATATTAATATCATAATTAATAACCGACCAACTACAAGCCCCTGTGGTTCTTTGCTGTGTTCCAGCAGTATTCCAATTTGCTGCTGAAAGAAGGAAATGAATTCCATATCAAGGGGAGACAAATCATGTTCATTCACATGTGCATTTTATCAACTTGCTCATCGAGCTGATATGCCGGCTTGTGTGATATGCCGGCACAAGCTGGCATATTCTGTATCCCAGCAAACAATCACTCTCGAATGCTGGAGGTTGGCGTATTATAACCTGGATCAGCTAGTCTTAATACTAGGGCTCGAACATTGTGGTTATCCCAACAATAAATCAGTTGTCTCACTTTTATTGTCATTTTAGCATTTAAATCACATTTCATTTTCATATACTAAGCCCCAAAAAGTCATCTTTCCAATAATCACATGTTATGAGACAGGCGCCTCATGTTATATGTTTCCATTGATCAACATTTTGACCATGAATTTCATGGACTGTTTATGAACAATCAACAGAGTGAAATGAGCCCCAAAAGCTACTGGGTATGCTATTCATAATTTGAAAAATGGTACTTACCTCTGGACAACAACATATAGAGGTTGGTTGTTGCGAGCAAATTTCACTTCCCTGAATGAGTGTTGATTTTGAGGCCTGCTGTAATACTCCAGATGACATCATGAACCTGTAAATTTAATCCGTGAACATTTACATGTATCTCCTATTAAATATTGTTTCTGTTATTTTACAGACACTGTGTTTACGCCAAGGTGTGGGAGTGATAGGGGGAGCCACTCCAGGAAAAAGGATGCTGGGAATGCGTGTAGTTTCATGTCGTGAGGTTGTAGATCTTGGTAACAGCCGGGTGATCGTCAGACCTGCTCAGAACATTGGCTTTGTTAGGTGAGTCTGAGTTTTGATATCCTGGGTGCAAAGCACATGGATTTCATATCAAATAGTATGTAATCCTTTTTTTTTCACCCACAAATGAAAGTTCCCCAGGCTGCATGATAAGGTACAGTGTAAATGCACATTGTGATTTCTGCTATGGACTGTCAAACGAATCAAATGGCGATATTTGTAAATTGGAGACTTGTTATTGGAACAGCTGTCTGTCAAGGATTTGTACATGTACACTTCTACGGTTTTCTTCAATTTCACATAATGAAAATTTCTTAGTAAAACACAGATACTAGGAGTGGATGAGTCAGTCCCATGAGGGATTCGACCCCCCAGCCTATTTATGCTACTAAGCCTGTGAACAAGGCTGTTAAAAGCACTGGGGACCTCCCTCACGGAAACAGGGCACAGTTAGGGTACATTACAGCACAGTGATTTAGACAGCTAGAGCGCTGTTAGGGTCCAGTTAGGGCACAACCTGGAGATTGCATTAGTACCAAATGCCTAGAGCGCTATTAGGGTGCTGTTCCAAACACTCAATTGCACCTTAACTGTGCCCTAAATAGAGTGCTGTTAGGGCCCTATTAGGGCGGTATTAGAGCACATCATTTTGCGCCAATAGAAAGTTAGAGTGCACTTAGAAAAAAAATATTCAGTCCATAGGACGCAGTTAGGGCACGGTCAGAAATCTACTGGGTGCTATTAGTTAGGGCGCATTGAAAATGGAACTTGTTGCTTCCTCGCTTACACTCAGAATTAAGAGGATAGAACAAGGAGTACTGGTTCAGTGTAATGTGACTGAATCGGGTGTCATGTCTGCCTACTGCATGATATTTCAGTGAGAAAGCACTATAAAATGGCAGCATCATATCTGCTCTGTTACAAGTACATGTAGGTACCCCCATCCATCCCCCTCCCTTCCCCATTGTGATATAGCTGAAAAATGTTGAAAGTGACGTTAAACCCTATTCACTCACTCACCCATTGTTTTAGGGCGCTGTTAAGAGTGCAGTTGGCTCTGTAAGAGAAATATTAGGGCGTGTTTAGGGTGCATCTGCTCTGGAAGGCGCCTTTAGGGTGCAGATAGAGTGCGTGCCCTAATTCTGTGAGTATGTGCTATGTTTCCAACCCAATTGAGTGTGCGCATCCAAGCCTGAGTATATCAGCTCGGGGTGTAGACACGGCATGCTCTGTGACAAATCGGTGGCTATGATAACCCATATTATTAACATGATTAAACGGTATGCTTATATGATGATATTCATACAATACCGCATGATTATTGTGAAATATTATGCTTGAGGTTGCAGCACAGATACCCGAGCTTTCATTTCATTCAATGTATTAAAGCCTTGTTAAAGATGAAATGCAAAGGAATTTTAATATTTATTGAAACATGTGTCAATATTTATTGAAACATGTCTTAATATTTAAATAAGTGAAACTTTCCACATATACAAAAAATATCTCGCATTGGGTGACTCTAAATTTGTTGAAATAATTAAAAAGTAACCACAACTAGTAACAACAGTGAAACACTTGCAGGAGAAGACATGGAAGAAGGCTATGTGATTACTTCCTGTAGAATATAGTCATGATAGTGGTGTGCTGCAGATGGTGACGTCATTTAGGCTCCTTACCATGTTACTATTCACGTATATATTTATGTCATCTAGTGTCTGAAATATCTGAGGGATATACTTGTCTCGACAATAAACTATATTACAGTGGTGTGACATCATGATATAATGCTAAGTTTTTTGCTCGATTGACATGGACATGAGTGAGTGAGTGAATAGGGTTTAACGTCGCTTTCAACATTTTTTCAGCTATATCACGACGGGGAAGGGAAGGGAGGGAAGGGGCTGGGGCAGTAGTACCTACTTGTAACAGAGCAGATCTAATGCTGCCATTTTATAGTGCTGTCCCACTGAAATATCATGCCGTAGGCAGACATGACACCCCACTCAGTCACATTATACTGACACCGAGCGAACCAGTCCTTGTTCTATCCTCTTAATGCTGAGCGTAAGCGAGGGAGCAACAAGTTCCATTTTTCAAGTCTTAGGTATGACCCGGCCTGGGAGCGAACCCAGTACCTACCGCTTACGAGGCCGATGGACATGGACATGATGTGACCTATAACCATGATAACTGCGTTCCGTGGCGTCACAGAACATGAACACCACATGTCATGCTTATGGGTTCTGGATACTTCAGAGCTCACATGACGTCGTAGATAATGACAACAATACCAAAATCAAGGGACATAAGCAATGCTTCTTTTCTTCAGATTAGCCATCATTCACTGATTTTCTAGTCTCTTCATAAATTGACTCGTGAGGCTTGATTATTTCTTTTTTGGACCATCAATTCATCTTTTACCATAATCTGAATCAAAATATTGCCAAAAATTGGAAAATTGCAACCATAGCATTTAACAGAACTGAATCATAGCCATACCTACATGAGTGATTGAGTATGATTTAACGTGGCTTTCAACACTATTTCAGTGCTATCATGACGTTTGGTTCCTATTCTTTCTCATACCTGGAAACCACACGGACAGGGCCCTGTCCCATACCTACATATACTGTTACAGGATACTTACCTCTAATCTGTGAAAATGTATTTATTCTTTTGTAGTAGTTTGTAGAAATGCACAGTAAGAACATAACTACATTGCAACTTTTGGACTTAATATCATCATGTTGCATTTCTTTGTGGGTACTCCGTTCTCGTGCATACTTCACCTGCTTGAATAGTTTGTAACTTAGCTTGTTTTAGATGTTAAACACATTAGTGGCTTTGTCAGTCATGTCAGTAGTTTTAAACATCTAAGAATACACATGTAATCCACATGTCATATATTCATGTTTTCTGTCTGAAATAATTTTTCTGTTTCTTTTTATTTTGTTTTTCAGTGCCTTGGTAAGATCTGTGATCAAGAACTTTACTTTAGCATTCTTCTTTCCCGCCTGTCTCACAATATTCATATTTCATCATAATCGAGCCGCTTACGATGTTATAGCAGGCACAATAGTGGTGCAGCCAATCGAAAACCGGGATCGTCGGAGATAAAGAAAAAGTTGATGTGGGACGTACTGGCAAAGATTTGAGGCTGTGTGATAGAATGAGAATTCAAAGATGCAGAAAGTTCTAACCTACATTTTATCTTAAGAAGGCATAAATGCTTGAAGACCAGATTTTAATCTCCATTGTAATGTATGCAATACTCTAGGAGGACTGGCCATTTCACTTCTGGTGATATTTCACACGAATCATTGCCCTGATTGTGATTATATTTTAGATTTGCCTTTCTGCGATCACCTAATGTGAGGGAATCACGGTCAGTGTGGAAAAATGTTAACTTACCGATTGAGGGATATTGTTGAGCTCTCATTAAAAAAAAAATCTTGACCTGAACAGTTTCTCCAGGAGACAGGATGCATACTGTATATGCCTGCTCAGTGAACCATGAACTCCACTTCACAACCCCATTCTCAATTGATGATGATCCAGAGATGCATGGATCCTGCTTAGATTATGAATGTCAGAGCAGATAGTAAGTCAGAAATGGTTTAATTCCTGTTTCCAGTATTTTGCATTCATTTTGAAGGTTTTTGACTAGCTGTAATGTGTTCCTTTCTGTCCCTTGCAGAAGTGTCAGAGACAGGTAGACATGTGTTAACTTCAACCCCTGTTTAATAATCTGAAGGTATCATATACTCTAGTCATTAAATCAGTTCTTTCAGGCAGTTTCTGAGCATGTGCTCATAGTCAAGGGAATTGATCTACATGTACTGGTATTATAGCGGACATGGCGAAGAGTGCTGGGTGGAGCGTACTTTTAACATTTAGTTATTTTCTTTAAAAAAGAACATAATATAATGGGTATTCAGAGAGCGAATACTGTGGCAACAGGCAGCCAGTGACATCACTTTGAGATATGTTCCAGCTAATGTTTTATATTTTGTGTGTGATGATTTCAAAGTAGTCCACAGCCAAGGCTTGGTAGTCTGTGTAGTATCTCCCTGGTCATGGATTAGTACCAGACTTTTGTTATACCTTACAAATGGGACAAAATGGAGTCTTTATCATTTTGAGGTCAAGGTCATTGGCTCAACAAAATTGGGAAATCATCGAAAAGTGCTAGTCTATAATATAACTAATAGTATACCTCAAACTCGGAGAAAAGAAGAAGCCTACTGATTTGAGTTGATAGGTCATGCAAAGGTGAAGGTCACTGCAGCCTGAACTCAAGGATATATTGTTAAAATATATATACAGAATTTCAGGTATACTTCAAACTCCAACAAAGTCTCAAAGAAGAAACTATCATTGTGCATCAAAATTATGTTTATATTTGCAAGTATACATAAATTTAAATTATATGTGTGATCACAAATATTTAATCTGTCTGTATATATTTGTCTGAGAAAAACATGCTTCAGTTGTCTGAGGTAAACTTGTTCTCAGTTGTCTGAGGTAAACTTGTTCCTGCTATTACAGACAAACTTGCACAGGCAAATGAGAAAGTACTTTAAAATTTGTACACGGCAAATCTAAACTCATATGTAGCCGCTCCAAAAATCTGATGTTTTCCAACATTTTAACATCCAAAATATATCCGAGACTTCACACACAAGTAAATCATTATTATTGTTTACCATTGCTTATATTTGGTCTTGGTCCTGTTTTACTTGCAAATTTTGGAAATTTATCATTATAACATTATAATGTGGAATCACTGCCCCACTGTTCCATTTTACATGTACCTCAGGCAATTGTAGCATATATTTTTATTCATCACAGGCTACTGATGATGGGTTTGCATGAAAGAATTTAGCTTTTATTGTCATGATCAGGAGAAAAGAAATAACTTATCAGCTTGAAGAAACAGTTGCTTGTCCAGTAGAGCGGGTTTCCGATCATCAAGGATGTAGGCACTCATGTACAGTACAGGGCAGAAATGACTCAACCATGAACGCAACTAAAGAAAAGCTGAAACGCGATTCACAATTTCCTGTAGTTACAAAAGTGAGCACGTTTTCATTTTTTTGATCACGGAAAAACATTCACCAATAAAATACAATAGGCACAGCTTTTGTGATATTTACAAATGCATGGAAGCATGTCTCGTGCCCCTTGGTTGCATTTACAAATTACAACACACAAGAGTGTTTTTTCCCACGCATGTACGAGTCGCATGCTTGTTCTCCACTCGATGCATCAGCTTTTAGCACAGCATTATTTAACTGTGAGGTCATTGCCACTTCATTGGTTGTTTTAGCATGACCTTGATTTTTTAAATACACATGTATATGAAGAAAACTAGTAAGTTTTACTCCTGAAAATGAAAATACCTCATCTATTTATTATTTACTCTCAAATATAGATGAGGGATGGTCCTGCTAAACAACCAATGTCCTGATTTGAACGAGGCAATCCCATTCAAGTTCCCTCAATGATGTGAGCTCATGCTGTATGAATGATAATTATATTCTAAGTAAAATATCTTTTAATTATTAAAGATTCATATACATGCATGTATGTAATGTTATGAATCACTGGTTATCCAAGAAGTGAGATATTCAGCTACCATACATGTGGACCAATTAATGGAGAAAAATGTAAATTGTCCTCAAAATATTTTGTTCATAGTTTGTTGTGTGTTTTGTGACTATAAACACAAATTTCCATGGCCTTGCAAGATATTGGAACTGTGAATAGTTCCAACCTTGACCTATTTCAAAGGTCACATGCTGTCTGCACAATGTCACACGCTGTCTGCACAATGTCTTCAAGGATTAGAGCTAGCCTTTTTTAAACTCGTACCACAGATGCATCTCCTTATTGAATACAACCCAACTGAAGATGACTGATCTATTTTAACAAGGTCAAATCATTTGGTAAGACTGAATTAAGTTACATGCAACTTCATCGATAACCAGTAACTGGTTATAAACCAGAACCTTATCAAGGATTAGTAACCTTGACTTGCTCTTTCCACCATGGTACTGAGTACCTTTCATATACTGTATTGTACTCTGTCGATGGACTTAAATCTTATTGTCATGCTAGCTTAATGTTCAAATGGAGTTTAGTGGTACACACAGCTAGATCAATAACTCGACTATGACCATGATGACCAAACTTTCCAAATGTAAAACCACACATGAATCTGAATTCGAACAGCCAAGGAATCCTGGAGCCCATTGGGCTAGTTATATCTTCTCTTGATATCAACTGTATGTGCATTTGATAGTTCTGTAAATTGGGTATCATGCATGTTTCTACAGTGCCTAAATATTTTCCAGAGAAGTAGTTTGTGTGTTTTTGTGCTGTTTTGACGTGAAGAAGTCTATCGATTTTGGGGTAAATAGGTCAAAGACCAAGGTTTCAATAAAAATAAATCTTCACAGTTCACAGACCTGTTGACCGTGCGTGTGCAAAGTGGGCAATTTGGGGTCAAAAGTTGGTCATAAAATATAGCATTGTTTTGAGTTATTTCAAACTTAACATACCAGTACTACGCTTGTATTTGGTACGTCTGCACACCTACTGTATACCATGTGCTCGCACTGCACACATGGTGTGGTGGGTGCAGGGCATGGCATATGTGTTCCTGCTCTAGTTGTGTTACATGTAAAGAAGATATCTTCTTGTCGTATGAGATTATCAGCGTCGATGATGGTATTTTGTTGGATTTCAATGTACACACAGTATGCTACTCACAATTGTGAGCACTTCTCCTGAAACTGACCATCAACTATTTGGATTTCCCTTTAAATCTTTGTATATACATGTATATTGTTATTTGTGATCTGTAATTATGTCTGTTGATCATTTGAATGAATAAATATTAACATGCGGAATCCACCTGAATCTCAGTTCCCTCAACAATGAGAACATATACCCTTTTGTCTAACCATGGGAAATAACCATCTGTCATGTCTAAAGGTCGCGAACATTAAATATGGTCAGATTTTGGGGCATGTCTTGGCTCTTTGTTAGTTTTTTTTAAAGCTATTTTCTAGAATTGAACCATACCCATGTTATGGAACCTTTTCAAATGATTCGTAATACAACCATTCCTCTTGATAACTCCTTATTCTGGACATTTATGAGAAAGATCTTCTCAATACTGAAACCATTTCAGGTATGACTTAAGTGATGCTACATGTAGGTCTCGAGGGTGAGAAATAACTGGCGTTGTTATTTGGCCGGTGTGGAGGCTAAGAATGTCCGGTGGCCACGTGTGTCCGGCCCCTATCTTCTAACCCAGCTAGGACATTTTTCGCCACAGTGGGGACAAGTGTCCGTCGTTGGTTGCAATAGAAAAGGATATGAAAAGGGACACTAATCACCAGGACATTCTTATCCATCACACTGGTTCGAGCATTAGCCCAGCCAAGTGCATATATGCAAGTGTTGATGAAAGGCCATTCGTCACGAGCACAACGGTTTCCCCTGTCCGTCATTTCCTGGTCTAGCCGCTGCATACAATTGAGCTATATTGTGTCCCTAGGTCACATACATGTCGCGAGGGCCAATCACCGTTTTCCGTTTAGGCTGTCTGTCGCACGATCAAAATTCAAATTAAGAAGTAATATTTTCATAGGCGTGCTCAACAGTTATTTTACGCACGGTTAGTTTGAGAAATTATATTTTAGGGCAAGGGCGAACTATTCAAATTGATTATCAACAAAGATTATAATGAAAGGTTGAAAATATATGGTAAACTTGGCATCCTTTCTACCATGTCTACCCTTTGTTGAAAAAACTCTTCCAATAGGCCAATGATATTGGCACGGTGCTCCCGTCTCGCTTGGCATTGTGCCAATATCAGTGGACAAGTTGATGTGGTCTCTCAGATGGGGAGTGATTGTCAGCTGAGTGTGACATGCTGTGTGGAACATAAACTTGGATATAGGTCCATTGGTGTCGCTTTATTAGTCCATGTCATGATGGAAATAATGGTTAAACATCAGAAAGAAATTCCATCATGTAATTTATTTGTTTGTTTCATTCGATTGTGACTTAAGCAGACATTCCTTTCCTCGCCCGACTTGTGAAATAGAATCTGCCAAATGAACACCTGCTCTTGACACCTGTACATTTCACACAACTTTGCTAAAACACTCCAAATAAATGCAGTTTCACAGCAACTTGTTATAGACACAAATGTTAAGCAAGTGCTCTGTGCGCCTGCGTGTTATACCAATCTTGCATTGTAACGTAGTATGATAGTATGATAGTGGCCTTTGATTGGTCGTATTGATGAATCATGATCACGAGGTTCGAGAGGTGTGACGTATATTGACTGAGTGCCTGACTGGGATTTGGAACAACAACCTCTTGCTTATGAGTCCATGCCCTACTAACTGAACTAAGTTGCCACTAACTACAAGGTAGTCCTCCTCGCGAGCCAGTGTATCGATCGATCTGTTAGGATTAATACACTGGTTTGGTTAGTTTCCCATACCAGTTCTGGATATAAATAGGTCAATAGGGGTTTCCTCTGAATCAAACCAATCAGTGAACGGGCTAAGCTAGCAGATTATGCCAATCCGCCGGGAGGTATGAGATATCGACATGCTGATTCAAAACAAGTGCGGGGAATGAAATGTACGACATTGTAAACAGTGCAACAAAAGTAAGTTCCATGATATTGACCCGATTGCGATAAAATTTTGCACACACTATCCCAGTAATCAAGCCGACATGCACAGTGTATCAAGGATTATTAGGTGCAGTTGTGCTCTATTGAGTATGCGCAAACTGGAACTCAGTCGGATTTTGAAAATTACACCAACAGATTCAACCACATTTTTCAATGCCAAATGACGTTCATAAAATTAGACCGCGGTTCGCAGTTCATTATTCGAGGAGACCAGCAATTATTTCCTCAGATATGGAAATCTGTATTTTTAGCCCACCATCACCAGATGGTGGGCTGTTCAAATCGCTTTTCATCCGTGGTCCGTCGTCCGTGGTCCGTCCGTCAGTCCGTCTGTAAACAATTCTTGTTATCGCGATTTCTCAGGTCTTCTTTTTGGTCCGATTCGAAAATCCAATATGGCCACCAGGCAGCCATCTTGGATTTCCCCATGAAACCTTGTTATCGCGATTTCTCAGGAACTACTGCATGGATCTTTCTCAAATTTGGTACATAGGTTGCCCTTGGGGTCTAGTTGTGCAAGATACCTTTTTTCTGGTCCGATTCGAAAATCCAATATGGCCACCAGGCAGCCATCTTGGATTGCCCCATGAAACCTTGTTATCGCGATTTCTCCGGAACTACAGCATGGATCTTTCTCAAATTTGGTACACAGGTTCCCCTTGGGGTCTAGTTGTGCAAGATACCTTTTCTGGTCCGATTCGAAAATCCGATATGGCCACCGGGCAGCCAACTTGGATTTCCCATGAAATCTTATCGCGATTTCTCAGGAACTACTGCATGGATCTTTCTCAAATTTGGTACACAGGTTCCCCTTGGGGTCTAGTTGTGCAAGATACCTTTTTTGGTCCGATTCGAAAACCAATATGGCCACCAGGCAGCCATCTTGGATTTCCCCATGAAACCTTGTTATCGCGATTTCTCAGGAACTACTGCATGGATCTTTCTCAAATTTGGTACACAGGTTCCCCTTGGGGTCTAGTTGTGCAAGATACCTTTTTGGTCCGATTCGAAAATCCAATATGGCCACCAGGCAGCCATCTTGGATTTCCTCATGAAACCTTGTTATCGCGATTTCTCAGGAACTACTGCATGGATCTTTCTCAAATTGGTACACAGGTTCCCCTTGGGGTCTAGTTGTGCAAGATACCTTTTTTGGTCCGATTCGAAAATCCAATATGGCCAACAGGCAGCCATCTTGGATTTCCCCATGAAACCTTGTTATCGCGATTTCTCAGGAACTACTGCATGGATCTTTCTCAAATTTGGTACATAGGTTCCCCTTGGGGTCTACTTGTGCAAGATACCTTTTCTGGTCCGATTCGAAAATCCAATATGGCACCAGGCAGCCATCTTGGATTTCCCCATGAAACTTCGTTATCGCGATTTCTCAGGAACTACTGCATGGATCTTTCTCAAATTTGGTACACAGGTTCCCCTTGGGGTATGGTTGTGCAAGATACCTTTTCTGGTCTGATTCGAAAATCCAATATGGCCACCAGGCAGCCATCTTGGATTTCCCCATGAAACCTTGTTATCGCGATTTCTCATGAACTACAACATGGATCTTTCTCAAATTTGGTACATAGGTTGCCCTTGGGGTCTAGTTGTGCAAGATACCTTTTTTCTGGTCCGATTCGAAAATCCAATATGGCCACCAGGCAGCCATCTTGGATTTCCCCATGAAACCTTGTTATCAAGATTTCTCAGGAACTACTGCATGGATCTTTCTCAAATTTAGTACACAGGTTCCCCTTGGGCTCTAGTTGTGCAAGATACCTTTTCTGGTCTGATTCGAAAATTCAATATGGCCACCAGGCAGCCATCTTGGATTGCCCCATGAAACCTTGTTATCGCGATTTCTCCGGAACTACAGCATGGATCTTTCTCAAATTTGGTACACAGGTTCCCCTTGGGGTCTAGTTGTGCAAGATACCTTTTTTGGTCCGATTCGAAAATCCGATATGGCCACCGGGCAACCATCTTGGATTTCCCATGAAATCTTATTGCGATTTCTCAGGAACTACTGCATGGATCTTTCTCAAATTTGGTACACAGGTTCCCCTTGGGGTCTAGTTGTGCAAGATACCTTTTCTGGTCCGATTCGAAAAACCAATATGGCCACAAGGCAGCCATCTTGGATTTCCTCATGAAATCTTGTTATCGCGATTTCTCAGGAACTACTGCATGGATCTTTCTCAAATTTGGTACACAGGTTCCCCTTGGGGTCTAGTTGTGCAAGATACCTTTTCTGGTCCGATTCGAAAATCCAATATGGCCACCGGGCAGCCATCTTGGATTTCCCCATGAAATCTTGTTATCACGATTTCTCAGGAACTACTGCATGGATCTTTCTCAAATTTGGTACACAGGTTCCTCTTGTGGTCTAGTTGTGCAAGGTACCTTTTATGGTCCGATTCGAAAATCCAATATGGCCACCAGGCAGCCATCTTGGATTTCCCCATGAAACCTTGTTATCGCGATTTCTCAGGAACTACTGCATGGATCTTTCTCAAATTTGGTACACAGGTTCCCCTTGGGGGTCTAGTTGTGCAAGATACCTTTTCTGGTCCGATTCGAAAATCCAATATGGCCACCAGGCAGCCATCTTGGATTTCTTCATGAAACATTGTTATCGTCATTTCTCAGGAAGTACTGCATGGATCTTTCTCAAATTTGGTACACAGGTTCCCCTTGGGGTCTAGTTGTGCAAGAAACCTTTTTTGGTCCGATTCCGAAATTCAATATGGCCAACAGGCAGCCATCTTGGATTTCCTCATGAAACCTTGTTATCGCGATTTCTCAGGAATTACTGCATGGATCTTTCTCAAATTTGGTACACAGGTTCCCCTTGGGGTCTACTTGTGCAAGATACCTTTTCTGGTCCGATTCGAAAATCCAATATGGCCACCAGGCAGCCATCTTGGATTTCCCCATCAAACCTTGTTATCGCGATTTCTCAGGAACTACTGCATGGATCTCTCTCAAATTTGGTACACAGGTTCCCCTTGGGGTCTAGTTGTGCAAGATACCTTTTTCTGGTCCGATTCGAAAATCCAATATGGCCACCAGGCAGCCATCTTTGATTCTTGGATTTCCCCATGAAACCTTATCACGATTTCTCGGGAACTGCTGCATGGATCTTTCCCAAATTCAGTACACAGGTTCCCCTTGGGGTCTAGTTGTGCAAGATACCTTTTCTGGTCCGATTCGAAAATCCAATATGGCACCAGGCAGCCATCTTGGATTTCCCCATGAAACTTCGTTATCGCGATTTCTCAGGAACTACTGCATGGATCTTTCTCAAATTTGGTACACAAGTTCCCCTTGGGGTCTGGTTGTGCAAGATACCTTTTCTGGTCTGATTCGAAAATCCAATATGGCCACCAGGCAGCCATCTTGGATTTCCCCATGAAACCTTGTTATCGCGATTTCTCATGAACTACAACATGGATCTTTCTCAAATTTGGTACACAGGTTCCCCTTGGGGTCTAGTTGTGCAAGATACCTTTTTTGGTCCGATTCGAAAATGCAATATGGCCACCGGGCAGCCATCTTGGATTTCCCTATGAAATCTTGTTATCGCGATTTCTCAGGAACTACTGCATGGATCTTTCTCAAATTTGGTACACAGTTTCCCCTTGGGGTCTAGTTGTGCAAGATACCTTTTCTGATCCGATTCGAAAATCCAATATGGCCACCAGGCAACCATCTTGGATTTCCCCATGAAACATTTTTATCGCGATTTCTCAGGAACTACTGCATGGATCTTTCTCAAATTTGGTACACAGGTTCCCCTTGGGGTCTAGTTGTGCAAGATACCTTTTTTGGTCGATTCAAAAATCCAATATGGCCACCTGTGGCCATCTTGGATTTCTCCATGAGCTTATCGTCATTTCTCAGGAACTACTGCATGGATCTTTCTCAAATTTGGTACACAGGTTCCCTTAGGGTCTCGATATACAGATGCCTTTTTCGGTCCGAATCGAAAATCCAATATGGTCACCAGGTGGCCATCTTGGATTTTCCCATTTTATCGTGATTTCTCAGGAACTACTGCATGAATCTTTGTTAAATTTGGTATACAGGTTCTCCTTGTCTAGTTGTGCAAGATACCTTTTTCGGTCCGAATCGAATATCCAATATGGCCACAAGGCGGCCATCTTCAATTTCCCCTTGAAACATTGTTATCGTGAATTCTCAGGAAATATTTCATGGATCTTTCTGAAATTTGATACACACGTCCCACATGGGGCCTAGTAGTGCAAGATACCTTTTTTAGTCCGATTCGAAAATCCAAGTTACACTTCAAATTAATACGGTATTCTCGAGTTGTGACGTTGCATCACAAGAGTCGGCGGATCAAACGGTGGGGTATATTCTATATATTGACTATAGAGAACATCCATACCTTCACCTCCCATATCAAGGAGTTCAAATAATTCGGAATTAAAGTGTATTTCTTCAAATTTTAAATCAGTTTTCTTTAGTCCATGCAGTAGCAAGTGAACTGCTCCACCCTTTCGTCTGCCGGCGGGTTGGCTACATGAAGGGACGTCACTCTTGTGACTCAACGTCACAACTCGACAACTGTAGACTACTGCATGTTTCGATCCAAGGGAGATAATCAGGATTCAGGCACTTTTGAAGTTTCAACATTACTGCGCAGACCGGATCCCTTGTACCATCTTACTATTTTCGAGCATGGTATCTTGAAAGAGATATCTCAAACTAGCCCAGTAAACATAACAGAATTAGCATTCGTTCCTAATTATGAAATCTTAAGTATGTTTCATAGCTCATGCCAAAGTGTCAAAGAGATTGGTCCTCGCTTCCAGTACCCAATGATGACACGTGCAAAAAAAAAAAATACAAAAAAAAAATACTACAAAACAAAGGCGAAGGATCCTCCGTACATGTACTTTCACTTTCAGACTAACTTTGCTCATTTCTCTTGTATTATAACAACCGACATAAGTACAGTTTCTAGAAATCTTGAAACTCCTGAAACTTAGATTTTATCTTGGTGTGTTTCAGTGTCCCTTTTCCGATCTTTTTTCGCTCAGATTCGAAATTCTGTAAACAAAATTACAAATCAATCGTTTTTTTCTTAGTTACAATGGTCAAAAAGATCCTCTAGTCATTAGCTTACAATTGTCGGACAATGGTGGGCGCCAAGATCCTTCAGGATCTCTCGTTTTAATTATGAGTACTTTGAACTCCAAACTCTTGTATAGCAAGAGAGAATGTCATGCTCTATATCTTTGCATATTCATATCCCAAATCTGACGCCAGGGGAGCGCTGCTAGGGGCGCTGTTATGAGTCGCTGAATGTCCCGAATAATGAACTGCGAACCGCGGTCTAACATTATGAACGTGGTAAATGTTCATTTCATCACACATTCTAGCTAAATAATATATAGCCCTCACGAGTATGAGGGCTATAGGTCGACCCCAGTCACCTCCAGCGTGGTTTTTAGATAATTTTATTACGAATCACCCACCTCTGAAACTGCCGTACATCTAATCTCTATCCCCTCCTGCGCACTATTTTAAAATCTTGCGCACTATTGTGAAATAGTAACGCATATATCTCCGTCTGAATTTTCCAGTCGACAACTTCCACTTTATACGCGCCATGTTCAATTGCAATCGGCCCAGGGCACATATACCGTGACGTCACCAACATGGCGCGTAGAGAGTTGAAGTTTTCGACAGGAAAATTCAGACGGCGATATATACGTCACTATTTCACAATAGTGCGCAAGATTTTAAAATAGTGCGCAGGAGGGGATAGAGATTAGATGTACGACAGTTTCAGAGGTGGGTGATTCGTAATAAAATTATCTAAAACCCTCGCTGGAGGTGACTGGGGCCGACCTATAGCCCTCATACTCATGAGGGCTATATAGTCAGGGCTGTTAGGGATTTTTTGGTTCACAATCTTCCAAAAGCACCAAATTTGGCCCATATGTCGCCCATACCATACTATTTCGATTTTTGACGGGCGCCAAGACGGGCGCCCCCTAGGGCCGCCATATTCGACGAAATTCAATATGGTCGCCACCCGGGTTAGAGGTCAATCGTAGTTAAATAACTAAAAGGGCTAGAAATATGAATAGTAACACTTTTTAGTGGTTTTGGGGGTCGGAGAATCTGACTGTGATTTTATTTCAACGATTTGAGGTCAAGGTCACCCTTTAAGGTCACCCTAAATGTAATTTTGGGGGCAAATTCACCATTATCAGTGGTTTTGGGGCAAGATATATAAACTGCCTCATTCTATTGGTTTCCAGGGTTGTGTAACCCGAATCTGGTCTGATTTTGGCGAGGTCAATTGTAGGTATAACACCAAAAGAACCACAAATAATACCATAGAGGTTTGTGGCATTCTCCGATTCTGATCTTATTTTGAAGATTTGAGGTCACCCCAAAGGTCAAAGATCAACAGCTACCACTAAGAACAATCGAACGAAGATTATTCAGGAACAAATTATATTAAAATACTTCTGTCGGCGCGTTTCCACTTCACGCTCAATATATTTTTGCTTTTCAGTCCTACCGGCCGGACTCTTTTCTAAAATATGTATCTCGGTACACTATCATATACTCTAAACTGAAATGGGGAGTCTTAATCCTGGTCGAGCCGGAGGAAATATTCACCACAGGTCCGGGAAAGGTACCCAGGGGCTTTCAGCTTTTGTTGCCATATTCTAACTAAAGGAATTCAATCAACAACCAGTTTTTAAAACACAATAACAAAGAATTTATTCACAATTCCCTAGACAATACATTGAGGCGAGGCTCACCTTGTGTGAACCCTGCCTTAGCAGTAAAAGGTTCGTGGCCCACTAATCTAAATACAATAATCATACAGTTTCGGTATCGTCTCCTTCAATTAAGAACCATATCATTTTTTAAGCATCGGCACTAGCCAAGACACATTCTATTGGCATGGAGCTACCCAATTCCAAAAGCAAATTCCACGTTCCCTAACATCACCGCCTAAGATATTAACTTAATTAAGATAAGAAATTACTTACCTATCCTATCCAACACCAGTCTTTTTCCAAACGTGTGTATCTTTTAACAAACAGCAATCTTCCTCATGCTATACGCGACATCCAACTTCAAGCTTCAAACTCCGGGCTTTTCCACTCAGGTTCCAGCACAAAACGTCCGCACTTCTTGAGAATCTGACGAAGTGATTCGTGAAGGAGCCAGGATGCGCGCCCTTTTATACAAGTCTGCCCTCAAGTTGGATCAATATCTAATTTGCATCACGAGCAAAGAAAAGCTCGAGATGTTACTAAATATAAATATTTCCGCTGCGATTCCCCGCTATCCTTTAGCCAGATTTTCTCGCTCATCTCGAGCTTTTGCAAAAGTCCAACTTGTTTCCTAAATAATCAATAAAATTTTGCCGTCTCAACCGACCGAAAACATTGATTTTCTGTCAACAAATGTACCTCTTCCCTGCTTTCAATTTAAATGTTATCTTTGCTAAAGACGTGACCAGAATTATCAAGTCTTTATTTCACACTGTTTCTCTCTCTTCCCATCACTTGTAGATCACAAATGTTCACCGTTTTCTATCCCTTGATATTGATTTCTCTAAACACACCTCTCCTTTAGAGAATTTGACCCTCCTGGGTCAAGAACAAGTCTCGGTTAAAAAATTTCAAAGTTTTTCCAAGTTTGCCAAAGTTTTTCAAAGTTTGTCCCAAACTCGCTCACAGCTCCCCAAAGTTGTTTAAAGTTGTCAAAGTTGTTCAGAGTTCACCAAAGTTGTTCAAAGTTGTTCAGAGTTCACCAAAGTTGTTCAAAGTTCACCAAAGTTATTCACACTCTGTTGGCGCACTCCGTGTTCCAAAGAAAATGTTCATAACACACGCGCACAATACTGTCCTACAAGTTCCCTTTATGGATGCATGTTTACACAAGTGGTTGTAAAGATTTTTTTTTTTTTTTTGTTGGTTGGTTTTAGTTTAGTTATCTTTTGTGTAGCCCCCTATCACATAATCTACCTCGCCTTCTCAACCGACATGTCCCCATGTCGGACTTCAATTCAATTTAATTGCCAAATTTTTTTTTTAAGAGGGGCATTCACCTGGCAGTACTTTCTGTACTCTAACCAGGGATTAGGTTAGATCGATCTCATGTTATAGATGAAGGAGGACAGTGGGGCTATATGATAACCATTCCTCAATTTCAAAATAGTAAATGGAATGGTACACAACCATTGTTTTGATTATTAGTAAACATACTTCCATGAGTTATTTGTATGTCATTCTGGAACGACTAGTAAAAGTTCATTGTTATAACACTGTTGTCGTCAGTGATACTTTATGAAGACTTGGCACACGTTGTTGTTCTCCTGGAAGGTTTCCGGCCAAGGTCAAATCTTAATGACCTTTTTAAGTTCCTGTTGTTATTAGTCCGCATCGATTTGGACATACAGTTCATCTTTAATTCTGGAGGTGGTTGATGACGATTCTGACGAACAATTCAAAGTTCAAATGACATACGCCTGGAGGTTGAAATGTAGCTCTTATACTATTCAGATATATAGAAACACTTGTGGTAATTTATTACCAACACCAATATGATTATATAATTACAGTCACGGAAAGAAGGATAGACTCTATCAGTCTTAAAAGTAGTTTTTAATTCTTGTAAGTACTTGTAGAATAATTACTACTCCGTTTCTTCTATATGATAATGTATACACTAAATCCATGTAAATAATTAATGTCTCTATATGTTGACACAATTTCTCATTAACTTTACTCATGTTAACTTCGTATATTTTCTTGATACGGGACCAAGGGGAAGTGTATTCACATGGGAATGCATAGCTGACTACTTCAACCCCCTGGGAATGAGTTCCAGGAGCAAGGGGTATTCATTTCCCTTTCATGCAGCTGATATGCGACCATATATGCACACATCAACTGAATGCTGTAGCTTGTTAATTTACATAGCCATTCAATTAACTCGATTTTTTTCCACCGATTGGAATTTTTAGTAGAAACTGCCAGAAAATGGCCGAAAGTGAAAAACTGCGCAGCTTGGTTTATGAACGTTACTGAATTGAAAAACAATAATGAGCCAAATCTCTTAGGAAAAATACGAATTTCCATATTCGTTGATAATTTGACAAGTATATTGCATATGCAAGTAATATTCAAGACTCGTTGGGGTACCACTCCATAGGCACTGTTTGCACTATTTTCCTGCAACATAAACAACATGTTGAATATGCAACAAACACAGGCGATCCTAGAAGTTGAACTGTGTTGTTCAACTCAACTTTCTCCAGTATACCAATATATACAGGCACAATGCAATAATCAGTGCCATGCAACTGCGAGAAAAGTAATCGCGTATTGAAATTTTCCACAAGATTTCAAAATCCAAAGAACTGAATTGGATGTTCTTGACCGAGTAATCAATGGGAGGTTTGCACAATATGACCAGATGACAAACTGGAAGCACTAGCTTCATCAGTCAAATAGTTAACTGGCCAAAATTTTACAAGCAAGCGGTAAAAATGTTGGTGCGAGGGGCCGAGAGAAAGGTTCAACTGGAAACCGTTATTCATCATTTCGCTCTCAGACCATTTGCGTGTTCTGTGTGTGGATTTTGTACATGCAAAGGAAGTACCACACCATTATGTATTCCAAAACGAAATAATCATCACACATGAACATATGTGTAAGAGAGAATTATATCCACCAAACCATTCGCTATCTGTAGAGTATATACAGAAGCCTATGCTTATACCCTCACAAATTACTGTTCATGGCATATGTATATATATACTTGTGCCTCTGGCAGATTCAAACTTTTTAAAGGGTATGCTAATTTTGTCAAATCGACTCAATGATTCGAAATACTTAAAATTTTGGCAAAGCTCAACCTGGTCTAAGTTCTCCAATCCGCATGAAACACCAAGGGAAGAGCATATTACATGCTTATACCCGGTATTCAAGTTTGGCCTATCATATTTCAAAGCCAATTCTGCAATTTCAATAGTTTTTAATGGATGATAAATATCCTGGGTACACATCCCGCATACATAATAATGTGCTGTGTTTTTAACATAATTTAGATGATAAGAGTGTTCAGCAACCTAACGTGACTGTGCATTTTGGATCTTTTCCTCTAAAGAATGTATTTTTGTCGATAGCAATTCAACAACACATGCAACTGTGATCTTTATTACTGCGACTATTCCACAAATATTCCACTTCCTGTTGAAAACCTGCAGTATAGTTATCAATTGCATTTGACGAATTTCAACAAGTTCATGGCCTAGATATACAACATATTTTTCTTTCCTAACTTTCTTAGTAAAGTCTGGCAAAATAGATGAGTTGGCCCAAAGTTTGAGCAAATGTGTCAACCACATTTGCAATGTTTGTAAATTTAGAATTCTTCGACTAATATGATCAAACAATTTTTGCGCTCCTAAAGACAGAGCCTCGCCAAATATATCTTCCCAATTATGGACTATATAGTTCAATCACAAAATCCAATCAGAGACTGTAAAAACAGTTTACAGTCGCCAAGCATCTGGAGGATATTTTACTCCGAAAGTTGAAGTGTTTACCCGTTGCTCTGTATTTCATCTCTAATATTTTGTTGCGTCGATAATTCCAATGACGTAGACTCTGAAGTTCAAAGGCCCTTAAACACCATAATCAGGTCACTGGCACACAACTTTAGTCCAATCGTGTTTGTACGACGATCGAATGGACTAGGTTTTCCAGAACTACATGTACCGATGCGGTTCTGCGAAAGAGTCTATTAGATATCATTTACCATTTAAAACTACCCCTCTGGCCAAATCTATGCCTCTTCTCTTCTCCATCGAGAATCTGAAACTCTCAAATTATTATCAACATATTCAATTACTCAATATTAAACACAATGATCATTACCAACATTTTCATTTCGTAGCACTATTTCATCTTTTTAATAACACATAAATTCTCTTATTTTTTTTAAATCGAATAGCGATATATCAAGAGGAAAAAGTAACTTTCTGAACTTTCCACTTAGGTCACCACTCAAAATAGATCGGTATTACAAATAACAATTATATGTGACTGATTTGCTCTCGTCACCAAAACAACAAAAAGACTTTTTTTCTTCTACAGTTATGCACAACAACGTTCAACTGATTTGCTCAAACGCATGAAACAATCGAATATACCATATATCAGTCGTATCCGTACTGACTTGACCGCGGGGATCTGTCACTCTGGTATCAGTCACAGCTTATATATAAAGATGGCTTTATCATAAAGCGAAAACTATTACTGGTTTCCCCGCAGCAGGACAACATCGGATGGAAATTCAGTTTCTCTTGCATCTCAAAATTATCTCATCTAGTTAAATAATTCGATAAACTTCTTTTCCTAATATCTCAATAGTCGCATGGCATATTCCCTTAATTTTACTCATTTCAGGTAGAATCAGTCAGTTATATCTATAGGAGTATATATCAAATGCAATTATCGTCCTTGCAAACTTCGCGTATTTCCCGGAATCTGAATTCTTTAAAAGATGTCCATCACTTTATATGGGTGAGATTTCTTTGTCGTTTGGAAAACTCCAATAACGACCTAACCAAAACTTGTATACCATACGCTGTTTTGTTTTATGTGAACTGACTAACCATAGTCAAGTACACACATTTCCTTAACTATTTGGCAAAATGAATATTCCCATAGAAAAATCTCAAATCTTCTGCAGAAAAATTTGGGAATCAATCCATCGGCATTTCAACCATTAGCCCTTGTTCATTGTAACAAACAGTTAAACTGGACCATCAATGTTTTCAGGGAATCTCGTCTTTTACCTGAAAAACACAAGCAGAATTAGGCTATACTTACTCTAGCCTTTCTCGGGCTTCTTTTTCCTACAAATCTGAATAATCATTAGGGGGCACATTTCATCATCAAACAACACATAATCATCATATATCTTCATAATTTCATCATTATTTCATCATCATTTTCCATCGGTCTCTGCATAACCTGTAATTGCAAGCGTCTAGTCCGTCATTCATAATCCAGCCGTCGTCCATTAGAGAATATCCGCGTCCATAATCCAAAGACCTATTCCATTTCCATATAACAGTATTAGCACCAAATTCAAAAAGACAAAAGTATACATAAACATAGGATTGTTTCCTGAAAGAGAGAAGCGGTCAACAATTTTCAATGATGCCGGCAAGACATCATGATGTTCCAAAATATCGAATCCGTATCGCTGATCAGTACTCTTAATCCATAATATTCGTTATAGAGTCGTCATCTAAAAATGATGTACCTCAGCCACGCTTTGATTGTGACTGTTCATATGAGTACCATGATGATCTTGAAGTACATGGGCTCATACGGCCCCATACGGTCACCATAATTAGTTAACGTATATTCAATATTCTTCAAGAAAATGTCAAAATTACTGAATTCTCAATATCATCATCTCTTCAATCTGAATTTAAAATGACTGTTCTCGAAACAACACCGTCGTGAAGTACAGAACAATGTCAGGTATCTTGGATGTAAATGTCGTCACACTTCATCCTCAACGCTACCCCTAAAAATTTCAACTCTTAATTTTTATCATCAAACATCATATATCTCATAAACATCAACATCCATGGCCATAATCTTCAAATACTTCAATTCGTTATTTTCAAATATTTCCATTACATAATTCATATTTTATAAACTCGATATCTCTATTATTATAACTTCATTATATCAGCTTGGGGGAGCGACCCTCCAGCGTACGGTCAAAATTCACCTAATTAACCCTAGTCATAGATTAATCAGGGCATAGACCTGTAAATCATGCGGTCATTTATCCGCAGATGTTCACGTCATAATACCACATAATTAATTGTATACCTTCTAAACCACCTTCCAAAGAACATCTTTTTCCAGGTTGCGTTTATTAAGCACAATTCCACAAAATATATCATTTATTATCCACATCAAATTTCATCGTATATTCAGTAGTAACTATATTTTATCTCAGACACTATTCAATGATTCCGGGATTAATACAACTTTGGATTTGTTTCATTTCACCCCAAGGTAAGGGAATCACTTAAACATGTTAAACAACAGTTTATCACCTGTCAGCATGGGAGGAAAACAAATCAAGTCGTTTTGTCTTAGTATACTCTACTTTACTGACAAGTAACGACTCTCCTTCAATAAATCTATTGAGAGGACAAAATTATGATTCATGCAATGATATCTCCTTGAATTCTTCTGCCATTTTCTTGGTATTTCCTGAGACATGTATCTTTATATAACTATTTGAAGTCCCTGAAATTCCCAATATTTAAAATGAATACTTCTCAATTGGTTTCTATATGTTTCACTAATTTCCATCCACTTTACAACTACTATATTTAACATTTTAGGTACTTCCCCTCGTTCTACTTTACATACATCTACATTGTGTAACTGATTGTTCTTGTGGACAATATATCCATATAAGAGGGTAAATTTACTTACTTTATAATTCCGAATTTTCCTGACTTTGTTTCCGTCCACCGCCGTGTAGATTTCACTAAGCGGAAATTATGTTTTATGCTGTTGAAGTTTTGAGCATAGATCAACTATTTCCAAAACACGCTAACCTTTCGGTAATTAGCATAAATCACCAAGTAAATTGGCACAATCAAGTTATGTAAATCACTGTTAGAAGTGCTTAGAAAATATACAAACATAGGTGCATTGGCAGAGTTGGGAATATACCCATCTTCAATCAACGATCTCGTTTCCACATTAAAATTCTAGGTTAGACTCAATCTTCAATCCTAGGCGGGATTTTTCCGTTCACTCAAAATCCGATATTTTAGAAGTTGAGCAAATGCTAACCTCTGCATTTGATCAATATTTTTGCAGGATGACTACAACATCTGATTTGAATTTCCCCGAAATTACGCACGCTCAATGAAATAAAAGACTTGAATAGAGTTCTCTCCCTACCCACAATTTATTTAAGGCGAAATCTATCTGAGCAATTATCTTATCTTAGGTTAAGTGCTCAGTACCTAAAAATAGAAGTGAGTAGGTACAAAAATATAAATAATTCAAATCCTATTAGTGCAAGGATTTGTAAATTGTGTGTGTAAATCTTACTGAAGATGAGAAACATTTTCCTTTAAAATATCCTTCGTACACGCAAGAAAGAACAAAGCTGCATCAGGACATCAGTGTGCAGAATATATCAACGTCTCACCAATTCGAACATATAATGTATTCCCGTAGTTCTTTGAATGCCCACCATTTATGCTATTACATAACTAAATGTTTTAAGATATGAGGGACACAGTTACAAGACACAAGATATATACACGTACTATTATTTTGGCAGGACTATCAAACATAACTACAATCGTTTAACTTAAGCTTATTATGTATTATAACGTTCCTGTTCTTGTTTTTGTTTTGTATATTGTCCTTCATGGATGTAACATACAATAAAATGGAAACTGAAACAGCAATTGAAATTGAATTGTCGTTATTCAAAGTTATTAGTACCAGAGCTTTTCTTTAATATTTATCCTATCTTATGAACCTGGACATTAAAGTCGGCTTTATATCAAAGGGACATTAGGCATGATTCAAATTGAATGTTTTATTCTCTTTGCTGTTCTTAAATCAGAAGGCTTGGAAGCAAACACATCTCAACGTAGCTCCCTGTTTTTATTACACAAATTCATTTTGCAGTCAAAGTTAGTTCGGTTAAGTCAAACTGGTCTGAGCTAAGACGTTTCTCTTTAGGACTTGTTATAATAAGCGCTCGATCAATACCATTGAGTCCTCATCTAACTGGACAATCTTGCAGTGTCACAAAATATAGCCTATAGCTTCCGAACAGCCATGTTAGCATACATAATTCAATGCTTATCGATTGGGTTAATAACCTGATACAGTATACCACATAATGTAATTGCCAGAGCTTTTGATTCGATGAAGCCTAATATATCCAATGTTGAAATACCTTGAATGATGCCTGTCAGATTTGGAGGTAATCCCTTTGTGAGCAAATATTCTAATAACTGCCCGACAAGTGAGGCGGAGCCGAGTCGTCAGAATCTATATAGCATCAGCATGTGGGGTTAGTTTATTCATTTTACAATCCATATAACCGTTCCATCTTCCCACAAGAAATCATTGACTAGCACAACACAAGATACGTGAGCTGATCGATAACTTGTAGGTGAACATCAGTGGATTCCTAGCCTAGCTTAACCCTGAAAGCAACACTACGTTTTAACTTAACTGCCCAGATTATTGCCGTTACGCAGTAAAATTTGTGCAGAGATATAGCAGAAATTACAGCATATGTGTCCAACAAAGCCAAAACTCATAAATGATATAAGCCGTTACCGGAATTACATTATCAGAAAAGATAATACAGTGATCAGACTTGCCACAAGCCATTCTGTTCAGAAATGCATATGATTTAGAACTCATAAACTGTCGATATGCCCACTTCGGAAATGTATTAACATATTCTGCCCTAACCATTGTTAATTTCTTATTTTGTTCGCTGGTCCAGTAACGGGTCTTCTTACAACTAGCGCAACGTACCGATTTACAGTTTGATTTGCACAATTCCGCCTTTGCGTCCCATTTTTGATAACTGTAAGCTCGTCCTAGAATATTCCTATTTTGGCAGCCGGTATTTCACTGGTCTCCATTCTGGAAATTTCTCGGCCTAAGATATTGACGAGAATAATGCCCCCTCCGCTGACAGTTCCAGCATATTATGTCCTGTAATTTATCTTGTGGTCTGATTATTTTCCTGCATTGATCTGCATAATGCCCAAACGCAAAACATTTATTACAGCGAATTAATCCTGGTGTATAGCCATAGCTAGGACGAGACGTCCCGGACGGATTATTCTAATAATTTCACCTATTGCCATTGTTAAAATCCTTTCCGACAGTACTTCGCGTCTGTCTCAGCTCATTATTTACCGCAGAAATTGGGTCCTTCAGCTTATCAATTTCTTCAATTACCCTGGAATTTTCGTTCACTGCAATGCCAGATATTTTAGGAGCAATGTTCGTTTGAGAGGCTACTTCCGTGAGTTTGGCACACTGTATTGTTGCCTGCAAATCCCTAGGATTTTGCGTGATTACTTGGAACCGAATATCGGGTCTAAATCCTTGAATTAAGTGCAATTTTGTGGTATTTTCTGGCTTATTTAATGTGCAAGCCAATGACATTATTTCGTTAATATAAGATTCGCAAGACTCACTAGCGTGAAATTATCCTGCTCATTCAAATACTTTTCTTGAAAGCTGGCTACAAAAATGTTGCCAATTATCTTTTCCACCTGGTGGTAGCAATGTATACCAAATTTCTGCCGCATCTTTCAATAATAACCGAAAATGACTAACTTTGTTTGCATCATTTTATGTCATGCAAGTCGGTAAATATCTGAAAACGATTAAGCCAAATCCTAGCAATCCTAGCATTTTCACTCGAACTACCGGCAAATTTCTCTGGTCTGGTAGAATTAATTAAGGCCATATCTATTTCATTTATTTCCTCTTCTTCCTCTAATTCATCTAATTCTTCGCCTTCCGACTGTTCGCCGTTTTCCGCGTTTTCATTATTGTCTTCGTCGTCATTTTGATCTGGTTCTTCGTCAGCTTGCTGGTGCATAGGTTGAACAATTGGGGGGCGAAATTGTATACGATAAGGCCTAGCAGATCGTTTCCTAGATCTTAAGATCATGAACCAAGATAAGCTAGTATACCACACTAACTTAACTAAAGGAAGTTGATGTAGATGTACCATTTATAAATAACCTATACCAAAAATAAAACTCATCAATGGGATTTTGAAATCCGTGGATTCTCCTATAGACATAATATCCAAGTAATAAAACTACTACAGATAACAGACATAAAATAAAACAGATCAATCACAATAACATTCCAGCAAACCGGTTGTCAAATAGAATTTCTCATATAGCAATCAAAATATACCCCATGTCGGGAATCTCCGCCATGTCGGCGCGTCTCCACTTCACGCTCAATATATTTTTGCTTTTCAGTCCTCCCGACCGGACTCTTTTCTAAAATATGTATCTCGGTACACTATCATATACTCTAAACTGAAATGGGGAGTCTTAATCCTGGTCGAGCGGGAGGAAATATTCACCACAGGTCCGGGAAAGGTACCCAGGGGCTTTCAGCTTTTGTTGCCATATTCTAACTAAAGGAACTCAATCAACAACCAGTTTTTAAAACACAATAACAAAGAATTTATTCACAATTCCCTAGACAATACATTGAGGCGAGGCTCACCTTGTGTGAACCCTGCCTTAGCAGTAAAAGGCTCGTGGCCCACTAATCTAAATACAATAATCATACAGTTCCGGTATCGTCTCCTTCAATTAAGAACCATATCAATTTTTAAGCATCGGCACTAGCCAAGACACATTCTATTGGCATGGAGCTACCCAATTCCAAAAGCAAATTCCACGTTCCCTAACATCACTGCCTAAGATATTAACTTAATTAAGATAAGAAATTACTTACATATCCTATCCAACACCAGTCTTTTTCCAAACGTGTGGATCTTTTAACAAACAGCAATCTTCCTCATGCTATACGCGACATCCAACTTCAAGCTTCAAACTCCGGGCTTTTCCACTCAGGTTCCAGCACAAAACGTCCGCACTTCTTGAGAATCTGACGAAGTGATTCGTGAAGGAGCCAGGATGCGCGCCCTTTTATACAAGTCTGCCCTCAAGTTGGATCAATATCTAATTTGCATCACGAGCAAAGAAAAGCTCGAGATGTTACTAAATATAAATATTTCCGCTGCGATTCCCCGCTATCCTTTAGCCAGATTTTCTCGCTCATCTCGAGCTTTTGCAAAAGTCCAACTTGTTTCCTAAATAATCAATAAAATTTTGCCGTCTCAACCGACCGAAAACATTGATTTTCTGTCAACAAATGTACCTCTTTCCTGCTTTCAATTTAAATGTTATCTTTGCTAAAGACGTGACCAGAATTATCAAGTCTTTATTTCACACTGTTTCTCTCTCTTCCCATCACTTGTAGATCACAAATGTTCACCGTTTTCTATCCCTTGATATTGATTTTAATCATTCTACCAATTTGTTTCTACTGACCAACGCACTCTTGAATACAAACTATGAGCGTTTCCTTTAACTGCAAATAATATCAGATAATACAATTTACACATTCTAACCTCTTAACACTTCGGAGATGACATCTGCTGACAAAATGCTATAACTATACCGCTACGCCGCTATGTGTATTTAAATGTTCGAAATACAATACAAAGACCGCTTTAGCAACAATATACCAATGATTATTAGTACATATACATTCTGGCTTGCGCTCTCAAGAAACCTGTGAAGTCGGGTCGCACCCAGTAAGGCTGTGGAAGAGGGGTAGTGCCAAGGATTTGATGGACCGAGATCGGAACAAATGGTATGGACTGGAATGTCACAATATTTTTTTTCAGTACCGAAGTCCACCAAGAGTCGCTGTCCATCGTGCGAACATAGGCTGTTGTATGACCCTCCTCCGTGGCATGGTGCTAGATGCAAGAGGACCCTGGTGTCCGCCTCGAAATAGTTGCACGGTTGAAGTATTGTGAGGTCACAACGCCTGTTGAAGAACACGGACTCAAAACGGGTACACAGAAGGAGCTTTCCGCTCATGTCAGTCTTGGAGATCTGTGTGCTGATGAATGGGAACGGTTCCTTATTGTTAACATTTTTAAGAAGCCGCTGATCCATTCATACTTCGGGATTTTAGGGGTTCAGAAAAAAGTATTGTGGTATTCCATGTCCAAACCATCTGTTCCGATCTTGGTCCGTCAAAGTCCGTGGCACTACCTCTCTTTCACAGCTTAACGGGGTGCAAGACGAATTCACAGTTTCTTGGATGTGGCAAAAAGACCGCCTGGGCAGCCTGTACAAGCATATCGGACCCCACCGACACACTAGTGGCTCTCACGCATGATCCTGACACTCTCGAGTCCGTGCATATGGAGCTTATAGAACGCTTCATCGTACTAATGTACAGCAAGGGATGTGGTGCAGCCGGTGTCAATGAGGCCAAGCATCACCTCTTCACTATTGCAACCAGATCGCTGGAAAACATCCCACCTCCCAAGCCGCGCTTTTGCAGCATGTGAAGCGAGCGCTGCTGCAAGCGAGTTTCTACTGGAGTCGCTTCACTCCAGCAGGAAATCCCTGACTTAGTCCGTGGAGCTGGCACAAAGATTGCACCAGTACTGCGGCTGACTCAAGGCATGCACAGGAAGGTGCAAATGCAACTGTGCCGATGTCCGATACAAGACCCTCTGCAAATGCGAAGGCGGGTGCGTTAATAACGAGGGCGTTGATGACAAGTATTATTTATTGCAGGCATCATAGAGCGCAAGCCAGACGGCATAGGTAGTAAAAGTAATCATTGGTATACTGTTGCTTAAGCGGTCTTTATTTTGTATTTTGAACATTTAATTGCACGTAGCGGCATAGTTATAACATTTTGTCAGCAGATGTCATCTCCGAAGTATTTTAGTAACATTTGTCCCTGAATAATCTTGTTTCGATTGTTTTTAGTAGCAACTGTTGATCCTTGACCTTTAATTCTCAAATGAGGTAACCATGACCTCAAATCGTCAAAATAAGGTCAGAATCTAATTCTCCGATGCCACAAAGCCGTATGGTATTATTTGTGATTCTAGCCCTTTTGTTGTTTCCTATAAATTACCTCCGGTTGATCTCTGTTTCGGGTGACCTCTGTCGTGAACCTTACATGCAATATTGCCTCAAATTGTCAAAATATGGCCAGATTCGGGTTACTCAACCCCGAAAATCGATAAAGTGAGTTAGTTTGTATATCTCGACTAAAAACCACTAAAAATGACGAATTTGACCCAAAAATGACCTTTATGGGTGACCTTGATCTCAAATTGTTAAAATAAGATCAGAATCAGATTCGCCGACACCGATAACCACTAAAAAGTTGTATTATTCATGATTATAGCCATTTTGAATACGATTGACATCTAATCCGGGTGGCAGCCATAATGAATTTCGCCAATATGGCGGCCCCAGGGGGCGACTACCTTGGCGCCCGTCAAAAATCGAAAAGGTATTGTATGGGCGACATATGGGCCAAATTTGGTGCGTTTGGAAGAATCTGAACCCAACATCCCGGACTAATATATTATTTAGCTACACACATTCAACATGTTCACTGGATATCTCGACAGCCAGTAATCGTTAAAATCGCGTGTAACCACCACAACACTATCACATTCCGACAACGAGCTCGCATCGTGTTGATGATGGCAGTTTCAAATTGTCGATCACCCAGTTCTGAAATTTATTCGTGTGGTTGTGCATCCAGGACATACATCACAAGAAGTTCATGTGTTTTCTCATGACCTGCATCAGGTAATGTGATGTCCGAGATGGTTAATGAAAACGGTTGCATACCCGAAAAGCCCATATTACTGCCCGCAAGTATTGGACGTTAAAGTTGCAAATTTCTGTGGTAAACAATGCCTCGGTTATCGAATATGGATAGGGCTATTGCAATTGGCCTTTTGGAGGCTAACACGCCTGTAAAACAGGTTGCGCGTCGAATGGGGGGACACCTAATGCCATTCGTAAATTACAAGCCAAATTTCTCCAAATTGACGATGTGAAGGATCTACCGAGAACTGGAAGGCCCAGGGCAACCACGCAACGACTAGATCGCCGAATCGCAAACGTCGCACTCAGGAACAGAAGGATCTGCGTGTGCCACAAAAATTCGAATAGCATTTTCGTCGACCAATCACTTCCTTAGTGGCAAGATCATTCTTTGCATGACGCGTGAAAATGTCAAAAAAAAAGAGAAAAAAATGAAAACATCTCACTGACTTGCACAAGGGTCAAATTCAGGCTTTGCAGAATGTTTTGAAACTGAATTTTGGAACGGAAACGCTAAAATCAATGTTTCCTCTGAAAAATCTCATACCGGAAATCAGTATGATAAATACGCGGCGACATTGCTAAATCATTGTCGAATGTGGCGCGGATTCAACTCGTTCCACTATTCAATTAACTCCCATTCTGAATTCCAGCACCAGAAGTTCGAGATCAGATTCAAGCAGATGCTGATGACGGGAGTAGGAGGTTGAGTGCCCAAACAATAAGGAGACGCCTAAAGCCGTCGGATTACGTGCTATGCGATGGGTAAGGAAGCCTTGTTGCTTCGCTGTCATATAATAGCGCTTCTGCGGTGGGCAACAAATCAAGTTCGATGGACTAGACCGCAATGGGCCAATGCTGTTTTCAACGACGAAACGCATGTCTGTCTCCGCCCTGTTCACGGTAGAAGGCGTGTGTGGCGCCGGCATGGCGAAGAGCATGCAGAGTGCTGCGTGACGTGGAGCCCGTAACGCCTTATGGTGGTGGCGGGGTAATGGTGTGGGCAGGCATTAGAACCCCAGGCAAAATCGATCTGGTGCCTATTGAGGGAAACTTGAACGCCAATCGCTACGTTGCTGAAGTTCTCCGTCCACATATTTTGATCTACGCAGGCGCCGTTGGTGATGGATTTGTCTTCATGGACGACAATGCCTATCCACATCGGACAAGGGTTGTAAATGACTAAATCCAAATTGAAGACATTGAGAGGATGCAGTGACCCGCCAGTTCTGCGGATTTTCACCCCATCGAACGCCTGTGTTATCAGTTGAAGCAAGCGGTCTATCGTTGAGTTGGGATGGAGTCAGATCTTGATATGAGAAGCCTGCTTCAGGCA
The DNA here is from genome assembly GCA_036873755.1 of Hanleya hanleyi. Lineage (NCBI taxonomy): Eukaryota > Metazoa > Mollusca > Polyplacophora > Lepidopleurida > Hanleyidae > Hanleya > Hanleya hanleyi. The sequence goes on from JAVTVY010000508.1 coordinate 44,516, forward strand.
GATGTCAGGATGAGTGGTTAGCCATCCCGCAAAATCGGGCCACACGCCTCAGCAACACGATGCGAGCTCGTTGTCGGAATGTGATACAGTGTCGAAGTGGTTACACGCGATTTTAACGATTACAGGCCGTCCAGACACCCAGTGAACATGTTGAATGCGTGATGAAATGAGCATTCAGGATTAACCCAAGGGCTAGAACGACAAGCTGCTCAAATATCCCTACGTTGAACCACCCGATCCCTCACACGATGTCAACTCGACAACCATAATCAAGCACACTTCGCACACTCCCTCAATTGAGCCTGATATCAACTGAATCCCGCGAGGATACCAGCGACGGCAATATTGTAATGGCCGATTTGGAGAGAAGGGAGGGGCGGGGGGGGGGGCGTGGTACAACCGATCTCTCACTTACCCAGTGCCCTACCAACTAACATAAATGATCTCGTATTTGCTGGTAGTATATGCTGGTAGTACAGACACTGGCGTACCTAATTCCTGCCACAGATTATACAACTGAAAAGCCATGAGTTTAGACCCATTGTAGTTCTGGACGTGGACGATGTTTGTGGACGATGGCTGAAAACGTTGGGACTACGGATGAATTATTTTGTAGACGACGGCTGAATACTGAATGTCGAATCTGACGACAAAACTTGACTAGTATCGCGATCCTTACATGAAGTACCGACCTGTTCCCTGTTGATTTTTATAACCAACACGATTACGGTACTTGTATTTTTAGCCTGTTCAAATCACTTTTTCTGATCTTTCTGAAATTTGGTACAGAGGTTCCACATGGAGCCTAGTTGTGCAAGATACCTTTTTTGGTCCGATTCGAAAATCCAAGTTACGCTTCAAATTAATACGGTATTCCCGAGTTGTGACGTTGCATCAAAAGAGTCGGCGGATCAAACGGTGGGGCATATTCTATATGTTGACTATAGAGAATATCCATACCTTCACCTTCCATATCAAGTAGTTCAAATAATTCGGAATTAAAATGTATTTCTTCAAATTTTAAATCAGTTTTCTTTAGTCCATGCAGTTGCAAGTGAACTGCCCCACCCTTTCGTCACTGTCACTCTTGTGACACAACGTCACAACTCGACAACTGTAGACCACTGCATGTTTCGATCCAAGGGAGATTCAGGGATTCAGACACTTTCGAAGTTTCAACATTACTGCACGGACTAGATCCCTTCAGTATTAAGTATTGTGCCATCTTACTATTTTCGAGCATGGTATCTTAAAAGAGATATCTCAAACTAGCCCAGCAAACAGAACAGAATTAGCATTCGTTCCTAATTATAAAATCTTAAGTATGTTTCATAGCTCATGCCAAAGTGTCAAAGAGATTTGTCTTCGCTTCCAGTACCCAATGATGACACGTGCAAAAAAAAAAAAAAAAAAAAAATACTACAAAACGAAAACGAAGGATCCTCCGTACATGTACATTCACTTTCAGGCTAACTTTGCTCAATTCTCTTGTACTATAACAACCGACTTAAGTACAGTTTGTAGAAATCTTGAAACTCCTGAAACTTAGAAAGATTATATCTTGGTGTTTCCCAGTGTCCCTTTTTCGATCTTTTTCGCTCAGATTCGAAATTCTATAAACAAAATTACAAATCAATGGTTTGTTCTTACCGACAATGGACAAAAAGATCCTCTTGTCATTAGCTTACAATTATCGGACAATGGTGGGCGCCAAGATCCTTCAGGATCTCTCGTATTAATCGATATCCAATGTTGTTTGTCAGTGGTCAAACTAACGTACACGCAAATTTCAAATAAAAGATAGGGTGCAATCCAGGGATTCTTCCAACCGAAAAGGAATAGACCATGGGCCCACAAAAGGCAAAAAAGTGGGGGTCAACCTACCCGTTTTTGGTCAGATTTTCTCTGTGTGAAGGAGTCCTGATTTTTACGCACACCCAAGGGGCATAACTGAGGCGAGACAAAATTTACTCCATGACCGCGATCACCCTTTAGGCGAAGCCAGCTATCGACCTGTACGTGTTGGTTTGCACTGTGATAATGCTGAATAGGATGGTATTATAGATATAAGCTATTAAGCAGACAAGAAGAATTATAAAGTAGCAGAACACGAGCAGTCTATCGTATTATGAAATTAGACCGAGACCATTGCTACGAACTCTGTGATTGGCTAGATATTCTTCTTTTCTTTAGAGGCCAACATAGCCAATGATCTGTAGCATCCTAAAAACAATTACCACCCCTAATAGGGGGTGTGCCCAAATTGGGGAGATCTAAAGCCCTGCGAGTACCAAATTATGTGTTACAAAATTGTCTGGGGAAATGCTCTTCGCCCGTGTTTCACACGAGCTTTCATTTCAATTGTGTCCAAAATCATTGCTTCAAAATTTCGTCGGGAACCATGACAAATCCTATTGGAAATCACATGAGTCGTGGGTTCCCCATATGACAATTATTTGGCGGGAGATTTTACGTTGCATTCCTAGACCTCCGTCTGATCGACGGAGGTAAAAACTATTCTCTTTGCTGACGATACATGTGTTCATTTATCTGGACCTGACCCGGTTGGTCTCTCAAACACTATGTCGGCTGAACTCCAAAAACTCAACAACTGGTTCGTGTGCAATCGGCTGTCTTTAAACACAAATAAAACAAAGTTTATGATCATAAAACCTACGAGGAAATGTACTCAATTGCACAATATTGAAATAAGTATATCTGGAATCAATATTGAAAAAGTGAAATATTTCAAATTCCTAGGTGTCTATATAAATGACAAATTAAACTGGACTACACAAATTATTGTTTGTTTGTTTGTTTGTTCGTTTATTCACCAGATAAAACATATGTACAGTAAAGTTAAAATTTATACACATACATCATGAAAATCTGGCGGGATGAAAACCCCAAAGGGCTTGTAATGTCCCAAGTAATATAAAACTAAATATTTAAAGACAGATTTATACAGGATTTAGATAGACAAGACTGGGTGAAGATTAAGTATAAATTAGGTGAATAAACAGGGATCATAAATGAACAATAAACAGAGATTATAAATGAACAATGTGCATTTGTTTGCCATATAACATATTCCTGGGTCGGTGAGAGCCTTATACATTAAGTAAATATTCTTTCAGTTTTGATTTGAATATTGATATGGATTCGCATGACTTTAAGGTTGACGGCAGCTTGTTCCATTCTTTTGGAGCAATGATTTTCGGAGTATGTAAAGAAAGATTTGTCCGATAGAAAGGTCGATATAAATTATACAAATGACCGCGCGTAGGGTAGGCGTGTACCTGGATCTGTCTCGTAAAATAATTTTGAAATCGAACTGGAACTAAATCGAATTTATGAAGAAACTTATGGGCAAACTGGAGAGTGAGGTAAAGGTTCAGTTCTGACAATCTCAGAATCTTGTAGGAGGCAAACAAAGGCGCAGTGTGCTCAAGTCTAGAGCTCAGTGAAATAATTCTAACGACTCTCTTCTGCAGTAAAACAAGTGTATGAAGATGACTCGGATAAGTATTAGACCATACCACATTGCAATAAGATATATATGGATAAATCAAAGAATAATAAAGAATGTAAAGGGTTCTTTTAGTAAGGGCTCCTTTGATGCAGTTTAGAACACCTATGTTTCTAGAGATTATTTTACATATTTCATTTATATGGGTAGTCCATGTTAACTTATCATTCACATAAACTTCAAGAAATTGGAATGACTTAACTTGTTCTATACTGAACCCTAAACCAGATAACGTTGGCGTAAAATCTAAACGTGCATGTGAATGTGGCTGAATAAGCATGAATTTTGTTTTCTCAAGGTTTAAGGATAACATGTTGCTTGAAAACCAGTTGTACATAAAATGAAGCTCAGTAGACATAGTTTGAAAAAGGGAAAGAGGATTTTCATCGGACAGTATTACACTTGTATCATCAGCTAACAGGATAATTTCTGAAGAGTGAATAGCCATATTTAAATCGTTAATGTATATGAGAAATAGTATAGGTCCTAGTATAGACCCTTGTGGAACACCACACGTAACAAGACCTGGTGACGAAATAGTATCGTTATATAATGTAGATTGATAACGGTCTGTCAAGTAACTTTTAAACCAATGGTTACTGATACCCCGAAAGCCGTAGTAACTCATTTTTTCTACTAAAATAGTATGATTGACTGTGTCGAATGCCTTAGAAAGATCTAAAAATGTTACAATGCTGAATTGTTTAGATTCCTTAGCGGTGACCAGGGCTTCGTGCAATGAAAGGACAGCAAGGAAAGTATAGAATGGTTTTTTCTGAAGCCAAATTGATTCGCGCAAAGAATGTTCATTTTTTCTAGGAAATCAGTTATTCGAGAGGCCGCGGCCTTTTCAAGAGTTTTGCTATAGCACGGTAAAACGGATATAGGCCGATAATTTTTCAATAAGTGGGTATCACCAGATTTGAATATTGGCGACAGTTTAGCGATTTTCATGGCAGACGGAAAAACTCCTGTTTGGAAGGATAGATTTATAATACAAGATAAAGGTGACGCAATGTCACTGGCAACCAGTTTGACCATAGACATACATATTCCGTCGCGGCACATTTCGAATTTAGTATAAGCTCCGTTACCTCTGCTGCACTGGATGGAGTAAATTCAAAATCCTCATCTATTGGGTTCTTCAAGAATTCGGAATACTCTACATTTACATTAGGTATTTTATCAGCAAGTTTGCTAGCTACGGTACAAAAATATTCGTTAAATTTATTCGCGACTTCAAGAGGATCTGTTATTTCTCGGTCACCAATTAGAAATGAACTGGAGGTACTGCTTTTGCTAGATCTATTAAGAAGTTGATTAATAATCTTCCATGTGCCTTTAATATCATTATTGTATGTATTGAATCTATCATGAAAGAACTTTGCCGTTTTGAGAAGATGGTTCAATTTGTTTCTGTATTGGCGATATTGGCGTCGGATACTTACATCATTAAGACGAAGTTGTAGATTAAAGTGTCTGTTCTTCTCACGGATCGAATGAAGAAGAGCAGGCGTCACCCAAGGTTTAAGTATTTTATAACTAGATATGCGTGTCTCCTCAAGAGGAAAACAGTCATCGAAAATATTCATAAAATCATTTTGAAATGATTCATAAGCTTCGTTTACATCGCCGGTTTCACTGATCGTAGGATTCCAATCACATCGTTTTATTTTATCTACAAATATATCTTTGCTTTCGGGGGTAAATTTTCGCGATACTCTAGTGGTTGGCTGATTGACATAAGAGGAGACGGTATCGTCAATGAGAAAAATGGGGAAGTGATCGGATATGTCGGTTAATAGGATACCAGATATAATAGGTGCATCATAGGAATTAGAAAATATGTTATCAATTAATGTCGCAGAATGGGAAGTAACTCTGGTAGGTTTCCTGATTGATGGAAAAAAGTGATAAGACATCATTGTTTCAAGAAAATGTTTTGAAGGTAAATGGGTATCAACTTTAAACAAGTCAACGTTGAAGTCACCCATAAGAAAACATCGCTTTCTCTCAGATTTCATTCGCTTTAAGGTATCATTCAGGCTAACATTGAATTGTTCGACACTTTTCCCTGGTGGGCGATAAAATAAACCGATAATGTACTTGCTAGGACTTTGACTTTTACCATTATTCTGGGTAGGGCTTTCAATTTCTACAAAGAGAGATTCATACTGGTCGTCGTTATGAGCTGACAGGTCTTCTCTGACAATACACGATTTGACGTCGCTTCTAACGTACATGACAAGGCCTCCGCCTTTCTTGTTAGATCTAGATGAGGTAAAAGGAGTATAACCAGGAATGTCAAATAATTTCTCAATTTTTGGGTCCAGCCAACTTTCAGAAATGCCCAGGACAGAGAAATGTAGATTGAGATTAGAAATGGACCCCACTATTTCAGTATAATGTTTTCTTAAACTACGGGCATTGATGTGTAAAATAGATAAATTATCACTCCGGAGCGATGGTAGATCGTTCAATTTTTCATTAAAGGAATCTTCTTCAAAATAATTAGATTGGTGTACTCTTAGTTTATCCCAGTGATCAGCTTCATAAAAGTTATCATCAGTGAGGTAGCGCTCGGCTTCATCTATATTCAGTTTCAGTGGATTAAAACACATATTTTGATAATCGAAAGTATTGTTACAAGAGGTACTATTATCATGTGTTAGGAATTTCATCTATATTGCTAAAAGGTAACGAGTCCCAGTTATCATAAGGAACGCCGTCAATACCATCACTATTATCCATCATAAATATATATTATATGTGGACACATCACCGTAATATTATAATATATGCAAATGGCAAACATATTGAGCTATCGAAGAAAATCTCTAGAAATATTGGAGTTATTAACCACATTAAAGAACATTTGAACAAAAAGACGTTGCTTATTCTCTATCATTCACTCATTTATCCATACATCTCCTATTGTAACTTGGTATGGGGTAATACATATCCGTCACATTTGAAACTCCTCATTACTCTGCAAAAGAAAGCTATACGTGTTATATCCTTGTGTGGTAGACTGGAACACACAGCCCCTCTATTTATCAGCCTAAACATTCCACTCATTGTTTTGAATGACTATCATATACTTCTATTAACTCAAAAGTGTATCCATCCCACAGATATCGTATCCGTCTTCGTTCGTTCAATCTTCAAGCGTATTACAGAAGTTCATTTATATCCTACTAGAAATGCCAACCATAACTTATATAGACCAGTTTATACTACGGAGTTCTCCTGTTATTCACTGAAAATAGAAGGAACGGCCTGCCCTCTATATTAAAAGACACTGTGTCAATGTCACTGTTCAAGTCAAAGGTGAAAAGTTATTTACTAAAATCTGATGGTGTTGTTTGAATATGATATTGTTTATATATTCGTCGGAGGATTGCATGTGGAAACATATGTAAATACGTAAAATTTTCATGTTCGCCATTATTAGCTGTTTTTTTCTGTTAAGGGACAAAACAAGCCCCATCGGGTTGTAATCCTGTCAATAATTATTTCATTAGTTGCGCCTGTTCTATAAAATGTTATAACTTTTTTATATTTTATTACAGACCTGTATATTTTGCTTAGTTGGTGAATAAAAATGAAATGAAATGAAATGAGAGAAATAAGTGGGTGAGTGAGTGAGTAGGATTTAACGTTTTCTACATTTTGCATACATGTTCCAGAACACGAGAGTGTCCACAGTTCCTATTATCCTGGACACTGATCATCCCAGCCAGTACAGCACTCGGTCATCCATCCAAGTATTGACCGAGCTCGACGTTGCTACAGCAACAACAGCAAGCATTTTGCGTATTACACATTTTATTGTCCCCTAAGTCATCACATGGCAACAAACCTGTGGGAGCCGCGATGGGTGCGTTTACAATTCGCCTGTTATTTTAAGTGTATCAGACGCATCCTCGGTCATGTTCACTCTTGTCCCTGTACAATGACCATCCATTATTTCTGATCCATCCCTAAGCGTCTTCGGACAGTCCAGGATACTGTAATTCCAACATATATCCTGGAACTGCAGTTTTCACAACTTGACTGCGGTTTTCACAGCCTCTGTGGGTGGTAACCCTACATCCGCATCCGATTATGACGCCATTTCCATCTTTGACATCACTTACAATCTACATGGTATCAGCGGCACCCCCGGGTGAGGGCACATCCGTGAAAAGACGTTTTTTCGTGCGATGACTTCACTTCCATCAAGGGTCAATGGCCAATGGTCAACGGATGTGTCAATCTAGTCACAGAACTCAGTAGCTGGAAAAGTGTCCTCTGACCTGGAAGCGAAAACGGGATCACGTTCGCGCATGCACAAAATTAATTTGCGGCGGAACTTCTCCCCAACATGGCTGCACCCTGTGAGTTTGACCATGCCGCCCCACGGCACTAACTAATATTATTCAACTAAACATATAAATAATTTTGTATAATTTTAATGTATTAGGTTCTTATGACTAAAATTAACTTCATTACACAATAAAATGCTACCGAACTGATTGATTATCAAGGGCGCTATTTCGTAGACGACTCACTACGTGGTTGTCATAAGCTCCCCATGTGTAGCTCTTTGTTCGTTTTATGTGAGAGACTAAGTGCCACCAATAGGGAAATAGCCGAACGTGAGATTGAGCATGTGTGTGCGATGACGTTATGGCATTGCGATAGAGCGTTGAGCCGTTACAATATAGCGTTAAGGCGTTCGGACGAGTGTAAAGCGTAACGACGGGTATTAACACACGTGACTACGTTCCGTTGATTGTCAATTCCATAGGATATCACGCTATCATTAGGACCAATCAGAGCTTCTGAGCTCTCTTACTAGGGCGTTGAGGTGCTAATACAGGTGTTTGCAGGACAGTACTGAGTTGTGTCTATAAAAGCAACCATAACTGCTTCGAATGCCAAAGTACGTTCGCCAGACACTACGATATGATGCGACACCAGAATAATATACATGGGTACAGAGAAATGTAGGGCTATACGCCGATGCAGACACTGAGAGCTTATAGGTGGACACTGACAGTCCATCGACTGATACTGCGACACTACTCACTGACTACCAGGCTGAAAGCTCGGCCACCGATAAGCAAACTACCTCCCAGGGAATGAAACGCAACACTAATAGCGTGGTGGAAAACGATGCTGGCGTACTGACAAGAAGGTCGTTTGACCCCACAGACAAATACTCTGACTACATATTCATAAAACCATCACAAGAACCAAAAGAGATCCCTGTGATTCTGTATCACAGCTAAGCCCGAGTGAGGAAGGCGATGATCTACGAGGAAGTCGGCATTTACGTTACCTGAAATGTCCTCGACGAACGCTTCAATTAGAAATCCTGCACGACCAAAGTGGTCCCAATATTGTACTTATAGGCCGATTTAACTGGGTGTAAAGTCCGCTTTTGCGAATTTTTGACGAGCTGTTTTTTAAGTCTTAGTTTTGCATCCACCCGCCAGTCACGTTATTAGAAATGATCTCTCCAAGGTGCGATGTCAACCCAAGGTCAAAGATCAAGGGTCATTTTCGCTTCATTCATCCACCCTGATTTCCCCAGCAAGAAAGAGATTTCACATTTCTATACTACTGATGGATGAGATAAAACGGACGGGGGGTGACAATCAGGACAAATGTCTCTTTCAGTTTGTACCTCCGTCTGTAGGAATTTGCAATTGAGTATGAACAGGCCTGATTAGTAGAAATAACATATAACAATTCTTACTTTGGAATGATCATTCCGAATTACAGTAATTTTGAAACAGTGTCGGGAATCTAAATACAGAACGCATTTGAAGTGAACCGTATAGAGCCTCAAGAATCATAAAATAGAATGAACAGTAGTTCCGTCGAGTCCTCTCTTTGGCGAGGGAGGTAAACTGAGATACAATGCTGGAGAAGCCTGTGACGAGATAAACAAGTTTCTTTGTTTTGAGCATGGAGCCTACTCTATAAACAGGTGACCCAGGGAAAACCTACCGGTATGTCTGAATCGTGTTTGAATAGTCAGATTTCTCATTATATTACCCATTTTATTCCAGATATATTTATATTGTGTGCGAATGAATGTGTTATAGAATATGATGCTCACAGAGTCTGTATTTGGGCTCTGGTAACATGAACGACAGCATAAATATGATTTGAACTGTTCGAGATTCAGTTCAGGCTTGCAAGGTTCTCGGCCGACCCTTGTTTTTTATATGCGATGGAGGCAACTGTACTCAGATGAAAAGTTGGCAGTATGGCGTCGTAAGCTCGGCACTTTCATATGAATTAGTTTCGGCGGGTATTGTTCAACGGGGACTATAATCTTTGAGAATATTTTTTTTTCGCTAGCATTCGTGCATGAAATAAGGTCATGTCAGTTTTAAGAAACAGGATCAATGTATTTGTCTCGGCTGAAAATGACGTCACGACAATGTCTATACATCTAAACTGAATTACTCGCGTTTCGATAAAAGAAAACGCGTTTGATGAAGGAAACGTATTCTGGTCAAAGAAATATTTACTACATTGTAAGCGATACTGAAAGTGTTTCGTTCACTGTACTCGATTGTAACGCGTTTACATTTGGTTCCGTTCGCGTTTCGTTAGCTCAAACTTAAGCCCCGGTCACACTGTTAAGAATTGTGTAGGCGAATCATCGCGAACTGGAAAGTCGTGGTCATTCTTGGCGATTCGAACAGGCATCTTGCGGGCTTCGTCGCGGATCGTGATCGTCCTTGCTTATTCTCTGAGGGAGTACGAACGTTTTGTAATGTTCGAAAAATTCGCAGGCCAAGTACGATTATATGGTATAGGCATGGCATTCTTGGCACCATCCTACTGCGTTCTCGCATGCATTCTCCTCCTATCGTGTATATTCGTGGGTAGTCGTAGTAGTTCTTTCGGTCACAATTCAGCAAGAATGCTGTACGCATTGTACGATTGTTGGACGCATTCTACGCTTCGTATGTACGATCATACTACGATATTGAGAAGAATTCAACACCATGTGTGGCCACCTTGGGGGTCGTGTCACAGCGTAACAGGTTCGTACTGCATTCGTACTCACATCGTACTGCATACGTACTTATTCGTAGCAGATTATCGAGCATTCGTAGTGGGTTCACGGGCTGTCGCGTTGATGCGTAGGACGTTCTTTATTGAATCGTACTGCATGCGTACACGCTCTTGGTGATTCTTGCATGCTTATGGCTGTCGCGCAAGGAACCTACGGCATGCGTAAGGGACTCGTAGGACAGTTTCAAAGAGGCCCTCTATAGGCGAATTGACAGGAATCGACAAGATTAAAATATTCGTGGTCATTGGCCGGCATTCTCCACCCAATTCTTGACGGTGTGACTGGAGTTTAAACGATAATTAGCGCACTCCGAACGCTTTTACCCCTGTTTAAACATTCTCTCTCAATCAGAGATTTTACGTTCTGGTTTCATTATAACATCCTATGATTGATTGAACTAATAATACTGTAGAATTACCTGGTATAAACATTCTGTCACCATCAGAGATATAACGTTCTGTCGTCAATATAACATCCTATGATTGACTGAACTCATCATACTGCACAGATGCCTGATATAAACATTCTCTCACCATCAGAGATACAACGTTCTGTCGTCAGTATAACACCATATGATTGATTGTCTGATATAAACATTCTCTCACCATCAGAGATACAACGTTCTCTCGTCAGTATAATACCATATGATTGATTTTCTGATATAAACATTCTCTCACCATCAGAGATACAACGTTCTGTCGTCAGTATAACACCATATGATTGATTGTCTGATATAAACATTCTCTCACCATCAGAGATACAACGTTCTGTCGTCAGTATAACACCATATGATTGATTGTCTGATATAAACATTCTCTCACCATCAGAGATACAACGTTCTGTCGTCAGTATAACACCATATGATTGTCTGATATAAACATTCTCTCACCATCACAGATATAACGTTCTGTCGTCAGTATAACACCATATGATTGATTGTCTGATATAAACATTCTCTCACAATCAGAGATACAACGTTCCCTCGTCAGTATAACACCATATGATTGATTGTCTGATATAAACATTCTCTCATCATCAGAGATACAACGTTCTGTCGTCAGTATAACACCATATGATTGATTGTCTGATATAAACATTCTCTCACCATCAGAGATACAACGTGCTGTCGTCAGTATAACACCATATGATTGATTGTCTGATATAAACGTTCTCTCACCATCAGAGATACAACGTTCTGTCGTCAGTATAACATATATGATTGATTGTCTGATATAAACATTCTCTCACCATCAGAGATGCAACGTTCCCTCGTCAGTATAACACCATATGATTGATTGTCTGAGATACAACGTTCTGTCGTCAGTATAACACCATATGATTGATTGAACTTATAATTCTTTCACCATCATAGATGTAACTTTCTCTCTTCAGTATAGCAACATATGATAGTAGTAGAGGATGGCTAAATCCATTATGATTTTGCCGGGGGAGATAACTCTTGGGGAGATGACGGGGAGTTCCGCCAGGGGGCGCCACCAGCTCAAGAGACCAAAAACTACCTCCAGCACAGAAGAGTTCCAATCTAGGGGGAGGTAACTCCGAGTAGCTATAGTTCCGGCAAAGGGCCCCTGGGCATGTATTCTTCCACAGTGATGCGGTCTGGCAGTGATGCGGTCGCGGGAAAAAGCTTCCGCGGAGAAAAAGTAGTCCCCAGACTTCAAATACGCTGCATAGTCCGATTGGGTCGAGTGAGGTATCAAAGTGAAGCATTCGTGAAGGGGCATCCAGTCATGGGTGGGTGCATGTACAATTAGGATTTTTTCCCGAAACTATTAAAAGCGCAACACGGACTTTACCCCTAAAATAGGGGAAAACACCTATCAACCCTAGCCAAGAGGGCTAATATCGGTCCCCGGGCTTATTGGGACCTGCCTATCAAGTCAATGGGGTGGGTGCATGTAAAATTAGGATTTTTCCCCGAAACTATAAAAAGCGGAACACGGACTTTACCCCTAAAATAGGGAAAACACCTATCAACCCTAGCCAAAAGGGCTAATATCGGTCCCCGGGCTTATCGGGGCCTGCCTATCAAGTCAATGGGGTGGGTGCATGTAAAATTAGGATTTTTTCCCGAAACTATAAAAAGCGGAACACGGACTTTACCCCTAAAATAGGGGAAAACACCTATCAACCCTAGCCAAAAGGGCTAATATCGGTCCCCGGGCTTATTGGGACCTGCCTATCAAGTCAATGGGGTGGGTGCATGTAAAATTAGGATTTTTTCCCGAAACTATAAAAAGCGGAACACGGACTTTACCCCTAAACTAGGGGAAAACCCCTATCAACCCTAGTCAAAAGGGCTAATATCGGTCCCCGGACTTATTGGGACCTGCCTATCAAGTCAATGGGGTGGGTGCGTGTAAAATTAGGATTTTTTCCCGAAACTATAAAAAGTGGAACACGGACTTTACCCCTAAAATAGGGGAAAACCCCTATCAACCCTTGCCAAAAGGGCTATCGGTCCCCGGGCTTATCGGGGCCTGCCTATCAAGTCAATGGGGTGAGTGCATGTAAAATTAGGATTGTTTCCCGAAACTATAAAAAGCGGAACACGGACTTTACCCCTACAATAGGGGTCTGTATTATACAATATAAGGGAAAATGCCTGTATGGGGTATGGGGATGGTCATTTTTTTTTCGTGAGCTTTACTATGGGTTGTGGGGTCTCGTTTTTCTCGTCTCACCAAGAAAAACACGATGGGAGGGGTCCCGGAGCGAATCGGTGAATTTTTTGGAAAAAGTCACCGAGGTCTGCATATAGGCCCATAGGCTGGCCATGGGAGTATAGGTTCAACCTGGGAAATTCACACACGTTCATTGTGATATGGGTTGTGGGGTCTCGTTTTTCACGTCTCGTCATTTAGAACACAATGGGAGGGGTCCCGGAGCGAATCGGTGAAATTTTGGGGAAAAGTCACCGAGGTCTGTATATAGGCCTATAGGCTGGCTATATAGGGGTATAGGTTCAACCTGGGAAATTCACACACGTTCATTGTGAAATGGGTTGTTTGGATTTGTTTTTCACGTCTCGTCATTTAGAACACGATGGGAAGGGTCTCGGAGCGCAACGGTGAATTTTTTTGGAAAAGTATCATATAGCCCATATAGTCCCATACTGGCTATATGTTGGGAGATGTCATAGATGTCATAGGTTCAACCTGGGAAATTCACATACGTTCATTGTGATATGGGCTGTTTGGATTTGTTTTTCACGTCTCGTCATTTAGAACACGATGGGAAGGGTCCCGGAGCGAAACGGTGAAATATTTGGAAAAAGTTCACCGAGGCCTGGGTAGGCCCATAGGCATATAGTGCATGGCTATGGGGGTATAGGCGCATACGGGGTGGACGTTTTGGGGTCTAGGTGAGCCCCTAATGATCCTATGATGTCGTATGAGGTCATATTTTGAAGCTCTCGTGGAGGAGCATCCGACTGCACTATTGGTTCGTCCGTTTTCAATATTTTGCGCATGCGCAGTCTGGCCGTAGTATAGAAAGCAGGCCTTTTGGGTGGTATGTGGGTGTGTGTTTGGGGTAGAGATGGACCGCTATGGGTCCGAATGGGTCGTGGAAGATGTCAAAGTGAAGCCTGTGTGGGGTAGAGTCAGAATGGCGTGTTTTTAAATGCAAGTCGTGTCATTTTGGGGCAGTGCAGGAAGGTATTTGGTGTCGAGATGGACCATCCTTGGTCCGAATGCGTCCTGGGAGATGTCATTTTGTAGCTCTCGGGGTGTAGACCCCGATTTGGGGGCTGCCCACGTCACCTGTGACGTCATCGGTGACGTCATCAGTACGAGTAGTAGCGAAAGTGGACATTTTAGGGCACTGAAGGATAATATTTGGGGTAGAGCGGGACCATCCTTGGTCCGAATGCGTCGTGGGAGGTGTCATTTTGTAGCTCTCAGGGTGTACACCCCGATTTGAGGCATGTCCGCAGCATCTGTGACGTCATCGGTGACGTCATCAGTACGAGTAGTAGCGAAAGCGGGTATTTTGGGGCAGTGAAGAAAGGTATTTGGTGTAGAGATGGACCATCCTTGGTCCGAATGCGTCGTGTGAGGTGTCATCTTGTAGCAACGCCCGCCAACACCAAGCTCAATGCTTCAACGCCCTGGTGAAATAGCTCAGAAGCTCCGATTTTCCATGGAATTGTCACTCATTCTTCGAAATTCAGTGACGTCCGTCGTTACGCCTTAACAGACCGGAGACAGTACAACAACAACAACAAGGATGAGACATGAGAGAACAACAACAACAAGAAGTTTTTTCATATAGTTTATTCTCCCCAATTTTACATCATACCCACGCTGGGGGAGCCGCGTTGGGTATATTTACAATTCAAGAAGACTCTTGTCCAATCAGAGGCCACCATTTGCATCTGTCATATTCGTTCCTGTCCGTTAGATGTATTCTTGTCCAATCAGAAGTCTCCATTTCTGAAAGTTCCATCTTCGGCCATGTTCGCTTTGAACCGTTTATTCTAATCATCGTCGGGCAGCCCAGGATACCGTTGAGGCAACATATCCTCAGATAGTTGTTTGTGCATTCTGAGTATCTATCAGTGCATGGGTGAATACATTCACCCGATGGGAATATTCCGTAGTTTTGGTCACGAAGAACGTAACATTGGTCACACTCTCCACTGTCCACTTGGTGTTGGGGCGTTGTTGTTGGGCCCATTCCAAGGGATCCACGGTGTCCAGTTTCTCCATCATCGTCTCTAGCGACGCCCGGTTAATGATGGTAAACGGTTGGTCAAATACCCGGATGTTACTGCTCAGGTAAAAATATCGGGCTTGGTCTGTGTCCTTATGCTGCAGCACATAACCAAACGCCAGATTTAATTTGAAGGACGTAGCTTGGTCATTGAAGATGGCTTCCACGTAGTTGCGTAGACGGGTGAGGTCAGTCAGTCGGAAATTGTAGATATCTTGAATAGGGCGATGACGGTGGAAACAGTGCCGTAGCATGGACCAATGGCGACGATAGATGTCACTCACTGGATGGGCGTCCTGTAAGAGATCGCTGGGAACATCCACCGCATCTTCCAGAAAATGTTCGTTGTTGTCAGGCGTATGACTGGGAACAGTAATGCTGGATATCTCGGCTCTTCTGAACTGTGGGTATAGGCGTGCTCTCCGTGATCACATCACCAGTGGCATTCGTCTCCCCGGGCTCATCTTCACTAGGTCTGACCCTCATGGGTGCCTCTTTAGTGGAAAGTTGTCGCTCATACCGTGGTGATGGACTATGAATCAAACGTTGGTGCTGTCTTAACTGACTGGGTCGTTTGAAGAGTTGGCCACAACCGTTACATTGTTCCGTCGCACCCTCGTGGAATGAGTGTTCGTGGCGCAGTAAATGATCCTCCCGATTGAATGACCGTGCGCAGGTTGTACAAGTATACCGAGCATCGTTGTGGGTGGAGGCCTCGTGGCGTCGTAAATTATCTAGACGAGTAAACTGCTTCTGGCAAGTTGTTCAAGTGAACATCTTGGTGGTTGACAGAGTGTCTGATGAAACGGCCAAGCCGCTTCCCTTTTATAGCACGCTAGCTGGTGATCTATTTTTAGCACACTCAGTTTAACTATCCCCAAGTCGAGGGCCGAGCCGTGACATCTTCGGTAACCTCCGTGTCTCTTCGGGCACCTCCGTAACTACCCGGCTGTTCCCGTGTAAACCCGAATGGATCTCCGTGTCTCTTCGGTGACCTCCGTGACATCTTCGGCCACCTCCGTGTCTCTTCGGTCACCTCCGTAACTACCCGACTGTTCCCGTGTAACCCCGGATGGATCTCCGTGTCTCTTCGGTGACCTCCGTGACATCTTCGGTCACCTCCGTGTCTCTTCGGTCACCTCCGTAACGTCAACGATCAGCATGTAGACATATAGAGTATGTACGGCATGTTATGGTATTCATCAGTGCATGAGTGACGCATTCAGCCGATGGGGGCGGTCGGTCAGCTTGGTAACGAAAAACGTAACATTGGTCACACTCTCCACTGTCCACTTGGTGTTGGGGCGTTGTTGTTGGGCCCATTCCAAGGGATCCACGGTGTCCAGTTTCTCCAGCATCGCATCTAGCGACGCCCGGTTAATGATGGTAAACGGTTGGTCAAATACCCGGATGTTACTGCTCGGGTAAAAATATCGGGCTTGGTCTGTGTCCTTATGCTGCAGCACATAACCAAGCGCCACATTCAACTTGAAGGCCGTAGTTTGATCGTTGAAGATGGCTTCCACGTAGCTGCGTAGACGGGCGAGGTCGGTCAGTCGGAAATTGTAGATATCTTGAATAGGGCGATGACGGCAGAAACAGTGCCGGATCATGGGCCAATGGCGCCGATAGATGTCACTCACTGGATGGTCTTCGTGTAACAGATCGCTGGGAACATTTATGGGTTCGTTCACGAAGTGTACTTTGGCCTCCACGTCGTACAAAATCTGGCCCAAGGTCTTGTCGTCGGAATTTGACTGTTGAATTAGGGCGACATCATCATCGGGCCTCGTGCGATGGGTGGGAGCTCCCCCTGTTTCGATATTGATGCCTACGGGCTCTTCTACCTGCAAACGTGGCTGCGGAACAGGGTGTTGTGTGCGTTGGTGTCGCAGCAACTGATTGGTCAGTTTGAAAAGCCGACCACATTCTTCGCATGGACGCTTGTGTACTTCATGGCGTGCACGTGTGTGGCGCTGTAAATGATCCGGGCGCTGAAACGACAGTGTACATATCGTACAGCTATACCGGGCGGTTCCTTCGTGCTTGGTAGCCTCATGGCGGCGCAAGTCGTGCAGACGAGTGAATGATTTCGAGCACGTAGTACAAGTGAACATCGTGGTGGTTGACAGAGTGTCTGATGAAACGGCCAGGCCGCTTCCCTTTTATAGCACGCTAGCTGGTATCATGTTCGGGCACCTCAGTGTCTCTTCGGTGATCTCCGTGACATCTTCGGTGACCTCCGTGTCTCTTCGGGCACCTCCGTGACATCTTCGGTGACCTCCGTGACATCTTCGGGCACCTCCGTGTCTCTTCGGCCACCTCCGTGTCTTTTTGGGAAGTGACCGAAGAGACTCGGAAGTGAACGACATTGTGGAAAAAAACCCACAGACAGGTCAGTACATGTGCTATCATGTTCACACTCCGTCACCGAAAAGACACGGACTGAAGATGGCGGACCTCGCCCGGTGGTGGTGCTGGTGGTGGTGGGAGCTCCTGCGTGGCAGAGCTCTTGGATCGGAGCTCTTGGAGCTCAAAGCGTGTGGAGCTCAGAGCTCGGAAGTGACATTTGCATATGACCTCTGTGAGGTCACTTCCGCTTCCGTTCACGTGACCGGAACTGACCTTTGATCCCGGCGCGCGCTAACAATACCGGATAAAATTGCGCGCCAAAGGTCAGTTCCGGTCACGTGAACGGAAGCGGAAGTGACCTCACAGAGGTCATATGCAAATGTCACTTCCGAGCTCTGAGCTCCACACGCTTTGAGCTCCAAGAGCTCCGATCCAAGAGCTCTGCCACACGGGAGCTCCCACCACCACCACCACCGGGCGAGGTCCGCCATCTTCAGTCCGTGTCTTTTCGGTGACGGAGTGTGAACATGATAGCACATGTACTGACCTGTCTGTGGGGTTTTTCCCACGATGTCGTTCACTTCCGAGTCTCTTCGGTCACTTCCCGAAAAGACACGGAGGTGGCCGAAGAGACACGGAGGTGCCCGAAGATGACACGGAGGTCACCGAAGATGTCACGGAGGTGCTGGAAGAGACACCGAGGTCACCGAAGATGTCACGGAGATCACCGAAGAGACACGGAGGTGCCCGAACATGATATCAGCTAGCGTGCTATAAAAGGGCAGCGGCCTGGCCGTTTCATCAGACACTCTGTCAACCACCAAGATGTTCACTTGTACTACGTGCTCGAAATCATTCACTCGTCTGCACGACTTGCGCCGCCATGAGGCTACCAAGCACGAAGGAACCGCCCGGTATAGCTGTACGATATGTACACTGTCGTTTCAGCGGCCGGATCATTTACAGCGGTCATATGCAAATGTCACTTCCGAGCTCTGAGCTCCACACGCTTTGAGCTCCAAGAGCTCCGATCCAAGAGCTCTGCCACACGGGAGCTCCCACCACCACCACCGGGCGAGGTCCGCCATCTTCAGTCCGTGTCTTTTCGGTGACGGAGTGTGAACATGATAGCACATGTACTGACCTGTCTGTGGGGTTTTTTCCACAATGTCGTTCACTTCCGAGTCTCTTCGGTCACTTCCCAAAAAGACACGGAGGTGGCCGAAGAGACACGGAGGTGCCCGAAGATGTCACGGAGGTCACCGAAGATGTCACGGAGGTGCCCGAAGAGACACGGAGGTCACCGAAGATGTCACGGAGATCACCGAAGAGACACGAAGGTGCCCGAACATGATACCAGCTAGCGTGCTATAAAAGGGAAGCGGCCTGGCCGTTTCATCAGACACTCTGTCAACCACCAAGATGTTCACTTGTACTACGTGCTCGAAATCATTCACTCGTCTGCACGACTTGCGCCGCCATGAGGCTACCAAGCACGAAGGAACCGCCCGGTATAGCTGTACGATATGTACACTGTCGTTTCAGCGCCCGGATCATTTACAGCGCCACACACGTGCACGCCATGAAGTACACAAGCGTCCATGCGAAGAATGTGATCGGCTTTTCAAACTGACCAGTCAGTTGCTGCTACACCAACGCACACGACACCCTGTTCCGCAGCCACGTTTGCAGGTAGAAGAGCCCGTAGGCATCAATATCGAAACAGGGGGAACTCCCACCCATCGTATGAGGGCCGATGATGATGTCGCCCTAATTCAACAGTCAAATTCCGACGACAAGACCTTGGGCCAGATTTTGTACGCCGTGGAGGGCAAAGTACACTTCATGGACGAACCCATAAATGTTCCCAGCGATCTGTTACACGAAGACCATCCAGTGAGTGACATCTATCGGCGCCATTGGCCCATGATCCGGCACTGTTTCTTCCGTCATCGCCCTATTCAAGATATCTACAATTTCCGACTGACCGACCTCGCCCGTCTACGCAGCTACGTGGAAGCCATCTTCAACGATCAAACTACGGCCTTCAAGTTGAATCTGGCGTTTGGTTATGTGCTGCAGCATAAGGACACAGACCAAGCCCGATATTTTTACCCGAGCAATAACATCCGGGTATTTGACCAACCGTTTACCATCATTAACCAGGCGTCGCTAGAGGCGATGCTGGAGAAACTGGACACCGTGTATCCCTTGGAATGGGCCCAACAACAACACCCCAACACACAATGGGTCGTAGAGAGGGTGACCAATGCCACGTTTTTCGTTACCAAGCTGCCCGACCACCCCCATCGGCTGAATGCGTCACTCATGCACTGATGAATACCATAACATGCAGTACATACTCTATATGTCTACATGTTGATCATTGACGTTACGGAGGTGACCGAAGAGACACGGAGGTGACCGAAGATGTCACGGAGGTCACCGAAGAGACACGGGGATCCATCCGGGTTTACACGGGAACAGCCGGGTAGTTACGGAGGTGACCGAAGAGACACGGAGGTGACCGAAGATGTCACGGAGGTCACGGAAGAGACACGGAGATCCATCCGGGTTTACACGGGAACAGCCGGGTAGTTACGGAGGTGCCCGAAGAGACACGGAGGTTACCGAAGATGTCACGGCTCGGTCCTCGACTTGGGGATAGTTGAACTGAGTGTG
This sequence comes from Hanleya hanleyi, assembly GCA_036873755.1. NCBI lineage: Eukaryota > Metazoa > Mollusca > Polyplacophora > Lepidopleurida > Hanleyidae > Hanleya > Hanleya hanleyi. The sequence goes on from JAVTVY010000508.1 coordinate 64,900, forward strand.
CTAAAAATAGATCACCAGCTAGCGTGCTATAAAAGGGAAGCGACCTGGCCGTTTCATCAGACACTCTGTCAACCACCAAGATGTTCACTTGCACAACTTGCCAGAAGCTGTTTACTCGTCTAGATAATTTACGACGCCACGACGCCTGCACCCACAACGATGCTCGGTATACTTGTACAACCTGCGCACGGTCATTCAATCGGGAGGATCATTTACTGCGCCACGAACGCTCATTCCACGAGGGCGCGACGGAACAATGTAACGGTTGTGGTCAACTCTTCAAACGACCCAGTCAGTTAAGACAGCACCAACGTTTGATTCATAGCCCATCACCACGGTATGAGCGACAACTTTCCACCAAAGAGGCACCCATGAGAGTCAGACCTAGTGAAGATGAGCCCGGGGAGACGAATGCCACTGGTGATACGATCACGGAGAGCCCGCCTATACCCACAGTTCAGAAGAGCCTAGATATCCAGCCGGTCCCTAGCATTACTGTTCCCAGTCATACGCCTGACAACAACGACCATTTTCTGGAAGATGCGGTGGATGTTCCCAGCGATCTCTTACAGGACGCCCATCCAGTGAGTCTAATTCCGCTTAACCCGGGGCTAGGGGCCGTATGAACCCATGTACTTCAAGATCCTCATGGTACTCATATGAACAGTCACAATCAAAGCGTGACTGAGATACATCATTCTTTAGATGACGACTTTACAACGAATATTATGGATTAAGAATACTGATCAGCGATACGGATTTGATATTTTTGGAACATCATGATGTCTTGCCGGCATCATTGAAAACTGTTGACCGCTTCTCTCTTGCAGGAAAAAAGCCTATGTTTATGTATACTGTGATTGTCTTTTTGAATTTGGTGCTAATACTGTTATATGGAATATGGAATAGGTCTTTGGATTATGGACGCGGATATTCTCTAATGGACGACGGCTGAATTATGGATGACGGATTAGACGCTTGTAATCTATCGTCGCCATTGGTCCATGATACGGCACTGTTTCCACCGTCATCGCCCTATTCAAGATATCTACAATTTCCGACTGACTGACCTCACCCGTCTACGCAACTACGTGGAAGCCATCTTCAATGACCAAGCTACGTCCTTCAATTTAAATCTGGCGTTTGGTTATGTACTGCAGCATAAGGAGACAGATCAAGTCCGATACTTTTACCCGAGCAGTAACATCCGAGTATTTGACCAACCGTTTACCATCATTAACCGGGCGTCGCTAGAGACGATGCTGGAGAAGCTGGACACCGTGGATCCCTTGGAATGGGCCCAACAACAACGCCCCAACACCAAGTGGACAGTGGAGAGTGTGACCAATGTTACGTTCTTCGTGACCAAACTACGGAATATTCCCATCGGGTGAATGTATTCATCCATGCACTGATAGATACTCAGAATGCACAAACAACTATCTGAGGATATGTTGCCTCAACGGTATCCTGGGCTGCCTCAACGGTATCCTGGGCTGCCCGACGATGATTAGAATAAACGGTTCAAAGCGAACATGGCCGAAGATGGAACTTTCTGAAATGGAGACTTCTGATTGGACAAGAATACATCTAACGGACAGGAACGAATATAACAGATGCAAATGGTGGCCTCTGATTGGACAAGAGTCTTCTTGAATTGTAAATATACCCAACGCGGCTCCCCCAGCGTGGGTATGATGTAACATTGGGGAGAATAAACTATATGAAAAAACTTCTGGTTGTTCTCTCATGCCTCATCCTTGTTGTTGTTGTTGTACTGTCTCCGATCTGTTAAGGCGTAACGACGGGCGTCACTGCATTTCGGAGAATGAGTGACAATTCCATGGAATATCTAGAAAATCAGAGCTTCTGAGCTATTTCACCAGGGCGTTGAAGCATTGAGCTTGGTGTTGGCGGGCGTTGCTACAAGATGACACCTCACACGACGCATTCGGACCAAGGATGGTCCATCTCTACACCAAATACCTTTCTTCACTGCCCCAAAATACCCGCTTTCGCTACTACTCGTACTGATGACGTCACCGATGACGTCACGGATGCTGCGGACATGCCTCAAATCGGGGTGTACACCCCGAGAGCTACAACATGACACCTCCCACGACGCATTCGGACCAAGGATGGTCCCGCTCTACCCCAAATATTATCCTTCAGTGCCCTAAAATGTCCACTTTCGCTACTACTCGTACTGATGACGTCACAGGTGACGTGGGCAGCCCCCAAATCGGGGTCTACATCCCGAGAGCTACAAAATGACACCTCCCAGGACGCATTCGGACCAAGGATGGTCCATCTCGACACCAAATACCTTCCTGCACTGCCCCAAAATGGCCACTTTACTTACTACAACCAACTGCGCATGCGCAGATTGACGCGACTTGCATTTAAAAACACGCCATTCTGACTCTACCCGACACAGGCTTCACTTTGACACCTTTCACGACCCATTCGGACCCATAGCGGTCCATCTCTACCCCAAACACACACCCACATACCACCCAAAAGGCCTGCTTTCTATACTACGGCCAGACTGCGCATGCGCCAAATATTGAAAACGGACGAACCATTAGTGCAGTCGGATGCTCCTCCACGAGAGCTTCAAAATAAGACCTCATACGACATCATAGGATCATTAGGGGCTCACCTAGACCCCAAAACGTCCACCCCGTATGGGCCGATACCCCCATAGCCATGCAGTATAAGCCTATGGGCCTACCCGGGCGTCGGTGAACTTTTTCCAAAAATTTCACCGTTTCGCTCCGGGACCCTTCCCATCGTGTTCTAAATGACGAGACGTGAAAAACAAATCCAAACAACCCATATCACAATGAACGTATGTGAATTTCCCAGGTTGAACCTATACCCCCATATAGCCAGTATGGGACTATATGGGCTATGTGGTACTTTTCCAAAAATTTCACCGTTGCGCTCCGAGACCCTTCCCATCGTGTTCTAAATGACGAGACGTGAAAAACAAATCCAAACAACCCATTTCACAATGAACGTGTGTGAATTTCCCAGGTTGAACCTATACCCCTATATAGCCAGCCTATAGGCCTATATACAGACCTCGGTGACTTTTCCCAAAAATTTCACCGATTCGCTCTGGGACCCCTCCCATTGTGTTCTAAATGACGAGACGTGAAAAACGAGACCCCACAACCCATATCACAATGAACGTGTGTGAATTTCCCAGGTTGAACCTATACCCCCCATGGCCAGCCTATGGGCCTATATGCAGACCTCGGTGACTTTTTCCAAAAATTTCACCGTTTCGCTCCGGGACCCTTCCCATCGTGTTCTAAATGACGAGACGTGAAAAACAAATCCAAACAGCCCATATCACAATGAACGTAATGTGAATTTCCCAGGTTGAACCTATACCCCTATATAGCCAGCCTATAGGCCCATATACAGACCTCGGTGACTTTTCCCAAAAATTTCACCGATTCGCTCCGGGACCCCTCCCATTGTGTTCTAAATGACGAGACGTGAAAAACGAGACCCCACAACCCATATCACAATGAACGTGTGTGAATTTCCCAGGTTGAACCTATACCCCCCATGGCCAGCCTATGGGCCTATATGCAGACCTCGGTGACTTTTTTCGAAAATTTCACCGATTCGACCCGGGACCTCTCCCATCGTGTTTTTCTTGGTGAGACGAGAAAAACGAGACCCCACAAGCCATAGTAACACCCACAAAAAAATTGACCACCCCTCCCCCCCATATAGCCAGTATGAGCCTATATACAGACCTCGGTGACTTTTCCCCAAAATTTCACCGATTCGCTCCGGGACCCTTCCCATTGTCATTTTCTTGGCGAAACGAGAAAAACGAGACCCCACAAGCCATAGTAAAGCCCACGAAAAAAATTGACCATCCCCATACCCCATGCAGGCATTTTCCCTTATATTGTATAATACAGACCCCTATTGTAGGGGTAAAGTCCGTGTTCCGCTTTTTATAGTTTCGGGAAACAATCCTAATTTTACATGCACTCACCCCATTGACTTGATAGGCAGGCCCCGATAAGCCCGGGGACCGATATTAGCCCTTTTGGCTAGGGTTGATAGGGGTTTTCCCCTATTTTAGGGGTAAAGTCCGTGTTCCGCTTTTATAGTTTCGGGAAAAAATCCTAATTTTACATGCACCCACCCCATTGACTTGATAGGCAGGCCCCGATAAGCCCGGGGACCGATATTAGCCCTTTTGGCTAGAGTTGATAGGGGGTTTTCCCCTATTTTAGAGGTAAAGTCCGTGTTTCGCTTTTTATATTTTCGGGAAAAAATCCTAATTTTACATGCACCCACCCCATTGACTTGATAGGCAGGTCCCAATAAGCCCGGGGACCGATATTAGCCCTCTTGGCTAGGGTTGATAGGTGTTTTCCCCTATTTTAGGGGTAAAGTCCGTGTTCCGCTTTTAATAGTTTCGGGAAAAAATCCTAATTTTACATGCACCCATCCATGACTGGATGCCCCTTCACGAATCCTTCACTTTGATACCTCACTCGACCCAATCGGACTATGCAGCGTATTTGAAGTCTGGGGACTACTTTTTCTCCGCGGAAGGTTTTACCGCGACCGCATCACCGCCAGACCGCATCACCGCGGAAGAATACATGCCCATGGGGCCCTTCGCCGGAACTATAGCGACTCGGAGTTATCTTCCCCTAGATTGGAACTCTTCTGTGCTGGAGGCAGTTTTTGGTCTCTTGAGCTGGTGGCGCCCCCTGGCGGAACTCCCCGTCATCTCCCCAAGAGTTATCTCCCCCGGCAAAATCATAATGGATTTAGCCTTTCTCTACTACTTATGATGGATTGAACTGATAATACTGTACAGTTGCCTGGTATAAACATTCTCTCACCATCAGAGATGTAACGTTCTGTTGTCAGCATAAAATCATATCATTGATTAAATTAATAATACTGTACAATTAACTGGTATAAATATTCTCCCAACATCAGGTCTGTAACATTCTGTCGTCAGTATAACATCCCTTGATTGATCGAACTAATACTACCTTACAAGTAACAGATATAAACATTCTCCCATCATCAGAGATGTAACGTTCTGTCGTCATTATACATCCTATGATCGATTGACCTAATACTAATACAATTGTCTGGTATAGAGATTCCCTCACCATCGGAGATTTAACGTTCTGTCTTCAGTATCACATATTCCTACGAAGTAGGCTACTGATCGCAAATTGTCCGGTAATGAGTGAGTCAGTCAGTCAGTCCATCCGAATCCTTTCGTCGGCAAAATAAGGAGAACCGTTGACATTAGAACCTTGATTTTCGGCATGAACGTGCATTAGGGCATTGTTACCAGCAAGTTCTGAGCTGACCGAATTTTGATGAAAATTTGATTTATATATTTTTTTTTATTATTTATTGATGGCTCAGCGAGTGCACTGTCATGCCGATCGGGAACCCTTGGCTGTATGTTTCACTGTATATATAACACAGTACAAAATCTGGTGGGATATGCCATCCGTAATTGTTTTTATGAAATAGGAAATGCTAATTTTCCATCATTTGTTAGTGCATTTATCTACACTGCTATTACCAACTTGCCAGCCTCAATACACACAATTCAGTATATTGTTATAGATATATGTAAACTGTGGCCTTTAACATGTATCCTATTTCACATCCAAACATTTCATCACAGACCACATCAGGCTTCAAATTCAGGTCAAATTGCCCACTGGTGGTTAAATATCCTACATCAACCAATTAAGTCAGCCTGGTGCAATAACCCAGCAGAAGAAAGAAAGATGTGGTATCATCCATCAGATTAGTCTGTGTGAGCAACAATGATAAAAGTTTACTAATGGTGAACAAAGCCATGACGGCATGTTTAAAGGGTCTTAATTTATTTTCTTTGGGTAGAATTTAACTAGATAAAGTAACTTTTATCATGATGTGAAAATATGAGCACATACTTTGAGTTTTTTTTGTACCTCTTGAATATTGACTATATATCACACTGGGATATAATTAAAACAAAATATGTCTAAATTTTTCTTGTCATTTCAAATCTTGATCTATTTTCATTCCTTGATTAGGGGATACAGAATCACTGCCACGGAGTGTGTTGGTGTGTCACAGCAATGCAATTCCGATTCACACAACGAAGCTGAGGTGGTTTAATGTTTATCAATGAAGAAACTCACCGATCAACCGTCATAGAATATAATGTGAAACAAGAAAACCGGAATAGTACATTCATCAGATTGCCGATACCCAAAATGTGTTGTCTCATATATCTAGATAACAACGTGATGTAGAGACGCTATTTATTCGTCTTTGTACCGGTTATGCTCAGGAGAATGACATAGAATCTTTATTATCTTGTGCATAGAAGGTGTTGGTCTTGAGTTGAATTACCGTAAACTACATAAATGCTACCTTTCTACTATAGTACTATATATAAAAATTTGTTGTATTGTTGGGAAAATAATGCGATTCAAAAAGTTGTTTTGATCCTGGACAACGGCACTGAAAACCATTAAAAAGATGTAAATGTATTTTCACACGTAAAGCTTGAAATCTACTGAACTTTTTATTATTAAATCTGTTTCCTTTAGTTAAAAAATTGTAAAATTAAATCGGCGATCGTTATTTATTTTTGGAATGAAGGCGCATTAGGAGACTGTTACCAACAAGTTCTGAGCTGACCTACTTTTGATGAAAATTTCTGGTGATTTTTGATGAAAATCACTGGCGATTCTGACTTGGGCGGTGCCCATCTTAATATAGGCAGGATTTCAACTGGGGTGGGGATTTCCAAGAGTTCAGTTCGCGTTCGAGTCCTAATGCCTACTCTACTTCGTAGGTCCTGTGACGTTAGTCACACTGCTCATGTTATGATTGATTGAACTATTAAAACTGTACAATTATCTGGTATAAACATTCTCTCAAAATCAGAGATGTAACGATGTGCCGTCAGTATAACTTCCTATGATTGAATGAACTAACAATACTGTACAATTACCTGGTATTAACATTGTCTGACGATCAGAAATGTAACGTTATGTTGCCCATATGCCCATCAATGATTGATTGAACTATTACCTTTGTACATAGTCAATTGTCCAGGCCCTTGATTAATCATGTGCTGTTCATTTTATTGGCGGTAAATATTATCCAAAGTAAACAAAGCTATTATTTCGTGCCTACAATGTACGTCACTATATTCTGCAGACAACGCACAGGGTACCAGTGAACATTACTATTATTGGGACGGTCTGGATGCTTGGTGGTGAATATTCCAATGGGATAACAGTTTGTGAAGGCATAAAATTTCGAACTTATAACCTCATTGTGGACATGGACATATGAGAAAATGTGGTCATGGCGGAACAGGATGATCTATACGTACCGATACATGCACGCTTAAAACTAAAGTGTTGAAAATTACTCGTAAATTGTTGAGATAACCCTTAAGGTGTGTCCATGGGGACTGCTCTTTAACCCTATCTGGCCTGGGCGATTGGGGGTGTACCGCAGCCTGGAGGTTGGGGCGGAAAGTGCCCCCCCCCCTCCCCCTCTACATATTTTCGCTATCGCTAAGGCTAGAGGGCTGAAATTACCAAACTATATCATTGAGTCAAGCTCTACAAGAAAATGTAAAAAAAAAAATCCAAAATGATCGCCAGGATTACGTCACTGTGACGTCATTTTCAAAAAGAGCATTTTTGGACCATTTTTTGGTCAGAATTTTCGAATTTGTTATTTTCCTACGAAGTAGGCTACAGATCGCAAATTGTCCGGTAATGAGTGAGTGAGTCCATACGAATCCTTTCGTCGGCAAAATAAGGAGAACCATTGACATTAGAACCTTTATTTTTGGCATGAACGTGCATTAGGGCATTGTTACCAGCAAGTTCTGAGCTGACCGAATTCTGATGAAAAATTGGTTTATAATTATTTTTTTTAATATTTATTGATAGCTCAGCGAGTGCACTGTCATGCCCATTGGGAACCCTTGGCTGTATGTTTCACTGTATATATAACACAGTACAAAACGTGATGGGATAATGAAATAGGAAATGCTAATTTTCCATCATTTGTTAGTGCATTTATCTACACTGCTATCACCAGGCAACTTGCCATTCTTAATACACACAATTCAGTATATTGTTATAGATATATGTAAACTGTGGCCTTTAACGGGTATCCTATTTCACATCCAAACATTTCATCACAGACCAAATCATGCAGGCTTCAAATTTAGGTCAAATTGCCACTGATGATGAAATATCCTACATCAACCAATTAAGTCAGCCTGAAGCAATAACCCAGCAGAACATAGAAAGATCTGGTATCATCCTTCAGATTAGCCTGTGAGCAACAATGATAACATTTACTGAGGGTGAAACAAAGCTGTCCTGCAAGCCACCCAAGGAATTTATCAGCTTGTGTTGGGATATTTTGTTGGTATCATGTAAGTTGTTTAGTAGTTTACTCATTCAAGAGCTCAGTGCCTGTCCTAATGCCTACCTTACTTCGTAGGTCCTGTGACGCATAGTCACACTGCCATGTTTGTATTTTTTCTTCGCAAAAACTGCATGATAAATTAGTAAATAATAGTCTGATATGAAATAAAATAGATTTTACCCACTTTTCCATACAGAAAAGCAAAAATTTTGAAGAAATATGACGAAAACTTTTCTGGTACCCCACATGGCCGCCATTTTGAATTTACCCATGATTCTCTGCTCGCGGGTCATGCAAATAGGCTTAAAATGACCCGTATATGATAATCTAAAAAGCCAAGAAGTTTCAGTTCTCAATTTTTTGTCGTTCCGGAGATAAAGTGCTCCTCCGGGCCAGATAGGGTTACGTGTTGTCCCTGTGGACACACTTAAAGGGATATATCAACACTTTACGAGTAAGTTTCAACACTTTAGTTTTAAGCGTGTGGTTGTGTTATCGAGATTGACGTCCTAAATACCAGTGTTGTTTTAAGGCATGCAGTTCAAAAGTTATTTCCTCGATCTGAACAACCAATTATCTTGACTAGGCTTCTTGAACAAATCCATCCAGCCAGCTTTTTAATTAAGGCCGAGACGGCTGATAAAAAATCGATATCGTGATTGGCTCATTTTATTTCTCTTAGATGAACTTCAATATGGAGCGAGCTCAACAGGTTGTAATTGCCTCTAAGCATGTACTGCATTATGCTTAATTTACTGTATCGAATTCCATATTCCACATAATCGTTATACATGACATAGCGATTGAAGTAGCATGGAATATCATGATATTTGCTTTGAAACGCATAGTTTGCATCAAAAACGGCCAATATCCTACATCAAAAGGACACGTCGTTAGGCAGATCAGACTGTTGTTCATAATAAGGTGGTGTTGGGGTTTAATTTTCTCTCTGTCGTTTGGTCAGACAGGCTTTGAGCGAAGTAAACATTTTTTCCCGATTTAAAGCAGCAAAACTTGACAGACACTTATTACATGCCCACGCTACATTAGAAACGTGCTATGGAATTCTCCTCGGTCGCCATGATTTCCTTCCTCTTGCTCTAGCTTCTATTTCATTATGCTTGTACCATTGTGTATCTTTGTATTTTGTGGATACAATATCTGTGCAATATATAGCATTGAGCCAGGGCGTCAGGCCATCAATCCATGGACGCACAAATAAAGTCTTGCATACTTTAACAACACCGCTAATGTTATGTGCGTGGCCTCGTTTAGGCCGTTTCTTCTATCCAACAGTAATATAGAGCGTCGTTTTCCATCAGATGACTTGATAAAGCTATTACATCATGGCCCTTTAAATGTTTGAATCTAATACCGCTCAAACAGATGCTATAGGGGCCGTATGGTCATGCTATTCAGGGGGTCCACATGGACATCTACAAAAATGTTCCATATTTAACCAGATTTTCACAGATCCAGAGTCAGCCATTTGGGATTTATGACGTCATAAAACAGCTGTCCAAAAAGTCCATTAAAGAGGGGCGTGTGAGATTTGTTGAAGGTTCTGTGACCTAGTTATGCCCTCAATCTCATCAAAATGTGTTTTTCTATACCGTGTATATAGTGATATAATGACATGTGTTGTTTTTGTGTGACTTTTTGTCCGCTTTCCAGATAAAATGCCAGAATCCGTCAATTCCTGTAACATATTTTTAACATCGAAAAAGTATATAAACCTTGGAGTAGAAAACTGAGAGTTCCTACAACTAATGCACGACCATTTCCCGTGGAATGAAATCAGCTCGAAGAAATCGAAAATGGACCCGATAATCTTTAGTGGAATTGAATGACCCCTCCCCTCTTTAACCTACTCAATACTGGAATAAAACGTTAATACTGATATAGACTCAATTCAATTGAAGGTCGAAGTAGAAAGAGGACAATGGTGCAATATTAGGCGGCCATGGACATTGCATGTATAGCTCTGTTTCACAGGTAGTAACAGGGGTCCATATAATAACGTCTTAACACGGTCATTTAGTTGTTTACCTCCTCATCAATTCGCCCCTGTCACCGATGATTCCAGTTCGTGAAACAGGATAATTAGGTTACCGCGTATGCTGTAAACAGATCATCATTGCTTCTCACAACAAAGTTGGGTCTGGAAAGCGACACCATTACAACAGGACAAAGGCGTTTATACAGCCTGACTGTCGACGTCATGTGCATGTCTTCTAGAGGAATGTAGGTATACTGGAATCGTATGCCTATACATGTACATTACAAACAGAAGTAGCTCACTTCCTGTAACTTTTACAAGTATGTGATACCTTTTACAAGTTGGAAGACGTAACGTCATCAAACCGGGAGTATATATAGACCTTAAACCTGGTGACATCACTGCACTGCATTGTGGGAATAAGTGAAGCATAAATGCGCCATCTTTGGACTACACAGATACAAACTATCACACAGTTGGCATGGATACACGATGTCGTGGGATAGAAAGAAGGATAAAACGTCATCAGGTCTCGCGGTTATTGTGGGTTGATGAATTAGATTCGCAGACGCACATGACTACACAAGTTTAAAGATTTATATAAAATGAGTCATAACAAGAATCAACAAACTGTTCTAGATAGCTGACCCCCGTCTCTGCCCTGAAGCCCGAACTATTTAGTTCACATTCTACCACCTGCATCCTGTAGTCCGCACCCTGCATATTGTACCTTGCAGGCTTCACACGGAAGCTTACGGATGATTGTACAATTTAGCCAACCTGCTCTGTAGTATGCCTGCAGACACGTTGAACCCTGTAGCATACCTGCAGGGTTCGTAGACCATGAAGCCTGCGTACAGAATTCCTACATCATGTAACCATCTGGCAGTGTCTTCGCATCCTTTAGTTTACTACAAGGTCTTTGCGCTGTTTTGTCTTGTCTGCGGTATAAATCCATGACAGCGTTACTTTCCCTAGAATTAGATAGCATGTTGCAGCTGCGGTCAGAATTCAGGTTTCGTGGATCTTGGATATATTCAGTAATTAAGAATCGAAGACTATTAGTTTGTATATCTTCAAAATTGCCTTAAATGTTTGCAGGAATTGAATGAATAAGTTCTACGATTCGGGGTTCTACTTGATTAGTTTTAAGGATATACAGCTATTCCGGTTTAATTTCTTTGCCGTGACGTCATTTACATGACTTGTACTTGAATTGAAGCATCATATATCCAGTCTTTACCTCTTGCATATCGCTTCACTTTAGGACTCTTATAGCTACCCTCATTTGCCAGACTTATATCTACTTCTATAGATTCTATGCCGAATCTATGGATTCACTAGATATAATGTCACAGTTACCACTCAGTGTTTTAAGGCAGACCACGACGAAACACATACCTCTATCCAACGCAGTTAAATAACATCACCAGGAAGTGGATGCGAGAGCCATTGCTCACATACATTAATTCACTTCCAATCGAGTGATATTCACTATTTCCGGTTTTGGGGACGTCATTTTTTATGACCCACTTTATTGAGAGGAACAATAACAATCTATTTATATCAAGAACTGCAGCTGGCTAGCACACTTTCGCGAACTTAGTTCACTGGAGTCAATGCAAATTCACGAGGAGTGAAATGCAAGTCCCCGGGTTGAGATATATGTCCCACTACTACTACTGATACATATACATAAGCTAAAAAGTAAAAATAACGATGATCCCACTGTGTCAGGGTATTATTCTTATTCCTACGAAGTAGGCTACAGATCGCAAATTGTCCGGTAATGAGTCAGTGAGTCAGTCAGTCCATCCGAATCCTTTCGTCGGCAAAATAAGGAGAACCATTGACATTAGAACCTTTATTTCTGGCATGAACGTGCATTAGGGCATTGTTACCAGCAAGTTCTGAGCAGACCGAATTCTGATGAAAATTTGATTTATAATTATTTTTATTATTATTTATTGATAGCTCAGCGAGTGCACTGTCATGCCCATTGGGAACCCTTGGCTGTATGTTTCAATGTATACATTGTATATAACACAGTACAAAACGTGATGGGATAATGAAATAGGAAATGCTAATTTTCCATCATTTGTTAGTGCATTTTATATCCACACTGCTATTACCAACTTGCCATTCTTAATACACACAAGTAAGCATATTGTTATATGTAAACTGTGGCCTTTAACGTGTATCCTATTTCACATCCAAACATTTCATCACATACCAAATCAGGCTTCAAATTTAGGTCAAATTGCCACTGATGGTGAAATATCCTACATCAACCAATTAAGTCAGCCTGGTGCAATAACCCAGCAGAACAAAGAAAGATGTGGTATCATCCTTCAGATTAGCCTGTGAGCAACAATAATAAAGTTTACTGAGGGTGAAACAAAGCCATCCTGCAAGCCACCCAAGGAATTTATCAGCTTGTGTTGGGACATTTTGTTGGTATCATGTAAGTTGTTTAATAGTTTACTCATTCAAATCTCCATACCATATTTTCTGTTATTCAACAGACAAATTTCTTTACTGGTTTTAATTGTTTAAGTTTTACTGGGTTTCAACTGCTACAGATAGTAACATAGTACTGATACTGTATAAATGGGTAGTGTGAATTTTATTATTCCATGTTGAGTACAATTTGTTCACATGAATGGTGGAATGTCTGGACTCTCAAATGAAAGTGTGTTATACATGTACATATCTCAAGCATGTCAGAGAACAAACATGGTTGCAATAAGATATAATCAAAGAAATTTCGTGACAATTATTGAATCTAAGTAGGCCCCTACCTAACAAAATTAGCTTAATAAAAAAGGCCTTCCTCGCTTAAATTGTTTTCTTTTGAGAGAGAATGGTATTTTCTGAGTTAAGAATTTCCTGTATAACATGTATAAAGATAGGTTGTTTAAGGAGGCTTTGTTTTTGCCGCTGTTGTGCTTCAAGTTTTTAACAAATTTTCCATTTAATATTATGCTCTAACCATGTGTTACAGCCGACATGGTATCTGCAGAAGCCATTCTTACTATCATTTCAGCATAGGACGCATTCATCAAAATTATAGCATAGTGACTGTACAAGGGGGATCTTCCAGCGGAGTTGGGTGGGGTCGGCGCTGAAATTAGCCAGCGCTAAATGGATATTATCTCGTTTTGGTCAATTTACACCGACTGTATTTGTTGGTCCTAGCCATCCAGAAATCTGTCTCTCTTTTAGAGTGGTCTAGATATCTTCCTAATACACTTATCTATCCTCCTGACCCATTTTAGGTGTTTAAAGGGGGGCCACCATGCCCTCCGAGTCACCGCTAAATGGATATCATCTCGACATGGTGAATTTACAGCGACTGTAAGCGAAAGTTAATAGTACCCACTGTCAATTAGAGACTGCTATATAAATTCTCTCACGCTAGCATATAGGGTCCCCAAGTCATCTCTCGAGTACACACTTAAATCATATCAACCCTTACTTCGTAGGTCCTGTGACGTTAGTCACACTACCATGTTCTAGGTCATTCTTTCCAATTAGATCATACCAATATCAACGTTAAATATCTGGCCTGGCCGATTTGGGGTGTACCGCAGTCTTGGGGTGGGGGGGGGGGGCTCCCTATATATTTTCGCTATCGCTAAGGCTAGAGGGCTGAAATTTACCACACTATATCTTTGGGTCAAGCTCTACAAGAAAATGTAAAAAAAAATAAAGATGGCCGCCATGGTGACGTCACTGCGACGTCATTTTCCAAAAGAGCATTTTTGGACGATTTTTCGAATTTTTTATTTTGGATTTTTCTTCGCAAAAAATGCATGATAAATCAGTAAATAATAATCTGATATGAAATAAAATAGGTTTTACCCACGTATCCATACAGAAAAGCAAAATTCGAAAAATGGCGTCACTGTGACGTCATCATGGAGGCCATCTTGGATTTTCCCACAGTTTTTGAGCTTGGCCAGGGGTATAGTGTGGTACACTTCAGCTCCCTAGGGGCAAGAAAATAATTAAGGCACCGAAATGGCCTCTCTTAATAAGCCCAGGAGAGATAGCATTCATTTTTTCATCGAAAAGGTTTAACCCTGTTAGTTCCAAATGCCTATATGCAGCGGAGGGTTTTAGTCGCATCTGAACTTACCATCCCTTGTCACCTGTCGTTAGTGGTAAATTTTGTAATGTTGCAATACATAGTGATGGTAATTTTGATCAGTTGTAATCTTTATAATATATTTCTTAAATCTTACGGAAAGGCTATTTACAGGTCATTGACATGAGACAAGTCGAGACAGTACAGCACAGTTCCTCATCTAAAGATTGAGACAGTACAGCACAGTTCCTCATCTAAAGATTGAGACAGTACAGCACAGTTCCTCATCTAAAGATTGAGACAGTACAGCAGTTCCTCATGTTAAGACTGAGACAGTACAGCACAGTTCCTCATCTAAAGATTGAGACAGTGCAGCACAGTTCCTCATCTAAAGATTGAGACAGTACAGCACAGTTCCTCATCTAAAGATTGAGACAGTACAGCACAGTTCCTCATCTAAAGATTGAGACAGTACAGCACAGTTCCTCATGTTAAGACTGAGACAGTACAGCACAGTTCCTCATGTTAAGAATGAGACAGTACAGCACAGTTCCTCGTCTAAAGATTGAGACAGTACAGCACAGTTCCTCATCTAAAGATTGAGACAGTACAGCACAGTTCCTCATGTGAGACAGACAGTACAGCACAGTTCCTCATGTTAAGACTGAGACAGTACAGCACAGTTCCTCATCTAAAGATTGAGACAGTACAGCACAGTTCCTCATCTAAAGATTGAGACAGTACAGCACAGTTCCTCATCTAAAGATTGAGACAGTACAGCACAGTTCATATTAAGACTGAGACAGTACAGCACAGTTCCTCATGTTAAGACTGAGACAGTACAGCACAGTTCATCATGTTAAGACTGAGACAGTACAGCACAGTTCCTCATCTAAAGATTGAGACAGTACAGCACAGTTCCTCATCTAAAGATTGAGACAGTACAGCACAGTTCCTCATGTTAAGACTGAGACAGTACAGCACAGTTTCTCATGTTAAGACTGAGACAGTACAGCACAGTTCCTCATGTTAAGACTGAGACAGTACAGCACAGTTCCTCATCTAAAGAGTGAGACAGTACAGCACAGTTCGTCATCTAAAGATTGAGACAGTACAGCACAGTTCCTCATGTGAAGACTGAGACAGTACAGCACAGTTCCTCATCTAAAGATTGAGACAGTACAGCACAGTTCCTCATCTAAAGATTGAGACAGTACAGCACAGTTCCTCATGTTAAGACTGAGACAGTACAGCACAGTTCCTCATGTTAAGACTGAGACAGTACAGCACAGTTCCTCATGTTAAGACTGAGACAGTACAGCACAGTTCCTCATGTTAAGACTGAGACAGTACAGCACAGTTCCTCATCTAAAGATTGAGACAGTACAGCACAGTTCCTCATCTAAAGATTGAGACAGTACAGCAGTTCCTCATGTTAAGACTGAGACAGTACAGCACAGTTCCTCATCTAAAGATTGAGACAGTGCAGCACAGTTCCTCATCTAAAGATTGAGGCAGTACAGCACAGTTCCTCATCTAAAGATTGAGACAGTACAGCACAGTTCCTCATCTAAAGATTGAGACAGTACAGCACAGTTCCTCATGTTAAGACTGAGACAGTACAGCACAGTTCCTCATGTTAAGAATGAGACAGTACAGCACAGTTCCTCGTCTAAAGATTGAGACAGTACAGCACAGTTCCTCATCTAAAGATTGAGACAGTACAGCACAGTTCCTCATGTGAAGACTGAGACAGTACAGCACAGTTCCTCATGTGAAGACTGAGACAGTACAGCACAGTTCCTCATCTAAAGATTGAGACAGTACAGCACAGTTCCTCATGTGAAGACTGAGACAGTGCAGCACGGTTCCTCATCTAAAGATTGAGACAGTACAGCACAGTTCCTCATCTAAAGATTGAGACAGTACAGCACAGTTCCTCATCTAAAGATTGAGACAGTACAGCACAGTTCCTCATCTAAAGATTGAGACAGTACAGCACAGTTCCTTATCTAAAAATTGAGACAGCACAGCACAGTTTCTCATCTAAAGATTGAGACAGTGCAGCACAGTTCCTCATCTAAAGATTGAGACAGTACAGCACAGTTCCTCATCTAAAGATTGAGACAGTACAGCACAGTTTCTCATCTAAAGACTGAGACAGTACAGCACAGTTCCCATCTAAAGACTAAAACAGTACAGCACAGTTCCCTAAAGGGTGTAGGTGGGCCATGTATACGCTTTACGGACGATGAAATATCTGTAGGCTTTACACTCAGAACGTATTTATGAGCGATAGCTGGCTACTGTTATGGGCGATAGCTGACTACTGTTATGGACGATAGCTGACTACTGTTATGGGCGATAGCTGACTACTGTTATGGGCGATAGCTGACTACTGTTATGGACGATAGCTGACTACTGCTATGGACGATAGCTGACTACTGTTATGGACGATAGCTGACTACTGAATTTCGATTATTACTCTTGTGTCATCTATTCGTTCTTGTCATGTGTTATTTTCCTAGCTTTTTTTAATATCGTTTGCCCCATTATGACTGTTTGAGTCAATTCTTAGTTCCACTTGTATAAGCTCATGCATCAAATACAACATTTCATGTACTCATCTGCTGGAAACAAATTCTCCATATATCGGGAAACGTATATCTCGTCACAATATGTTAGCTAGAATCGATTGGTGACATTAAGAGATTTTGTATTCATTCGTATTATAATTACCATGATGTTATCATGAATTTATTATTCCCCTATCACCGGGAAGGTGAATACGAATACCACAACCTTAGGCAGCAAATTCACTGTATTCATGCTTACAAAACTTCTTCACCAAAATTGACTGCAAAATATCAGTCATCGCCTGGACACAATAAACTGAAGCTTTGACTAGCAACAAGGGTGTCCGCCAATAAACGCATTATGCCTGGGAATAGTTGCGAAAGTTATCTGAAGTTTTCAAATGTTAAATAAAAAATTTCTACCCAGTGGTTTAGAGTACGATCAGGAAAATTCACCCACTTGTCAATCTCGACACGAGAAAATTATTGAAAGAAGAAAATTTAAGAAAATATTTTCTTTCTTTTTTACATTCATTTTGTACGTAATTTTAATCAATGAAAATGTCAACCTAGTTAAGTATAAGAACCGCAAATGCGATATTATTATTAATGCTCCATTTCATATTCCTTCATTTTTTCGGTGAATTTGACTTTATATTGGGCTAATATCACTCCGGTTGTATCGTGTGACACATGTAAATCAATTAGACGCTGCACTCGGGGTTCGTATTCTTAAATGGGTGAAGCCTGACTGACATTCCCATTCACTAGACTTAAGTAAAAAACTTTTTTTTTCATTTTTCTTATACCAATATCTTTCTCGTGTATAGATTGACAAGTGGGTGAATTTTCATGACCATGCTCCGAGACATTGCGAAGAAATATGAAAAAGACTGACAATGTGTGGTACAATTTGATTAATCAGATTTTCGGGTATAAATCTCCTTAATGTGGTGTTGATAAGCGTATCATCTGACGCAGTATGGATATTAATACACTAGCCCATTTCCAAAGAGAAAGGATGATATAGGAAAGCTTGTATGTGACTGATCTCCATTACAATGTATGTAATTTAACACAGACTCAAAGTTATAGCTCTGGGCAAATGGATACATTCGGTCACATTTATGGTACCATTATGGAATCACTGAAGATAGGGGACGATATCTGGTAGACTATTCACCATTGAATTCGTTATTTATGCCCCCCCCCCCCCACCTCCCCGCCACACACAAGCTTTCTACCCCAATACAAACAAATGAGAGTTTATCATAGTAAGGTCATTTTGGACCTGCTGTCATATCCCTCCGAGCAGCGTGTGCATGGGAATTTCGGAATGCCGACCTTGAGTGGGCGACTGCGTAGTTTTTTCGACGGAGTTGTATTCGCTCTCTTTGGCTCTTTGTCTTCCATTCTGTGGGCTTTTCTTCCGACTTTCTCTAGGTTGCCTCGTATATGTTTATAACAACCGAAATACGGAGGGCTACGTAACCAATGACGCTACTTCATGTAACTGACTGACAACAGACGATTTTAAATCAGTGTAAATGCATGGAGGCAATTTCTACTCATCACAACTTCCCATGCCCAGTGTCTTTATTCAATACGCGAGTAAGTTATATAGAAGCACCGGATTTAAAGCTTATCACATAGGAACCAGGTATTTACTCGGTTACTACACTTCGTGTCCAATTACACGCAACATTATAATGGTGGTGGAAAACGATGCCGGAGTACTGACAAGAAGTCATAAGACTCCACAGACAAATGTACTGACTGCATATTTTTAAAACATCACAAGAACCAACAGAGATCCCTGTGATGATTTGTATCCCAGCCACGCTTTTATTGTAGATGTTCATGTGGACTGGGCGACCTCATTCTTTGACAGTGACACACTTTGACACTGACAGTTCTTTGAAAAAGAAACAACACTGGATGGTACATAGAAACAAATGGTTACACCTGCAAAATTTGTTATGCCAATTATTAATGCGCTATTAAATACTTCAAAGAATACCTAATTTGCAGAATAAGCATTTTGCACATTCCCCATTTAAACTAGGTTGTCCAACATTTTTTGAAGATATTGATTGTCTTCATAATTTCCCTTTCTGTGCATACAATTCCGAAATTAGTTTCTTTAATTCACACCAGCCAATCGTTGACTGATTATAATTGACTAATTATGTGGATTTTGTGGTGAAAATGCATCAATATATCGAAATCAAAATATCCCTCTGATATATGACTTCATCGCCGCAGCCGTCTTCGATTGTTTTACCACACGATACACATGTATATTCGCGAAATTTCATTTCCGTACCTCACGGGGTAAGAAAACATTGCTACTGACAAAATGCCCCCACGCAAGAACAGATACGAGATGATTAAGGCTGTATTATCATTACTGATTGGAACGAATATAGATTACTGAAAATTGCCGAGTAGCAAAAGCTATATCTGGCTTTAATGAGGGTGTGGCATGGAACGTAGCAAACATAAGCCTAGTTGGATATTGAACGAACTGCGGCAACGACTGTCGGTCTTGAAGAGCGAGTTAGTAATCTGAATCCTCCTTACTTGATATGGTCCGTAAAGGAAAGAAATTGATCTCATTGACTAGTTCGTTCTTTCAAGTTGTACAAATTAATTTGTAGAAAAGTGTTATCCTTGTCTACAGTTATGAGTTCGCTGCTATACGTAATATCGATTGATATTGATATGCTACTTTGAACTTCGAGATGCCTGTAGATAAAGGACAGTTTGGATGGAATCTTTTAAAGGCAGCTGTCCAATTAAAAAGGGTGATGAAACAGTTATGGTCCCACAGGCACATATTCTGTATGTTTATTTCTATAAAACATCACAATAACCTATACATGTGATGCCGGCATCAGGTCTCTGCGAATGAATTTGTACAACTTGAATTTAGGAACTATTCAATGAGATCAAGACTTTGAACTGTCCTCTCAGACCCCAGAGATGTACATTTGATCATCTGTCCGTGACAAATAACGACCAATTACCTATAGATAACATTTTTTCAGTTTTTCCAGTAGCCATCACAGTTATGACGGGCCTCACAGGTATTTGTTCCGAATACAAAGTTGCATTCAAAATACTCCCTGGTTTGAGTTGTTTTGTACTTTTCAACGGTCACATACTTAACCATTTTCCAACAGATGACTTTATAGGGCTTTTGCATCATCGCTCTGAAATAATTGTATCTAATACCGCCCAAGCCCGTGCTAGGGACCGTGTGATCATGTCATTCAATATGTGCACATGATTTAATGCACTTACCACGCAACTGTAGTGCTACTTTCATGTTTGGGATTAACTCTGTACCCAGCTGGCCGTATGAACCCATGTACTTCAAGATCCTCATGATGTTCATATGAGCAGACGCAATCAAAGCGTGACTGAGGTAGGCCTACATCATTCTCTAGATGACGACTTTACAACGATATTATGGATGAAGAATACTGATCAGCGATACGGATTTTATATTTTTGGAACATCATGATGTCTTATCGGCATCATTGAAAACTGTTGACCGTTTCTCTCTTGCAGGAAACTAGCCTATGTTTATGTATACTATGATTGTCTTTTTGAATTTGGTGCTAATACTGTTATCTGGAATATGGAATAGGTCTTCGGATTATGGACGCTGATATTCTTTAATGGACGACGGCTGAATTCTGAATGACGGACTATTCTTTAATGGACGACGGCTGAATTCTGAATGACGGACTAGACGCTTGTAATTAATGAGGTTATTCGATGGCAGATTAATTCTCTGCGGAACAGACTTATGTAGACAGACAACTTCTTACTTACAAATTTGCGGCGTTCCGATCTGTCCCAGACTTCGCGTTTTGTTTCTCACTGATCTCACCAAATGTATGTAACGCGCCAGTAATTTGTCTTCTGTCTGTCATCTTATTATTTATTTGTTCATTCTATCTGAGTCTGAAATAAAGAATTATTATTAGTATACTAAAAAGTTCTATATCGGGACTGCTCTATTGTGTTGATGACTAGGCTTGGCCTCTGATGAAAGATATGCCTGGGATGTACATAAGATATACTCCCCAAAATATCTGAAACAACTGCTCTGAGTAACATGAGTGCATATAGTGATGTTATAATGAAACTCCTATACCCAGGGTAGGATGAGAACATACCAGGAGAGTGGGTATGTTCATGGACATTGTATTGCAGTGATCTATTTAATACTGTCAGAGAATTAGACAAAATGCATGTAATTCATGTAAAAACTAATGCTAACAGCACCCTTTCGCCAAGTTTATAACTTTGTGCCACTCAGCATCTTCCCGTATGTTTTTGGATATTTATAAACGATACAATTCTAACCTACTTCGTACGCTTGACAAAATAATATGAATGTCTAAATCACCGAACTAAATCATTTTTGGTGGATAACATCCGGAAAACCCGTCCTCTAATGCAGTAATCAGTGAGTTTACTTCATATCCTATGGTAAATGACGCTCGTTATATTGAGGAGTTAAATAGTAATCGCACAAAATCGTTGCCGTAGTATTTGACCGATGACTAAATTCGAAAGAAGAACCATTTTAGCGAGTTAACAATCAAGTATTTCACCCACAAAAAAACTTTTGACATAGTTTTTAGTGCGTTTGATGCAAATCTAATTGTATTTTGGAGATGTCCCTCGTTGACGTCACAGGTCAATGACTTCATGCTATTATTCTGGTATTAACCAAGTGTTTTCATATTGGCCTTGTTAAAGGTCCGAGGTCTGCCGTATTGGCACGAAGCCGCAGGCCGAGGGCCAATACGGCTGAGCGAGGACCTACAACCAGGCGAATATGGAAACACTTGGTTAATGACATTTTTATTAAATAACTCACTCACAACCTTTTTTGTTTCATCGATTATAATACATGTATCAAGGAATATATTAGTACAGAAACTCCCCCAAATCAGGATATATATTTCTTCCTTGACAGTAGCCCTAATTCCCACGATTAATGTGGTTTCGATGTACCACTATAGTCGGAAAGTACATTCCCTCTCCAGTAACGATAATCGACGGCGATAATCGGGACGGTGAATAGGCCGATCATCTTCAACCTGGGCGGGGTTCTTCAACGTAGGAAACGGGAGTCGAAAAGATAGAAGCAGATGAAATTTTAATCATACAATATATATCATCAAAGTAATATACTAATTTTATTTGATGAGAACGGTGAGGCAAAATACAACCTTGAAATATGGTGAATTGTTCCCAAGCCAGTCCCGATTTGGGAATCGAAAACCTATTGAGACCCTAGTTTTCAACATCATCGTCCAGGTGGCTCGTTCACATCTAATTTCTATCGTTTCCATCCACACGTGAATAGCTCTTTTAGCTGCAAATATGGCAATATCTTCTGTCATAAAATATCACTGTAGTCATAGTTTCGTTCATCAGTGCACTGTTGTAAGTGTTGGATCACTGTTTTGTCGTCTGCGATGTGCTTGGCAAGTCGATGTCACGCTCGCGTCACTATAATCTATTTCAGTATGACTCACCACACTTGATTTCAAGGTTGGTGTACCAATACATATAGATCTATCGAAAATTATCACAGAAGGTACTGAATATTCGTTCAAAGTATGAGATACAGTGACATCATTCGAAGAAGATCGCGAATCGAGGATCATTCAGTGTCAACATCGCCATGTTGTAAGTGATATTGGCCCGGGCCATATTGGCCCTGATTTCCCGTATTAGACTGGCTTTCCCATATTGGCCCGCCTTCCTCATATTGGCCCGATTTGGTGGCCGTATAAAGCAGGCCGATTTCCTTGTATTATGTTCATATCATAGATAGTTATTTAATAATGCTTGATATTAAACTATTGGAGAACATTTCCTCAATCAACTGACACCAACCACTTTGCTATATGCCTGGTACGAGTGCAGATATAGTCATTTTAATGCGTACACCCTCATTTTGAAAGTAAAAAGATGCATTCCAATGGTTGTTGTATTTCCCCTATTTTTTCAGCATACGGCAATAGTTTTTACCATTACATCCTACCTCATCTGAAAGAGGAGAGAGTAAGCTTTCAGTAATGATGTATAGTTTGTATCTGTGTACGGGGGGGGCGGGGGGTGCATTTTATTCCTAAAAACAGGGTGCCGGCCGCTCGTCTGTAGTTATTGTGTACAGCCCGAACATTGATAAACTATCGTTTCATAATACTTTATCAAAGAAAGTGAAAACATTAGGCAGTCCATCGGTAATTATTTCCGTTGACTGGAACATGATTCTTCATCCAGACATCGACTGTGATAACTATAAAACACGAACGCTAGAAAAACTGTTTTGGAGATGATGGAAAAGCATGATTATATTGATGCATGGATAATAGTGTACGGCTCAGACAAAAGATATACGTGACGTAGAAGAAAAACCGTGACAACAGGCCAGACTGGATTCCTTTCTAATTGGTTCTGACATTTTCAATATAACAAATGAATCTAGCATCTTACCAGGTTATAGAATAGAGCACTCGGCAATACTAATAAAGTGTAAATTCAGCAATACGGAGCACGGAAAGGGATATTGGAAATTCAACTGTTCTCTGTTAAAAGATAAAACCTATATGGCCTCTGGCTCTGGGAAAGATTAATTGACGAAACAACCGAAGAATATTTTGCAATTCCATATAATCCACACAAACTATCAAATGTACCAACCAATACAAATACAAATTAGCTTTATGAACATACGTGAAGATAAAATTACACAAAGTAATTGGAAACAAAGTGGCAACTGAATGAATTAGGGCATGATACAATACAGGGAATCATAACCCGCACAAATTCTAGGTGGGTGGGAAAATGAAGAAAACCGTCAAAATATTTCTTAGGACGAATTAAGCAATACAAACAAAAGAATGACGACACTGAGAACAAATACAGGTATTTACATAATACATCCGATATACTCGAAGGACAAAAACGCTACTACTATGACCTATATTCTAAAGAGGGGGATGCAATCATGGATACGTTAATCACTGCCGCCCTGAAAAATGCGAAGAATGACAAAAGCCCGGGATTGGTTGGTTTCCCTGTGGAGTTTTTTAAAGTCTTCTGGCGTCAGTTAGGGTACTTTGTTCTAAAATCTGTAAATGTAGGGTTCCATAAAGGGTAATTTTCCTATCACAGCGGGAAATATCACTTGCATCCCCAAGCCAAACAAGCCAAGAAATCGGTTAAAAAAATGAGCTATAACACTGTTGAATGCTATATACAAACTAGCCTTCACATGTATAGCCAACCGAATCAAACGCATTCTAGATAAAATTATTCTAGAAGATCAAAAACGATTCATTTTCGGTCGATATATTGGGGAGAATATCAGATTAATTTACGACACTATATTTGAAACCAAGGAACGGGAAATCCCGGGTCTGT
Source organism: Hanleya hanleyi (assembly GCA_036873755.1). Lineage (NCBI taxonomy): Eukaryota > Metazoa > Mollusca > Polyplacophora > Lepidopleurida > Hanleyidae > Hanleya > Hanleya hanleyi. The sequence goes on from JAVTVY010000508.1 coordinate 89,498, forward strand.
TACTTTTAATTGATTTCGAAAAGGATTTCGATTCGATTTCATAGCGGTTTATGGACATATTATCAAAACGTTCAATTTTGGAGAAAATATACAAAAATGGATAAAAAAAAATTTTTTAAATAAAAATATACGAAGTAACTTTATAAACGTTTTATAAAAGTAAGCGAACAATTATCATACAAAACGTTCACATTTCGCAATATTGATCCATAGGGTGGGGGTGCAGACAAGGAGACGTCATATCGCCGTATCTTTTCCTTGGCCATATGATCAAGAACAATGACCATGTACCCCGGATAACTATAGGAGACGTTAAGTACAAGATCGGTCGGTATGCAGACGATACCCAGCTGACGCTTGACGGATCAGAGACCTCCCTGCACGAGGCGCTAAAATGTTTATAATGAATTTTACCGCAACTCGGAGCTAAAAAACATGTGGAAAAGACTAAGGCAGTTTGGATAGATTCGCTAACCGGATCGAACATCGTGTCAAGAAATAAATCTGGACTGGGTGAACGATTTTACTACACTAGGAGTAAACTTGTCATCTGTAATTTGTTCCGATATATGAAAATTAAATTACTTAGCGAAAATAACGGACCTTAAGAAAGAACTCGGCAAATGGAAACTGCGTAACTTGACCCTGTTAGGAAGAATAACAGTCATCAAGTCACTGACAATTTCTAAACTAAATGCATCTCTTCATTTCCTTGCTTGCCAACCCACCAGATGAGTGCATGGCAGCCATCAATATAATCCTGTATAAATTTCTCTGGAATGATGGACCAGATAGAATCAAGCGGCACGTTATTTCACAGGACTATAAGGTCGGAGGTCCGAGATTGATGGATCTTCCTAACTTCGTACAGCCGTTAAAAGTACCAAATGAGGCGCATAGCTTTTCAATGTAAGAAATGGCAATATATAAAATCTTCCACCCTCTTTCAGGAAACATGTTCAATTTTGGAGAACAATATGCAATTGAACTGAATGAAAACATGAGAAATTCCATCTGGAAAGAAATCCTGCAAGCGTCGCAGAACATTTACAAGAAAATATTAATAACAGAACAGCAAGAAATAAATAACGAGCCTCTCTTTTACAACTCTAATTTCTTATTAAAAACTTGTTCGTAAAGAAATGGTATGACGAAGGTGTGCGCTATGTTCGAGACATTATTAAAGAGAGACATTCGAAGACGTTCGAAGAAATGAAACAATCTTACGGCATCAAGGGAACATTTCTCGACTACAGTAGTAAACAGTGTATCACAAATTTGTCTGGATACCATAAAAAGGTAAAAAAAAACAACAGCTAAAATACTTGCGTAATTTTACTGCCCAACTGAGTGTACTGACACGGGGGTGAGGGGGTGGGGGGACGGGTGTAGTCGTTTTTACGTCATGTTGACCAGTAGAACATTTACAAAGTGTACTGCGCAAGAAAAGTGAGAAGCTTTTTTACAAGTAGGGAAAATTAATTGGATTTGCGCTTTTAACGCTAACTCACAATCCTACAGCTATACAAATTTGAATCATTTCCAATTTATTGCAACAAAATCATTTCTCTCTATCGAATAGGTATTTCCGACAGTGACCTGTGTGATTATTGTAAATCCAAAAGAGAAACACTAGTGCATCTCTTTTTTCTCCTTGCAGACTCGCCAAACCTGTATGGTCTGATCTCCAAAAGTGTTTTCACGAAGGGAGGAGCAAATTACAGAAGAAAATTTTTGGGATGGAGCAAGCAAAGATATGCTCTAAATTACAACACATATAAGGGAAGTGGGAAGAGGTGCCGACATACTGACAGAGCCACATGACTTCACAGTATAGTCTTCTGGCTAACCTATTCTAAAGCACATACCAAGAATCTAATGATTCGTGATATGTGTTGTATCTCAGGTACGCTTTTATTGCACCTGTTCTTGTGGTAACTTGGATGACATGACCACACGGCCCCTAACACCGGCATAAGCGGTATTAGATACAAATCTAGATAGCTATGATGGAAATGCTCTGGCAACTCGTATATTGGTAATTGGTGAGCTGTGTCGCTGTGACAACTCGTACACTGGAGATTGGTGAGCTGTATCGTCGTCAGATGAAAATGACGGCATTTAGCAAAAAAGATTAGTCTTTAAGGCCCGATGTCGACCCAGCATCAACTTCCCACAATGCCAACATAAACGTCCACCAGCAGAATCTCGTCATATACCGGTAAAAATTACAACACCACACATATAGGGGAAGTGGGAAGAGTTGCCGACATACTGACAGAACCACATGACTTCACAGTATAGTCTTCTGGTTAACCTATTCTAAAGCACATACCAAGAATCTAATGATTCGTGATATGTGTTGTATCTCAGGTACGCTTTTATTGTACCTGTTCATGTGGCAACTTGGATGACATCACCACACGGCCCCTAGCACCGGGATAAGCGGTATTGAATACAAAGCTAGAGAGCTCGGAAATGCTCGTACTCCAATGATTCTAACAAAAATATATATAAATAAATTACGTAGCATCCAACCCATATCAGAGCACTGCAAAACATAGCTCGTGAACAGAGCTCGAAAAATATGAAACAGATCCATAGGCGAACAGGATGATCTCTGAACTGAACACGAAGGCTACTTACGTTACAGTGTGAACAACATCGATCACTTGTTTGAACATCTAATTACACCATTAAAACAGTGGATGTTGGGTTGTAGAATGTTTGGTATTGGATAACCAGAATTGTAAACTCAACCCACTTGTTTGCTATTTTTTTTTTGTTTCGTTTTTTCTATTTTTTTCTCTCCGTCTCTCTCTCTCTCTGATACGATCATTGTTATATTTTATTACTCTTCTTCAATCAGTTACTCCAATTTATCTTCTCGTCTCTTCTTTCCAACACAAATTATGATACATATGTCAACGACAAACAAAAATACAGTGTCAGGATAAAGGGCCAACACCAATGGTCTGTTGTTGTTATTGTTGTTGCTGTACAAAGTTTCTGTTGTAAAAAATATAAATTTGGTGAATGTATTATTGTGTATGTTTTGACAGCGTATATATCTTGGTTTTGTGAAATATTTCTATGGAATAGCCAGCCCCCATCTACAAGAAGTTCCGCAACCAACTTATGTTACCGACACGAGTAGCATCAGAAATCGAGACGGTGTGGAGGATAGAATGTCTCCTGTATAGATGTGTCCGTAGGACACTCTTACCTGGAGTTTAGGGTCCGTAGTATATACAAGCGTCTCGTCCGTCATTTAATATTCAGTCGTCATCCAGTAAATAATTAGGCATCCCCATCCCCAGGGATTACAAGCGTCTAGTCCGTCATTCATAATCCAGCCGTCGGCCATTAGAGAATATCCGCGTTATGTGTTTGTCAGTTTCTTCTTTCTTCCGCTTCTCCGTTTGCCACTTTTCTTTTCCGTCGGATAACCTTTGAATGCCTTTGTCAGTCAACTTGCAAATTTGTGATGCAGATTTGTCCTGCCAAGAGGAAGACATCTGTTGTTTTTCAGCGCTGTCCGAAACTGGGTTTTTATCTACCAATCCCTCGATATGCAAATTTCCCTTTTGTTCAATCTGTTCCGTCGGATAACTTCCGAATGCCTTCGTCAATCAACTTCATATTTGTTGGGCGTATTGTTCTTGTCTAGATGAATACACCTATTGTTTATAAGCTCTGTCCGACACTGCATAATTGTGTTTTATCTACAATTACTGTTATATGCAAATTTTCCAACTGGACCTATGGTAAAGTGGCTGCCTCTGTTTGGGTAGCAATCCCATATTCTCATTTGCATAGATAACACATCAGTGAATGATTCACAACTTCACGAACGTTCTGAAGCCACTTGCATCTAAAGTACATTCAGTTTCTGGTTTACGTCCAGTATGGTGATTTCAAGCCCTGGAACATGTATATGTTTCTACATTTCTCCCGTAAATGAATTAAACAGAGACTGTGGCCTTGAAGATTTTAAAGCCACTGACATAGATACATTAATTCAAGAACATCCGAGTGCCAAATCTAGGTAGAAGGTACAGGTAACAAGACCATGTGATTTGTTGTCTTTTGTGCTGGTGGCGACATCGGGGAATTTAATTTTCGGACAATAATTCCTGAAAAACTGAACAATTTTGTATCGAGCCCTTAGCTTTAGCTACGGAAAGCTCAATATAGGGATCTAAAATGATGTCTGCTGATATCCGTGTTCCTGTTCTTGTTCCTGACCATGTCCATGTCCATGCTTCTTGGCGCCACGCTATGCCTCCTGAACTTAGACCCGCTCGACTAAGGTTGATAGGTTGATGACATTATTTTATTTCAGAAGTACAATATGAAATAATCGGCGGGGGTTCCCGCAGTACTGAACCCCTGTTAGATTTGAATTTCATGTCGCCTTAAATGAGAACACCATTTCCTTCCATATTGCTATCAAATCCTTCTATTCCACATCATCTGATTTACCCTGAAGCTTTTGTACGAACCATATTTTGTTTCAGAAGTATAACATAAAATAACTGGCGGGAGAACCCCCGCAGTACCGAACCCCTGTTAGTTTTGAATGTCGTGTCGCCTTAAATGAAGGACACCATTTCCTTCAATTTTGCTATCAAATCATTCTATTTCACATCATATGATTTACCCCAAAGTTTTTGCACGAACCATATTTTATGGTGTTCTTCAGACTGACAGATGATGGCATGCGGTTGTCAGCTTTCTATGGCCTTCCTGTCAGCACACCTACAACTACCCGCAAAGAGGGCATGTCCCCACACCCAGGGCGCCAAGCCCCATCCCATAACTCCAAAACTAGCTCTCGACTGACCCTCATATATTGCGTTTGAGCTTATGTATCCAATATATATTGACAGAAAACAGATCCCTCAATAAATTGCAACCCCAAAAGGGTTCGATTTATCAGGCACAAACCCATGTTTTCCAATTTGGTAAGTGAGTCCCTTGCCTAAAGATCTTGCTTGGAATTGTTTTTTTTGGTGCCAACCCGCCTCTAGGTGGCGCCACCTGGGGTCAAGTTAAAATTGCATCTCCAGATATTAACTTTTGAAAACTTTAACCCTATCTGGCCTGGGCGATTTGGGGTGTACCGCAGCCTGGGGGGGGGGGGCGGAAAGTGCCCCCCCTTATATATTTTCGCTATCGCTAAGGCTAGAGGGCTGAAACTTACCACACTATATCTTTGGGTCAAGCTCTACCAGAAAATGTAAATAAATCCAAGATGGCCGCCATGATGACGTCACTGTGACGTCATTTTCAAAAACAGCATTTTTGGACGATTTTTTTATTTTTGTTTTTTCTTCGCAAAAACCTCATGATAAATTAGTAAATAATAATCTAATATGAAATAAAATAAGTTTTACCCCTTTTTCCGTAGAGAAAAGCAAAATTTTTGAAGAAATATGACGAAAGCATAACTTTTTCTGGTACCCTACATGGCCGCCATTTTGAATTTACCCATGATCCTCTGCTCGTGGGGTTATGCAAATAGGCTCAAAATGATCCCAATACGATACCCTATAACGTCACGAATGTTTCAGCTGTCCATTTTTTGGCGTTTCAGAGATATTGCAGAAAGTTTGGTAGAAGGGCATTTTGGCCCCCCTCCCCCAGGCCTGGAAGGGTTAATGTGGGAAGGGAGGGAGGGGGGACAAATCTGGGGGTGTTTTTTGGTGATGCTAAGACATATGTTTCAGAAAAATGCATAGAATCGCGTTGAATCAACATGCTGATTTTTTGCGTAATTTTTGAAGAAATATGGCGAAAACATCACTTTTCTGGTACCCCCACATGGCCGCCATTTTGAATTTACCCATGATCCTTTGCTCGGGGGGTCATGCAAATAGGCACAAAATGACCCCAATATGATAATCGAAAAAGTCACGGAGTTTCAGCTCTCTATTTTTTGTCGTTCCGGAGATACAAGCAAAAAACCAACGGGGGGGGGGGGGCGGAAAGTGCCCCCCCCCAGGCCAGGTAGGGTTAAGGATTCTTTCCAAATTTGGTGTGTGGGTACATTGCCTCAAGATCTGGCTTGAGATTGTTTTTCGTGTCGATTCGTGTATAGGTGGCGCCACCTGAAGGCTAAGTTAAAAGTGTTTCTGGACAATAACTTTTGAAAACCTGTGCCGATTCTTTCCAAACTTGGTATGTGGGTACCTCGCCTCAATATCTCGCTTGGCATTGTTTTTTATGCCGATCCACGTATAGGTGGGGCAACCTGGGGGCCAATTTAATATTATGCTTCTGGACAATAACTTTTAAAAACTTGAATGGATTCTTCCCAAGTTTGCTATATGGGTATCTTGCCTGAAGGTCTCGCTTTGGGTTGTTTTTCATGTCGATCTGCTTATAGGTGGCGCCACCTGTGGGCCAAGTTAACATTTTGGTAAAGCTGAACCGATTCAGTTTTCTATTTCCAATGTCAAGGGATCTTTCCTGAACATCTCCGTTGGGATTGTTTTTGTACCTATCTGCCTATACGTGGCGCCACTTGTGGGCCGAGGTAAATTTCTTTTCCAGACAGTAGCTGTTAAAGACCTGAACGGATTCTTCCAACTTTGGTATGTGGGTACCTTCCCTCGGGTTATCTTTTGGGGACATTTTTGTGCTGATACGCCTATAGGTTACACCACCTGGGGGCCATGTTGAAATTGTTTTTCCTAAGCTTTACGTGTTTACTCTCTTCACAAATAATGAATGTTTTTTTTACTTAACCCTGCCTGTCCTGGGGTTGGGGGGGAGGGGGTGGGAAAAATGCCTCCCCCCCCAACCAAACTTTCTGCACTATCTCCGGAACGATAAAAGGACCGGAAACTTCAAGACTTTATAGCTTATCATATTGGGGTCATTTTGAGCTGATTTGCATAACCCCCCGAGCAGAGGATCATGGGTAAATTCAAGATGGCGGCCGCGTGGGGTACCAGAAAGTGATGTTTTCGTCATATTTCTTCAAAATTTCTGCTTTTTCGCGATGAAAAGTGGGCAAACACTATTTTATTTCACATCACATTAATATTTGCTAATTTATCATGCCGTTGTTGTGGAGAAATTGCATAAATAAAAAATTCGAAAAATCCGGTCCGGACCAAAAAAAGCCGTTTTTGAAAATGACGTCATTTTGTCGTCATCATATCGGCCATATTGGATTTTATTTACATTTTCTGGTAGAGCTTGACCCAAGACTATAGTGTTGTGAGTTTCAACCTCCTAGCTGAAAGGGTAAGAAAAATAATTAGGGGGGGAGGGGGGCATTTCGGCCACCCCCAGGCCTGGACAGGTCCCAAAAAGCCCAGCCCAGATAGGGTTAGCCCTACATAGGGGGGGGGGGCACTTTTTTGCTCCTATCTTTGGAACGGCAGAAAAAGTGAGATACTCCGTTACTTTGTAGCTTTTCATATTGGGGTCATTTTGAGCCTATTTGCATGACCCCACCGAGCAGAGAATAATGGGTAAATTCAAAATGGCGGCCATGTGGGGTAACAGAAAAGTGAAGTTTTCGTCGGATTTCTTCAAAATGGGTAGAACATATTTTATTTCGTAACAGACTATTACTTACTAATTTATCATGCAGTTTTTGCGAAGAAAACGCTTAAATAAAAAAAAAATCGAAAAAAATTGACCGAAAAATGGGCCCCAAAAATGTGACGTTATCATGGCAGCCATCTTGGATTTTTTACATTTTCTAGTAGAGCATGACCCAAAGATATAGTGAGGTAAGTTCTAGCCCTCTAGCCTTAGAGATAGCGAACCAGCCCCCTCTCCCACCAAGACTGCGGTACACCCCAGGCCCAGATAAGGTTAACATGCGAAAAGAATGACTTCTGGATCGTATTCGATTTACTGTATCTAGCTTCCGCGTCCCGGCCTGGGGAAGGACTGTCCTAAAGACGGCATAATTCGTATAACACATAATTGTATAGGGTAGGACACAATTAGCCAAGCAGATATTCAAAACCGTTATAACAGTGATCATTGTATGATACTTGCAAGAAAAGAGTCTCATTTGACTCATTATGGGCATGTATTGGGCACCTTTATAAATCGATGTTGGCAGCTGTCGAGACCATGTCGCTGTTGGTAAGTATGTTCGGATAGTTAGCATCCAGGATATGGCGGCGGATATTTGAACTGAACATTGTGCAGGTTCGAATTCCGCCAGGACTGCTCTATTTTAGATTATTTTTTATTTTATTTGCGCATGCATGCACACGCCTATGTTTATGTATACTATGATTGTCTTTTTTGAATTTGGTGCTAATACTGTTATATGGAATATGGAATAGGTCTTTGGATTATGGACGCGGATATTCTCTAATGGACGACGGCTGAATTATGGATGACGGACTAGACGCTTGTAATTGTATTTGCTATGATAGGGTAAAGTAATATAGGTTTCCCGTCATCAGATTTGCCATGAACGTTTCAACTGTAGTAGTTCCCAGTTCTCGGACGTAGCGACCATTGTGCCATATATCATTCCGCCTCACGATTCTCTCGCACCTTGAACAGCACTGCAAATTGAATTGAATTTTGTTTTATTCCCCAACGATCAAGGAATACATAGGTAATGACATGTTGCTGAATTACAGAAAGATAGTTATATACAAATCAATAGAGTTATATAACATGCAATAAAATTGGCGGGAATAAAACCCCAAAGGGCTTGTTCTATATATTTAGGAAACGACCGAACAATCATTTTTGGCTAGAGTCATCGCAGGTTTGACATATGTAGCTCACGAAGGCCTTTTTCGCGAGATGGACGTCATCAGTTTCTAATTTTATTGTATCTGCTGGACCGCATCAATGGAAGAGAAAACAAATAGGAGGTGCAAGGTTTCGGCCTCCTAGCTTATCATATAAGTTGACGTTTCAGCTTCATAGCTTATCATATCAGTTGATTTAAAATCAATTTGCATAATCCATTGTGCAAACGATCAATTTGCGTTAGCGATATTTTGACCTTTTTCTACACATTTCGAACCCTAAATGTATAAAACTAATCTATTATATTTAAAATATTTAACATTGTTGAAAAGAATTCTAACAGAAAATAAGTCAAAAAGAATCAATGAGAGGAAATTCAAAGCAACGGCCATGATAGCTCATCTGAAAGACTTTCTTCTCAGTTCGGGTATATTTGTTACCTCACAGTGCACGTATTTCAAATGCAAACTATTGTACGTTCTGTCTAATTATACCAGAATCATCTTGAGCCTAATCGCCTAATAATTTTGGACTACGCATCATGAGAAAATTCAAAATGGCGACTATGATGAATCATCTGAAATGTGAGTATTTATTTGTCAGGTGTGAGCTATATCCTATGATAATCGAGCTGTTCATCATTGTGTAATATTCCCATAGAAGCATCATGGACAATTTCAAAAGGGCATTGGAAACATAATCTCAGATTTGGCTTTTTCTTTTCCAGCCTCGGATACCAGTATTCAGTTCATCTCGCAGCAAACATTTCAAATGTGTTCTAATACGCGCTACATCTAATCGATCCCTGTAAATATGTTAAATTTGAGCTACTTCATGTTATAGCTGATCGATTCAGAATGCTCGCGCGAAACATTATGGGCAAAATGTCGGCAATTAATATTCAACTGAAATTTTAGAGGTGTCTAGTGGAGTCTTTTTAACTCATAGTACATCTGTATCAGGTATATGCTATGATCATGGTAGCAACAACCAACTAATCTTGCACCTATTCTGTTGAAGATTATCAATTTGCTAGTAAACGCAACATTAGAAGGGTGACCGAAAACGATGCCCGAGTACTGACAAGCAGTCATAAGAACCCACAGACAAATATACTGACTGCATATTTCCAAAAAGAACCAACAGTTATCCCTGTGATGATCTGTATCTCAGCCACGCTTTCATTGTAGTTTTTCATATTGAATGGCATGACCATACGGCTTCTACCACCGGCTTGAGCGGTATTAGATACAAATATTTCAGAGCGATGATGTAATAGCCCTATCAAGTCATCTTTTGAAAAATGATGAACTATGCGACCGCCAGATAAAAAAAAAACGGTCCAAAGCACTTATTGAATGCAAGTTCGTATTCTGAACAAACAGGCTCGATGCCGTCCAAGCTCTTCATTCTCCACCATGTCACAAAATTACAATCACAATTATATGATAGTAACATGACACTCTGCCATTGACAGAGCTGTAACCGTCTGAAGTGTCGCTGTAACACACTTTGACAGCATTTGGCTAAAAACGGGGCGCGGAGTCTTATTCGATTTCGATCGAGACAGGGAGCGTATATCTGTATACGACAGTGATGGAAAATACATCCAGTATATCTTATGAACAAGTTAGATGCTCAACCATTTGGCAAGAGCAGACACATTAACATATTATTCAGCTGTGACGTCCTCAGCCCACTCCGCTCCGCTTAGGAACGAACGATGCTGATTGGTCGAGAGCCATGCACACAATAGCGTATGTTTGAATACAAATATTATTCATGGATATTTAGTTTAGGTAAACCAAACATGTAAATGAAATTTAATAGCAGTGAAAGTATTAATGGAAATACTAATGAATGATATCCGAATTTGTTGTAATTCCAAATTGAGTGGGAATTTAATGTGGATTTGCCTATCACTATATCTTTGTTAAAGTAAAGAAAATACAGGGGTAAGATTTCACACCCAGTATAGACTTCCTTCCTCTATTTCCTCATCAATAATCGACTGATCCTTCGTTAGCATTAACCTCTGAGCGGTCATGAATATCTCTGAATAAAAACGTGACGGAATATTTTGTGACTAATGCCGAGATCATGATTGAGTATTCTAAAAGTATGGAAAATGTTAATTAGTTGATGTAATGGTTTTTTGATCAGCTTTTAATATTGTTCAAAATGTTTTCGGCAGCAGCGGATAGCCGAAGAATTCGTCTATCGCTTTCACTTTAAATGTTGGATTATTGAAAGGGTTTTAAGGTTTTCCGACTGATGCAAGTAGGCTTAAATGATCACATCAGCGCTCATGCTATTGTAATAGCTGTGCAGCATGTACATGAATTAAATCATTTTGTGTCAAGGTACACCCAACAACGTATAGGATATTCACGCTAAGAATCTACAGTAACAACAACAAGGTTACCTGTCTTCTCCAACAACGGACTCCGTGCGCCTAGCGCACTACCTCAAGAATTGTGTGCTGCCGGTATATCCCTCCACCAGTGTCATAGACTCAATGGTAACATGCCAACAAGAGTCCATTATGACAAATTACAGTGAAATGCATAATGAGAAAATACATAAATGTAAAAACTCACGGACGAATACGGTAGGCTTGAAAGCACGAATTTTTCTCCAATCTGGTGAAGTACAGTAAATTCAGGTCAGCTCTATTTGTGCTAGAGAATAAAACTGAGGTCTAATTGGTGGGAATGTTAGGAGCTGTCGAGGCGCGCCGGAATGTATGGAGACCCTTGAGTGGGTGTCCGAATTTCTGGCGTTTTGTTATGAGGTTTAGAATTACCCTCAATTCATATTTGGTTGATTTCAGTTGTTAAAAAATGACTCACTCTATAGTATGTCTGACTGGTTGATTATTTATGAATGTTTTGTAAAACGTATATATACCCATGGAATCTGTTGTCAACTACCATTCATGACGATGGCATATGTCGAAATATTGATCATGGGTTGATCTACAAAATGCAAAATTTTTGCTAACATTTTCGGAGTCACTCGCCTCATGTATTACCTAATATGTGTATCTCTGGTACCCATAAGAGCAATTATGTCATAGTGACTGTGTACCAACGAAACGGCTCGTACACAGAATTTAGGGCGAACTTTTCCTTTTGGAATTAAGTTGCGCTATATATTATATATAATAAGTTGATCAATATCTTGGGTAAAATTCAGGCATGAATTTAACTTTCTGTCTCGCTCCATCCTTTTGAAGATGGTACCGCTGTCCCAAAATTATGAGAGACATTTTCTGTTTTTTTGTTTTTATTCTTCACAAAACTGCATGGTAAATTAGTAAATAATTATCTGATATGAAATAAAAAAGGTTTTACCCACTTTTCCAAACAGAAAAGCAACAATTGTGAAGAAATATTACGAAAACATCACTTTTCTGGTACCCCACATTGTCGCCATTTTGAATTTACACATGATCCTCTGCTCAAAATGACCCCAATATGGTAATCTTTAAAGTCACGGAGTCTCTGCTCTCAATATTGTGTCGTTCCACATATAGGAGCAAAAAAAAAAAAAAAAACGGGGGAAAACGGGAGGGGGGGAGGGGGGGGGGCGGAATGTCCCTCCCCCTGCCAATACTTAAATATTGCTTTCAAATCATGCCATGTATTGTTATTGCACGTGAGGGAAAATATCAGTCTATAATAATAGCCTGCTTACAGGACAAAATAGAAACCGATCTTACCTAGTAAACGGCAGGAATATATAAGTATTTCCAGTAATATTGGTTAATTGTTTTATTTATTTTTATTTATTACTTGAATGTATTTATTTTTATTTATTACTCGAATGTACAAATATGTATTAATACAAATAAACCTGTTGAGCTAAGTGTAAGAAGAAGAATAAGAATGTAAGATAAAACGACAAAAGATAAAGCAGTCCCGGAGGAGTTCGAACCTGCACAATGTACATTTCAAATATCCGCCGCCATATCCTTGATGCTGACAATCCGAACAGACTTTCCCACCACGACATGGCCTCGACAGCTGCCCTCATCGATTACCAATACATGACCATAATGACTCAAATGAGAGACTTTTCTTGCAAGACTCTTACAATGACCACTGTTGTAACGGCTTGAATGTCCGCTCGGCTAATAGTGTCCAACCCTATACAATTAAGTGTAATATGGGTGCTTGCTCTAGAACAATCAAGCGGTCCCTAGGATAGTCCTAGCCTGGCGGTCCTACGCCAGCCCGGGCCCCGGAAATTACGGACCCTTTATCTCAGGTAAGAGCGTCGTAAGGACACTTCTATACAGAAGACATCCTTAGCCTCACCACCGGCTCGGATTCTGATGCTACTCGTGTCGTGAACATGAGATGTTTGCGTAACTCTTTGTAGAGGGTGCTGGTTACTCAGGCAGAAACAAGTGAGAAATGACTAAATTGTAGTCAAAACCTGCCGCAGTGGCAATAATACAGTGAAAGACATATCAGCGGAGGTAGTGGTAATTGTAGAAAAAAGCGCCATATGACGGTGTTTTCATGGCAAGGGAAGTAATTTTCAACTTCTAACCCAACCTCCCCACAGCCCATGCTCCATTTCGCAGGCTCCATTACCATCCCTGCCACCAATAGCAGAAGTTGACCTATACTACGTTGTTATGACGTATTGGGGAAACCAACCAACGCACGGTTCAGTTTGAATCCGGCCGAACAACTCCTTTAGTGTTGCACATGAGCGAACTACTTTTCATATGCTCTGTCCAGATAAACAGGGAAAATAATCTCCAGATAATTCTTTTTAACGCTAGGTCGACAGAGGTATTATGCAAACTTGAAAAGTAATCGAAATGTTCGGTAAACATCTATTTTACTATATATGATGTCACTTCCGGCGATGTGCGCGAGGGCCCCGAATCCGGTCCAAAAATCTGACTGGTGGCTGGGGTGTTAGTAGACCCCCAGCGAGGTGGTTGCTTCTAACCCACAATTGTAGGAATTGCGTAATAGGTCTGATACCATATATTCACTTTCCCCGTTCAAAATCCGACGATTTTGACTGGTCCGTGCCGTCTATACTGAATTGGCAGACGAACTCACAATGATCGTTTTGGCAATGTCTTGATACAAGTATCGTGTATGCCAAGTTTCAAAACATTCGGCCGAAAATAAGTTATTTCTTATCAAATGTGTCATGTTTCAACAGTGAAAGCTTTAGATATTGCGTCTTCAAATGCCTAAAGGGAGAAAGAGCGCTAAAAGTGCCCCTCTGACTAGTTCTCGTTCACTTCGTAGTAGTAGTTTGCGTGACAACGGCACGGGAAATCCGCACGTGCAGGGCAACCGGATCTACACCTTGAATTTGGTCAATCGGCGGCGACAGGTGAGAAAACTTTATATTCCGAAATGGCGGTCGCCCAAAACATTGCAGATCTTCTTGCTAATCTTGAAAAAAGGCTGTCGGACAAAATTATTCAAAAAATTGACGAGACAAAGGCCGACATAATGTTGGAAATAAACGGAATGAAGCGAGATGTGACGAATCTGACGACGAGAGTGAACACCCTTGAGGAGAGCATTCAGTCACAGCCAGACGACATTGTAGAACTGGAAAAAGAAAAAATGCCTCAGTTAGTAGCCGCTCTGATGAAAAAAATTGCCGAACTCGAAACCGAGCTTTTGCTTTTGGGAATCAACAGCCGAAAAAGGAATTTATTAGTATTCGGTATTCCCTATACAAGCGTCAAAGAAAACTCCGAACGCGTCTTTCGTGATTTCCTAAAGCAAGACATGAATTTAGACGCGGCTTTGGTGGAACAAATGCAGTTCTTCTCCGTGCATCGACTTGGATTGTACAGCGCCCACGACGCCCGACCCCCAGGGATTATAGCTGTATTTCTGAAAATGGAGGACCGGGACCTAGTGTTGGACTCGGCCTACAAACTTCCACCGGGCAAGAAAATATCCATAAAAACAGATCTGCCGACAAAACTAAAAGTGGTGGGGTCTACGCTCGAGCAAGAGGCGTACAAGCTAAGGAACGAAAACAAGTGGAAAACAAGAATCCGACTGAAGGGCGCTATGCTCCGTCTCCATGTCAAAAAGTCTCCAACGGATACTAGCTGGTCGACCTATATGACAAAAGGAATTGAGTGAGTGTTTTGAACGTACATATATATGCTATAAACGTCATAATTCTGACCGTCTCTTGTAGCATACTGTGCAAACTTAGAGGTGAACACTAAACTTATAAATTCGAAAAAAGAAAGAACTTGAAAACGAAAAAACATACATGTATATATGAGTTGTAAAGGGAGAAAACATCTGGTTCGTGTTTCTTTCAGTACACTATACTCTACTGTATAGATCTATCGGACAATGTGACTGATCGGTGAGATATATTCAGATCCGACAAGAGTTTTTGGTGACAGTACCGCGAACTGTGTGAAAATGTTGCCAATATTAGGCCAATTTTTTCTATATTGTATGTATATGTGAAACAAATGCATTTTGGCAATGAAGATTGTGAACATACGTAAACACTAGTGTAAATGCCTGTTTGAAGTGAGAGTGCAAGACTAGTACAACTGTAAATTATTGGTTGGTGTCGATCTTGTCGATAATGATTGTGTGTGTCAATTTCCAATGCCCCCAATCCGTACGGAAAGTTTATACACAGGTCACATAGGCTTTTTATAATAGGATCTTTTCTTTGGAAGTCGATATATAGTTTGCCAATGCAATGATATGTTGTATGTTATCGGGCTATGTGCGTTGAAAATCGGGCCTTGCATGACAGAAACCCTGTTTAGAACGTTATTATATTTGCTGGTAAATGGGTTATTGTGTCGACGCAGTTACTCAATCGTTAGTAAACTCCCAACCCCCACCGATTTTGACCAATCATATACCACCCTTTTTTTGAATAGATAACTTCTTGTTGAGGCTTTGATATCAGGGGAAACAGGCATACATATTTGCATATCAACACTCACCAGCTATGCATGCCAGAAGTCCCCGGGCGAGTAGTGCAATTTACTTCGTGCAGCAGAAATTGGAAGTGTTACCGGGGAGAGGGTTAAATCTACATAATATCGCCGGGTTGTTTCCTGAATCACTGTGTGCTTGTTTTTTACATGACAGGACTGAATCTCGGCGTCTTACTGTCCGCACCCTATGCTAATTTAGTTACGATGTGTAATTTTCTTTCGAGCAACAGGTCCCGTACATAACCCCTGTCAAACAATGTGCTTTATTTCTTGGGGCCATTAAACGTATACAGGTTCCCCTCCTCGTCCTTCCATACTATAATCCACGTATAATTCTCATACACTGTGAAGTATGTTTTGTTTCGGTGAGTAATGTTTCCATCTGGCCCGGTTTATAGAATAGAATACAATTGTATTTGCAATACTCCTTTTACAGGCCGAGCAAATCTAGCAACAAATCAAAAGTTTTAAGCGTTTAACATACATATGAAAACCCAACATATGAATAAGCAAGTATATATACAAGTAACAATCAGTCTTGATTTCTGATCTATAATATTGAAGATTAACATTTACCTGTATGAGTAAATATTTCAGTTAGTAAACAGTGTACATACCTAGACAAATTTTACAAATATGTCTATTATATATGACTATTATACTGAACAATGTGAGGCCTCCCCTCCCTCCCCCCCCCCCCGCCCATATGATGCTGCCCCCGTCCATGCATGATGTTGTTTTATTGTATGTTTCGCTGGTGTCGTGTTTTCCCTCTGGTATTTTGTAAACTTTATGTTTGTCTGGTATGTTATGTATTTGATTTTATTGTTTTTGTCATTGTCTGTTTTTATGTACAACGGAGCACAGTAAATAATTTTGGCAAGAGTACCTATCCATATAAAGAGCTATTTGGTGACAACACTCTATTACTTGGACCCGACAGCTATGCTTCATCAATGTTATATCTATGGCGGATAACATAAAAATTTTATCATGCAATTGTAGAGGTCTGGCCGATGAACAGAACAGAAGAGATCTACTGCATTTGATGCGAACTCGAGGTTACAACATATGTTGTCTTCAAGATACACATTTTACACAAGAAACAGAAGATTTTGTTAAATCGGAATGGGGTAGTAAACACTGCTATTTTTCGTCCTACAGATCAAATTCTAGAGGCGTGGCTGTATTATTTCAGGAAAATTTGAATTTAAAATTAATCGAAAAAAAATGATACAGACGGAAACTTTTTAGCCATCGACCTAACAATCGAACAAATTAATATCACCTTGATAAATATTTACGGTCCAAATAAAGATGATCCGGTCTTCTTTGACCAAATACAAACCGCGATTACAGATTTTGGTAACGAGCACTTCATAATTTGCGGCGATTGGAACCTTGTTCTTAAGCCAGATATTGATACTCAAAATTACAAAAATATTAACCACCCTAATGCTAGAAATAATGTACTAAATATTATTGATTCTGAAGATGCAGTAGATCTGTTTCGTGTTTTATACGGCGATACTAGAGTTTACTCGTGGCGACAGAAATCTCCATTGAAACAAGCCAGACTTGATTTTTTCTTGGCAAATCAAGAGTTTTTGTCATATTTAAGTGATATTTTATATAAACCTGGTTATCGGTCAGACCACTCAATGGTAATTCTAGAATGTAAATTCACTGATTTTGAGAGAGGCAGAGGACTATGGAAGTTTAATAATTCTCTATTAACCCTACCTGGCCTGGGGGGGGCCATTATGGCCCCCCCTACCAAACTTTCTGCACTATCTCCGGAACGGCGAAAATGGAGAGCTGAAACTCCGTGACTTTATCATTTGTCTTATTGGGGTCATTTTGAGCCTATTTTCATAACCCCCCGAGCAAAGGATCATGGGTAAATTCAAGATGGCGGCCACGTGGTGTACCAGAAAAGTGATTTTTTGTCATATTTCTTCAAAATTTCTGCTTTTTCGCAATGAAAAGTGGGCAAAAACTATTTTATTTCATATCACATTAATATTTGCTAATTTTTCATGCAGTTTTTGTGGAGAAATTGCAAAAATACAAAATTCGGAAAATCTGACCAAAAAATCGACCAAAAAATGCCGTTTTTCAAAATGGCGTCACTGTGACGTCATCAAAGCGGCCATCTTGGAATTTTTTACATTTTCTGGTAGAGCTTGACCCAAGGGTATAGTGTAATAAGTTTCAGCCCCCTAGCTCAAGGGGTAAGAAAAATAATTAGGGGGGGCCATTTCGGCCCCCCCCAGGCCTGGACAGGTCCCAAAAAGCCCAGGCCAGATAGGGTTAAAGGACAAAGAGTTTATAAAAACGGTAAAAAACGCTATTTTAAAAGTTATTAAACAATATGTAAATAATGAAATTGAACAAACCACATTGGAGGACATTGACTACGAGTCTCTGGATCTTGGCATTAATGAACAATTGTTTTTCGAAATGATTCTCTTAGAAATTAGGGGGGAAACGATACAGTTTTCTTCGAGAAGGAAGAGGGAAAGATCGAAATTAGAAAATGATTTGAACACAGATATAGAATCCTTAGAAAACAGACTACATGCCACGGCAGATGGAAATATATTGAAAGAAATAGATAATCTTAAGCAGGAACTAGAAAACATTAGAAGGGAGAGAATGGAAGGGGTAATGGTTAGATCGCGTGCTAGATGGCTTCTAGATGGGGAAAAACCAACTAAATATTTTTATGCGCTTGAAAAACGAAATTTTACAAACAAGGCTATCCCTAGAATCGAGACTGACGGTCGTATCATTACGGACCAAAAGGAAATTTTAGAAGAGGTGAAAACGTTCTATAACAAACTCTACCAGGCACAACTGACAGAAGATTGTGATTTCGAGAGTCTGGATTTTAAAACAATAAAAGTACTGTCTGATTTAGAAACGAAATCTATAGAAGGTCTGATTACGCCCAATGAAATCCTTTCATCCTTAAAATGAACTAAAAATAACAAAAGTCCTGGTGCCGATGGTTCACTTCTGAATTCTGTAAGTTTTTCTGGAGGGACATTGGATTCTTTCTTGTAGCCAGTATAAATTATGGATTTGAGAAACAAGAGCTGTCTAATACTCAACGACAGGGGTTGATAACCTGCCTTCCAAAGGGAGACAAACTCAGACAATTTCTGAAGAATTGGAGGCCGATTACCCTTCTTAACGTACAATATAAGCTTGCTTCAGCCTGCATAGCGGAAAGAATTAAAAAGTATTTAAATAAGATTGTACATGAAGACCAAAGTGGGTTCATATAAATACCATGAAGAAACTTTTATCAAAATATTACGAAACTGAAAAGGTTAGCTACTTTATTGAGTGTAAATATGATGCCTTCCGTGACAGGTGGTCTAGATGGGTATTACTGCTACGATGAATGTTTATCTTTTTCTGTATTATCTAGCTTGTTGTGTACTCACAAATATTCAAAATTTTATCTGCTCTTTGTTTGTCTATAAAAAGAAAACAGGTGTGGAAACTCTATCCATCAAAATACACCTTCCGTTATTGAGAATCTTTAAAAAAAAATCAACAAAATTTATGAGGAATTTTGAATTTCAAAGAGTTGTAAATGATTTGCATGTTTCCTATAAATTATGTAAAATGGTGTACATGTAATACGATATTGTCATACCTGAATAAAAAAAAAATATAAAAAAAATCAAAAGTTTCAAAACATTCGGTTCAGGCATAATGACACGTTTTCACTATTCAAATTGAGGCCTGTGACAGTCTTGATATTCGATTATAATAATTAATTAAGTATGTTTCTGCTCTTTGTCTGCTGATACACATAAGTATTGAATTTACGGAAGTGATTAATGCTAATCTAAAGGGATTCTGAGTGCCGAAAAGGATGGGAACATCAATACCAGCGAAGCAAGGCCCTGGCTTGCGAGAATGGGGATAGAGAGACTGTGTTCCGACAGAGGATCATTAAAAATAGCTATGTGCCAAATTCCATGCTTGTAACCAAAAGTGCAAAATATAACTGCACAACTATGATGTATTGTTCGCGCACAGGGTTGTCTAACTCATTAAATACTAAATAGTCATTTCTGTATTATAAAACCAGTTGCCTGTCAAGTCAGCTTTGAGTATTATCATATTATCTTTCCCACAGAGGGTTAAATTATTCTTCCTGAATTGTTTGGGAGTAAAGTTAAACATCATACCAAATTGTCATTTCTATAAGTTACACATCTTTATAAATCTTAATATAGGCAGGATTTCAACTGGGGGTCCAAGAGTTCAGCGTGCGTCGGAGTCCTAATGCCTACCCTACTTCTTATGTCCTGTGACGTTATTCACACTGGGCATGAAGGTGCATTAGGGGACTTGTTGCCAGCATGTTTCGAGCTGACCTACTTATTGATGAAAATTTCTAGTGATTTTTGATTAAAATCACTTGTGATTCTAACTTGGGTCGTGCCCATCTTAATATTGGCAGGATTTCAACTGGGGGTCCAAGAGTTCAGTGCGTGTCGGAGTTCTAATGCCTACCCTACTTCGTAGGTCCTTTGACGTTATTCACACTATTCTTATGTATAATAAATCCAATCCGGAAATTAACGAAGCAATAATTCATTCCACCGAATATAGTTGCAAATGAATTCAAACGCGCTTGAAGACAGTGTTGTCATGTGAGATCGGAGGTTGAAAAGAAAAGTGTGACAGAGATCACACTCTCTTAGCGCATGCGCATTTCAAAAAGTCACAAGAAGAAGAACAACAACAACAACAACAACAACGCGAGCCTCCCGTAGACCTGCGTGCCGCGGGTAAAAACAGAGTTTGGCAGCAACAGCCGTAACATAAAGCGAGACATGGATATACGTAGCACTGATATATTTCTCAAACCTCAATGGTACAAAACAATTGCTGTGGTAATCTAGCGACATCATTGATTAAACGAGTTGTATGGTATTTTTCGAATTGGTAATATACCTGACAATTGAAGCTTTGGTCAGGTGACTACTGATTTTACAAGAAAAAAATCTTCAAGTCATTTACTTGACATGATATTCTCGAGATCTAAAACATTTAACTATCATTACATCAGTCGGTATCCCAATCTAGAACAAATATGACAATATACATAGTTGAAATTCAACATGTTTTATCCGGTGGCCTCATCTGCGAGGAGGACCAGATGTTTCGACATCGCACAGAGAGTCAGTCTATTTTGGAAAGACCGGTGTTGAGATAATGTGACTGGATCATCGTTATATGACGTTCGATCAATATTCGTCTAGTAATAATTCATTATTGATCATGTGACAATATATATGTTCAAGTCAATAATCCTTTATCCTACCCCAAAACAGTGGAAGGTACCACTGGTAGTTGTGACGGAACATGTTGAATGTAGTCTGAATTTAATTAGTTTTGTATTTATTTATCTTTGTGCTAATAGTGCTGACTAATTGCCACCATAAGCAAATGGAAATATGAAAGAGCAAAACATTCCCCATATGAGGGAGCATGCGCGACTGTACTCGTCAGATATCCATGAAGGCCATGACTCCCGTGAACGTCACCAAGCGAGGAAGTCGTGTCATCCATAAATATCGAATCGCAAAATGAACGATTATCACATTGCGACCATTACGGCGGTTGTCACATTGATGGTTCCTAAACTGTATGTGTTTGACGATTCCAATTGCACTGCACGTGTTTCATAAGATTGGTGTTATTCTGCTAGCTTAGAATATTTTCCAGTATAGTTTATGGTGAGCGTGGTGCTTTTGCAAGAAGAGACCACACATATTTTCGGACAGAGCGTATTCTCCAGGTAAATATCATCGGATCAATGAGAGCGTTAAACTGGTAAATGACCGATGTTATTGCATAGGCGGCAATGTCATAACCGGGAAGTTTGCCCTCTTCGAAACCTTCCCGAAAGAATATATACTGAATGATAATTGGCAAGTAACAGAGAAGATAAGCCAGGTGCACTAGGAAGAAGGTCATAGCTAGCGATGCATTACTTTGTTGAACTTTGTTCCTATCCCCAGTCAGTCGTCGTCGATGTACACGTTGTTGAATGATTATGCCTAACAGTCCTATGTACAGAAAGAGAGTAACAAACACACCGGCAAATGCCAAATTTGGACCGATGAAAGCATCAAAGAGATTCTTTGTTGGCGCCTCTGACATGGTAAAACAAATATGGCGGGGATCTTCCGTATCCGTCTGGAACAGATCGATTGTATTGAAGCCGACATAGAGAGCCAACATGCCCAGCCATAGCCCTCCCAAAATGGCCATTTTTTGCACCTTTGAGTAGTCGGACGTATGGTATGCCAGAGGGTTTAGCAACGATACCAGGCGGTCCACGGCAACGATCACACCGGTGTAGAGCTGTATGTTTACTAAAAACGACTTCACTGGATGCGAATAGACTTGGTAACATACGAGGGACAGGACCGGATCACAACCGAATGCGATGAGAGTATATGGCAGGATCTGGGTCCCTAAAGCCAAGGCCACCAATATATCAGCAACAATGATTCCTCGAATGAGAAAACCGGACTTCAGATCGGTGGTGTTGAGGCCCTGCAACACGACAGTGTTCAAAAATATGGATACGACCATCAAGAAAATACTGGACATGTATGAAACATAAGACCAAATATCAAGTTCTTGGATTGCGTATGCAGTGGAATTATCCGAATAAAAACCGCTGTAATTGCTGCCGGGAAACATCTCTGTCTCATTGACTAGCTTTGTTAGTTTCTCTACGTTAATCTGGTTTGCCATGGTTTGTCCTGTCGTCGAATATTCCACTGCTTTGAATCTTCTTTTCGACTCCTGAAAAATCAATTTTGAAAAGGTTATAAATACAAGCCAATTTCTCTTCCTAGATTTATATTGGTAACCAGCTATATTCGTGGGTGGTATAGCCATGGTAGCCGAGTAATTATTACTCGCTAAAATTTCTATTCGTGAACCTTCTCGTGATACTTTCCTTCGGATAAGATCTTTTGTACAGAAATCCCGGTTTTGGCGTGCATCGCCGGAAGTGATTTTAAGTATCACGCTGTACGCTTCACCCATACCTAAGCATTCTTTCTAGTGCACCAGTATTGCACTTCGTGTGCAACATTAATTATTTACATCCGTGGTGAACTACAGGAGTGGGATAGTGTCCGGTGTTGAGCACTATCGAGTATTATATTATATTAATATTTGGACACCACACAACTCGTAATCTGCCAAAATGTCCCTGTAAATCAAGCGTCACCAGTAATTAGGAAATAGCATATTGGTACAAAAATAAATCAGTTTAGAAAGCAAACTTCCGAATTCTTGTAGATAGACATTTCCTGAATAAAAATACAATGTGGCCTACAATACTGTATGCATCTAAATTTCGACCCTGTCCAATGAGTTAACCCGTACACATAATGCAGTGACGATGAAGAATGGCCACACTGACGTAGCGTGTCTCAGCAAAACAGTCATATACAATGTTCACATTATAAAATGGTACAGGTACTTGTCGCACATATTTACTACTTTTATCTTAGGGCTGTTCTCCGACTGAATATTGTCATGTAGAATTTATATGTGTCTGAATTATCTGATTATGGTGGAAAACGATGACAGCATACTGACAAGAAGTCAAATGACTCCACAGACAAATATACTGACTGCATATTTCTAAAAACACCAAACGTGATACCTGCGATGATTTGTATTTCAGCCACGCTTTTATTGTAGATGTTCATGTGGACATCTTCAATGGCATGACCACACGGCCCCCAGCACCGGCTTGAGCGGTATTAGATACAAATATTTCAGGGCGTTGATGTAATAGCCCTATCAAGTCATTTGATGGAAAATGTGCGACAGCCAGATAGGAAAAAACGTCCCAAACGTTTAGAATGCATTTATAGAATGCAAGTTCTTATTCAGAACAAACACACGTGAGGCCCGACGCCGATCAAGCGATTCATTCTCCACCATATTTACAAGTCAAAGAACTACAAACAATGATTTGTACAGAGGGCAAGCCATATATAGAAAACAAGTAAACCCCAGCATTAAAAGGGTGATGGAAAAGATGTCAGGCTACTGACAAGAAGTCATATGACCCCACAGACAAATATATAGACTGCCTATTTCTAAAAAAAAAACATCACAAAAACCAAAAGTGATCCCTGTGATGATTTGCATCCTAGCCACGCTTTTATTGTAGCTGTTCATGTGGACATCTTCAATTGCATGACCACACGACCCCTAGCACCGGCTCGAGCGGTGGTAGCGGTACACTGGCTAAAGCGGTATATTCCGAAGAAATATAACGAAGTGTTAACTCTACCTGGCTTGGGATGTCCCCCCCCCCCCCATCAGACATTTTGTTTTATCTCCGGAACGACAAAAATGGAGAGCTGAAACTCCTTAACTTTATAGTTTATCATATTGGGGTCATTTTGAGCCTTTTGCATAACCCCGCGAGCAGAGAATCATGGGTAAATTCAAGATGGCGGCCACGTGGGGTAACAGCAAAGTGATTTTTTTGTTATCTTTCTTCAAAATTTCTGCTTTTCCGCGATGAAAAGTGGGCAAAAACTATTTTATTTCACATCACATTAATATTTACTAATTCATCGTGCAGTTTTTGCGAAGAAATTGCATAAATAAAACATTCGGAAAATCCGACCGAAAAAACGACCCAAAAAAAAGCGCTTTTTAAAGATGAAGTCACTGTGACGTCATCAAAGCGGTCATCTCTTGGCTTTTTTTACATTTTCTGGTAGATCTTGACCCAAGGGTATAGTGAGTTAAGTTTCAGCCCCCTGGCGCAAGGGATAAAGTAGGGCTAACATGCAACGTTGGTCTAAATTCGAAATCGTACACAACACACAACACACACACACACACACACAAACTCCTCTTTGTCATGTTGTTAGGCGAATTGAAGGGATTAGTCTTAGCTCAGTATTCTTTAACCGAAGAGTTTCAAATCTGAGTCTATCTGTCTAATTCAAAATGACGCTAATATGCGGTCAACCATTATTCTTAACTCAATGTGCCAATTTGTTAACCATGATGCATCATCGCCACCTTGGAATGAAGTGCTTTTCCCAAGCAATACCAGTTTTGTTGGTGGCGAATATGCAAACTAGACCTAAGATCGTTATCGTGATTAGCAGACAAAATCCCAAGCCCTTCACCGTCTTCTTAATGTTGTTAGGTAAATTCATAGAGGATATCAACTGTTTCTTGGTGAATACCATAAATATTTCATCGAGTGGAGCGAGAAAATTTGTATTTTCACGAGTGGCGAAGCAACGAGTGAAAATGCCAATTGTTTCACCCCACGAGATTAGATTTACCGGTCGTGCTTGGTTGTTGTTGTGTGGAGCTTCGACGGTGTTGTAGGCCTACGGAGTTATCATTGTGATTGTGTCCGATTCTGAATGAATACTCACTGACCAATGTTCACTGTCGTTGAAGTTGTTTTTCATGTTTTCTCATCAACTTTGGTGCGACATTTCATTGATATGACCCCAATTTTGAGCCTTCCACTGAGGAATAAGTTTTATTTTCCGCGCTAGTTCGTGTTGCACTCTGCACTGCTCTGGCCCTGCAGTCACTGTCGCTGTACACGTTCTTGTGTAGTTCATGACCAGCCGATCCCATTGTCGCCATTCCGGGTATTTCTTATTCATTTTAGGCGTAATAACATACAAATCCTTCTCAAATATTTAGCTTGTTTTTCTTTGGCGCATAAACCGTGTGGAGGTTCGGTCAATTGCCTTATTACTGTGTCCAGGGTGACATGTATTTGTGCGCTGTGACGTCATTTGTCATATCATCACATTAATGATATATTTGATATCATCACTGCAGTGAAAATATCGCTTTTATTCGATTGATAATTTTCACTATCTCAACACCAAGTATATAATAAAAGGCATTATTTTAGCTCAGTGATTTTTTTTCGACGGAAGAGTCTCAAATCTTATCCTATCATCTTACTCCCATTTGAATCGATTTGCAAACTCTTCATCTTAAAAGGTAATGGCTAGATAGCTTCAAAATGGCGCTCATGTGACATCATGCAGAGATCGCAACTTTTCAATTTACTCGTATAATTCAAGGTATTATTCTTGGCACAATGTTATCATCAGAGTCTAACACTTGGCGCATTTTCTGAATATATTCGCATAATCTTCAGCTTAAAATATGATGGTTTTATTCAAAATGGCGACCATGTGTGTACACCATAACATAATGTTAGGATTGAGTGAAGCTTATTTGCACGATTCTGGGCGTGTTCTTAATAAAAGATAGCTATAATTAAATATGCTGCCATGCACGAAGTGTACTGTCTCATAATTTGAGGAAATCCAATTTCTTTGCACGAACGATCAGCATTTGAGGTCCAGTGGAAGTTCTGAAGTTGGGGGATATTTACCCTCTTCACTGGATTTGATGGAAACCACTGATAGCCCAGACGGAAGTCATTTCTAGACCTATACCTTTACAAGAATGATCAGGGGTTTCTCCCACGTGGACTCTACAAGAGAGACGATTACAATTTTGACATATCTGGTTAGCAATATTCCATGAGGACATGCATAAGGCGTAAACATATCTCGCCTGGTAGCGACTCTGACGATTTTAATCAACGCCACAGAATATTACCGCAGAAACTTGTCAAATAAGGCTATACCACCAAAGCCTAAATTAAAAGTTTATCAAATTCTGTGATAAATATCATTCACAAGAGCTCTGATGCAACGTTGTGTTCACCTCTGTCTAATTCCGCTAAACCTGGTGCTAGGGGCCGTTTGAATATCATATGTTTTATATCTCCATGGTGTTCAAATGAACAGAAACAATCAAAGCATGAATGAGATACATACTCTGGGAACGACTTAGAATTAATATAGGTAAAGAATAATGATAAGTGATTGAGAAATAAATGTTGGTTTTCCGTCCTATAACTGCTCAGATAATGGATGGTAAAATCAAATTGTCTATTGTTTTAGGACGCAGGCTGAGGCAATTCCGTTTTACCACCTAAAGCTAATTCTAATACTAATTCCAAAGCAATGCCAGTAATGTTAAATTGAAGAATAAATGTAACCCCCGTACTCATTTGAAATTCAATTACCACTGACATCAAACTCTGATAGATCCATCCAGATCACGTGATCTGGCATTCCACTGGGGTCGGTCTATTTTTTTCAGGCGAGGGGAGTAATATAGCTCAGGGAACGATATTCCGGTAGTTCAGTGCAAAGACAATGTTCACTGTCGTTTTACAGACTTTATGTCGACGCGATCTTGTGTGATAAAGAATCATTTATATTAGATTCATTTAATTATCTCACTTCGAGAACGGCGTTGATCTGTATGAGCTCGAGAGAGTTGCCTTTAGAGTTTTGCGGAATCCGCTCTCAAGCAGTGCGTGAGTTTCCAGCCAAGACAAGAACTGCCGATTGATTCTGATGGATTCTTCAAGAGATAAGATATACACCCCTCGAAATTTTCTGTCGAGTTGTCAAATAATCTACAGCCCCATAAATCAACATAAGTTAGCCTAAACACCGCCTCGTGTGAACAGCGGGGAGTGTGTATGAGTGACAGCTGTCGTCATTGCAATGTTGCCATTTCAGCGTGCGCTTCATTCATAAATTCACTACGACTGCCACGCCCTCGGATATACAGGCTCCGCGAAACAACAAGAATCATGCGGAATGATACGCATTTGGAGGATTTTCGAAGTCTCAAAACTAAGTGAAAAACAGATAATCAGTAAATAACCTATTGAACGTCAATAGTTACGAGTAATTCTCATTTATAACCATTTACTATGGAGCAGACTGTGCGTTTACCTATCCACCTCGTCCAAGTATTTGGAATAGGTCCAACTTGGAACATAGTCTGGTGAGAAAGTATCGTATATCGTCCGTTACAGGATAGAAATCTTCCTATGCTCTTAACCCAACCCTACCTGGCCTGAGGGGGGGGGGGCGAGGGGGCGAAATGGCCCGCCTACCGAACTTTCTGCTCTATCTCGGGAACCACAAAAATGGAGAGCTGAAACTCCTTGACTTTATAGTTTATCATATTGGGGTCATTTTGAGTCCATTTGCATAACCCCCGAGCAGAGGATCATGGGAAAATTCAAGATGGCGGCCACGTGGGGTGTCAGAAAAGTGATGTTTTTGCCATATTTCTTCAAAATTTCTGCTTTTTCGCTATGAAAAGTGGGCAAAAACTATTTTATTTCACAACACATTAATAGTTACTAATTTATCATGCAGTTTTTGCAGAGAAATTGCATAAATAAAAAAATTGAAAAATCCGACCGAAAAATCGACCAAAAAATGCCGTTTTTGAAAATGACGTCACCAGCGCGGCCATCTTGGATTGTTTTTACATTTTCTGGTAGAGTTTGACCCAAGGGTATAGTGTGGTAAGTTTCAGCCCTTGGCTCAAGGGATAAAAAAATAATTAGGGGGGGGGCCGGGGGGGCCCAGGCCTGGACAGGCCCCAAAAAGCCCAGGCCAGATAGGGTTAATGTTAAAGAACAGGCAGATGCTTTGGAATTAGGATTTTATGTACAGAACATCATGTCTTGCTGACACCATTGAAAACTGTTAAATTAAATCGCTTCTCTCTTGAAGGAAACAATTTTGATGTTATTTTTATTCCATGCACATTTGGAAATGGTGCTAACTGTCTTACGAAATAGGTCTTTCGATTATTGATGCAGAAATTATTTTATGGACGACGGGTTAATATTGAATGTCGGATCTGAGGCTTGCTATTTGAAGTAAGATTTTAAAACAATTCCTGTAACTTAAGGGAAGAGATCAAACAATTAAAATTTCAATTCTGCTCATGGACGTCATTTTGGATTTATCTAAGGTGAATGGTCATAGAATTCCAAAATCATGTCAAATTCAATGCTTAGTTTTTCCTGAATGCACACTGATTCGTCGCACATACCCAAAGAGTTCCAATTCTAGATTTGCTTGCGCTCGTCTTTGGATATATGCTACAAGTGTTTTAATTTAGTGGCCAAATTGGATGCCGTATTGGAATTTGGGGCCACAATAGTAATAATTTTCAAGCACACCAATGAACTATTTCTGTCACATACTGAAGTAAATAAACACAGTGAACATCGTATGTATAGCAGTGGGCTACAGAAAATCGAATTTATTAACAACCGGATTAAGATGGAACATAGTCAGGGTATCTCAAAAACATCATTTTGAAAAATCGTCTAGGAGGAGACTATGGTGCCGAACGGATTATTTGAGAAATCTCGATGAACTCGGCGGCGATATTTTACTGCGCATCTAGTCGCAAAGAAACGACAACCTGTTTCTTGTCTATGTGAAGCCACTGTCCAAAGAATATATGACGTTAAAATGGAAATAACTCACTTTGTTGTCACCGTTTTCAATCCAAACCTGCAATATCTTTTTTTCTTGAATTAAAACAAACCAACTTGTAAAAATACGATGGTCAGCTGCATAAATATGGATGTATAATTGATCAAAATGTGCTCTCAAAAATATGACACTCAAATCAAACTTATAGTTTCACATAATATATTAGGAAATTTGATTATTTGACAGAACCAAGCTTGAATTTGGTAGGTGGTGTCCTATTTTTGGTACAAGAGTAAACCTTCCCTGTATATACCATATACCAACCTAGGTTATAGGGGACATTTAATGAATCTTTAACTCATTTTCATTCAATTGACCATTGTTAACATCACATATTCCCTGAAATCAATAAATACATTTCCCGGAATACACACATACATGTAATTCGGAACACGTACGTTCAATATGTTCATAGTATGAGTTTCCATCCGGTAAGAGACAACATATAGCTGCATACGTTAAATAACTTGTTATATATACTATGCAATATAAGTCCGTTTATACAAAGTCATTGACTTTGACAGTTCCGATACTCTGTTATCGGATATGGGCTGGGAATTCAAGTGGGATTTACAAAGATGTGAAAACATTGACGACGTGAGTGAATGTTAAACGGATGACTAAAAGCGACAAAAGGTCAAGTCATGATCGGATTCGGAAATAAATAAGAAATACACAACGTCTCGTCCGTCTTTAAATATTCAGCCGTCGTCCAGTAAATAATTACTGCGTCCATAATCAAAAGACCTAATTCAAATAACAACATTAGCAGCAAAAAAAATAACCAACATATTATACATGTAAATGGGCTAGTTTCCTGCAAGAGAGAAGCTGTCAACAGTTTTAGATGATGCCGGAAAGACATCACGATGTTTCAAAAATATCAAATCCGTATCGCTGAACATTACTCTTAATCCATATGCGTTTCGTTGTAAAGTCGTCATCTAGAGAATGATATATCTCGGTCACGCTTTAAATGTACCTGTTAATATGAACATCATGAGGATCTTGAAATACATGGGTTCGTACGGCCCCTAGCCCCGAGTGAAGCGGAATTAGACACAAGTTACGGAACGTAACACCATAGAACTTGCAAGCTACGCTCGTATTTTGCTAACAGCATGCGACATGTATCGCCACAGTTGAGAAACTTTGAGTGGAGGCGCTTGATCGTATAGCCCTGTTTTATAAGTCTCTGCAATAATGTATTTTGACGTTGATTAAAATCGTCACAATTAACACAGGATCTAGCAAATGCTACTAGGCTATATATGTATACGTTATATGCAGTATTACAGTCCAGAAATGTATGGTTCACGATAAGCGTGATGGATTGATGGAAGAGGCCGTATAAGATTATGGAACCCATTGACTGGTACAGGTACCTACCAGACAGAAAGATAATAATCTGAACAAATACCCTCAGCAGAGTTCCGGTAGTTTAACAAACGGGTGAATAGAGTTCATGCACTTTTAGCAAATAATTCCAAGTAGTACCGGACAACATTAAAACTTTCGTGAATGACACATCAACGGTAGACACACCACCAATCAATCTCTGGAATCACGGCCAGATAGCACACCGACGTCGAGAATACGGGCGATTTGGTCGATGCCGATTTGGATAGCGTGGCCGAGAGTACGTCAGATCAAAGTTAAAGTATCTTTGATACCATTAGATATTTTGGCGGATATGTCGCGTCTGCATGTTAACATATAGTTGATACGATGGAGTCATTTCAGGGTTAACTTCAATCGGGCACCTTAATCAACATCCTCGAAATCAACCGATATATTAAAAACGCACATTTTTAGTGTGTCATCGTTATCTCTAATTGTTATTTCAAGTCAGTGGAGTATTTTACATTGTTTAATCTATATTGCTTGGAAATACACAATTGGTTGTGCTAGTTCTGATGTTGATTAAAACATAGACAAATGGCATAATCTAACGTCATACACTGAGTTACGTTACTCACACGTCTGAAACCTTTATCAATTAGTGTAGAATAATCGTGTGCGTGATATTTTGGACACTACAGAGGAAAGTAGTACGTTCTTTTCAAACATTGAAACGCTAGCACACTGGATTTGAATTGATTCGAATTGAATTGAATTGAGTTTATTCACCAGTCTAAAGTAACATATATGAATATGAATGAAAGAACACTGAGGATTACATTAAAATTAATAATATGTGATTGGTGGAGAAAAAAACATGGGGTTTGTACTATTGCAAGAAATACAATAAGTATATAAATATACAGGTGATAATATTGGTGTGAGGTGGTAAAATATATATGTCAGCTATGAACGCGAACTCTACTTCGCGTCAGTTGATGATTGTACATCTGCACTGCCGCCTTGTTACTCTCCAATTGGCTATATTTCAATTACAAAACAAAACATGGCAATAGGACGAGATCAAATTTGCCGCAGGATACTGAAACGGGTGTTCTCCTGTTAAATACCTATTTAATATTTTACTCTCAAATCAACAGATTTCTAATTGCAGGACAATTTCGAAAGTTTAGCCACTTATTTGATGTTTGTGACCTGTCAAATCCATTTGATGCTGCTTGGAATAAATGTTATCCTTCGAACACAAACAATATGGTATGCGGGTGTGATAATCGTATGCTTCCAAAGTAACACTTTTGTAGATCCCAGGGTGTTGCTGTTGGGAATTCGTCTTCAAATATTCGTACCACTAAAGCTGGAGGTCCGCAAAACTCCCCTGTATGAGGTCCCCTGTGTTTTCTCATTTATACCAGCTATATAGGTACTACAATTGCAAGTATTTCATTGAAACATTTCAATTTGTCGGTCTGACCACATTGTGGGGCGAATTAAGAAAATATCTATCGGTCAAAACTAGACCGTTTTCAAAACAATGTTACTCATAGTTGGCACAGCAACAGAGGCCCACAGCTATAACTCGGAAAGCAAATCATTAACACAGTCACCAAACTAATTTGAATAATGCGCACGAAGCCTCAATCAAACTGGACAGAAATGTTATATCACTCACCGCGAGAAATGGTCAAGTCACCTATTGAAAACTGTAGCGCTACACTTTCCAATTATAGTTTTCCGGCGGGTTTCCGGAATTGGAAAGTACGCATCAGTTGTATGCGACGGTTGTTCTTCTGTGCAATTCAGACGAAATAGAAGACGCCTGCCTTCCTCCGGTAGAATTGTCACGGGCCTCCTGATATTCGTCAAGACAGGGTATATTTAATTAGGTGGTACCGTATAACTAGACTAAACATACAGTTTCATTGATCCCTCCGGCCAGGTAACCATGGAACGGTATTGAAATTTAAACCAAGGCATTGAGACACATTAAATACAATCCGTCATGAAGTAGTAGCCACCCACCGCCAATGACGAATTTCTTCGATGATATTCGACAATATTGGCATGAAACCGTTATGAAATAAATATGAATATAAAGCCAAGCTAGTTTGTTTCAATAGAGAAGCGGTGATACCGGCAAGAGAACTTGAAGCAACTGAGATCATTACCTCCAAATTTCCCCTGCATGAAGCCGGTTTGAAATAAACATACACATGTACGGCTGAGGACAAGGCCGACCTGGATTCGAGCACTTAACCTCTGTCTTACGAATTCAGAGCTCTGATCTACCGACTGAGCTAATGGGAAATTCCATCTAGTTGCAAGTTACTACAAGCGCTGAATGAGTATCTCTCGTTAAACCCTTCCCCACCTAAATCCTCTCCTCTCCCGAAATCAACCCAGGTTCTCTGGTTCAGAGACGCACGCTCCATGAACCAGTGGTCACGGCAGCAATGTAAAGAGTGAGGAGAAGGCCGGCCGGGATTCGATTACTGAGCCTCCGGCTTACGTTACCAATCCAGCGCTCTTCCGATTGATGAGCTAAAGGGAAATTCCCTCTAGCTACAAAGTAGTAGGAGCACTGGGTCAGTATCTTCCATTACACATATAAACCCAAGCTAGTTTCTTTCAGTAGAGAAGCAGTGATCCATGCAAGACATCATGGTGTGCGTATACTTATATTGCTAACTTTAAGCAAGAAAGTACCCAAAAGTTACGCTGTTTGGAGTAGCAAACATAATAGTATTATTATGAAAAAATATAACTGGTCATCTACATATATAAATTGTATTCAGACTGACATTTCGGCACCGACCTGGTGCCTTCATCAGAGTGATGAGCCTTCATAACCATGATACCATGCAATTCACAATGCATTGTATTAAGTACCAAAAATTCAGGGAAGTGATTAGTACAAATCTATTCATGCCGTCCTCTGGTGGAAGAAAAAATACTCGTATAATACTTATGTCGGAATATTTAAGGATATTTATGATATCACTCATAACGGATTAGGATGTCAACAATATCGCTCATGTATTCTGTGTTTTTGTATTAAAACAGTATGCTCATAGCAAAAGTCTGGCATAGCAGAAATGCGCATCAGAGATACATGTATGTGAATGTTGACAGTTTTCTCTTTGTTTGAAGCTTCTATCTTCACATCTGGAGACACATATCACGAATCGTTAGATTCTTGGTACGTGCTTTAGAATAGATTAACCAGAAAACTATACTGTGAAGTCATGTGGCTCTGTCAGTATGTCGGCACCTCTTCCCACTTCCCTTATATGTGTTGTAATGGAAGGCATGATGAATTATGATGGTGAATAATGATCCCGGTTAACACACAGAAGCTTGTTATTCCACAGATAATCAATATAGGAACCACAGATAATCAATACTCAATATAGGGTCCACAGAGAATCAATATAGGATTCCTTTATATGAATGTGTCACTACAGTACGTACGTCCATTGCTGTCGACTATCTATGAAATCAGCCGCGGCTGAGTAAAAAACTTGAAACGAAATGGTGTCGACTGATTCACGATTGTTTTTTAAATCGAAGGGACATTAGTGAGCAATTTATTTCGCTCTATTACGATGAGATAAAAAAAATCGATTAGTTGAAGACCACACATTACAATTATAAAAATGTACAGAAAAACACGTTAAGCATCAGTCGGCATCAATCGTCCATTTGACTGTGTACATAGACCTACAGAAAGAGAGGACGAGCGTCCACCTGCTGTATGTCCTACATTTTAACGAAGTAGGTAAGTTAAATTGGAGCGATATGCAAGGGGTGGGAAAAATTGACGACGTCTGGCGACTAAAAGGCAACCATATGACTCTACAGGAAAGCGTCCCTCGGTACATCACATTCAGACCCGAGAATACAGTGGCTTCTCGGACGTAGCCTTAGTATCTCAGCCGCGCTTTTATTGCCGCTGTTCATGTGGAGACTATGAAATATCTATACGGCGTATGGCGTATTATGAGAATAGATAGGAAAATGCTGAAAATTATATTTTTCTCTCATTAGCAAGTAAACTAGCCCTGAATTAATTTGTGTTTAGATCGAACAGAGTGGTTAGCTTGTTATCTGAAAACATCTATGTTAATTTATATCAAAACAACACAATTGAATGGTTATTTTGCTTTACGTCTCTATCATGTATGTGTTAATCCATCAATATTTATTTCATTTTGCAGTAACTAATTCATATGAAAAGTTTCAATGCTATTCTATATTGGACAGAAGGGTGTCAGTCTCCAATTTAAGGATCAAGTATCGAGTAAAATAAAGAGATTGTCATCGTCTTAAATATATCAACTGCTTCTGTATCATGTCCAGTATATAACATCGGCAATATTGCTTTCACCTGGTACGGATTTTCATTTTGTCGCTTTCCATGTTTTCAAAATAATTCATACTGAAACTCTCCGACTGCCAGTGTAAGGTGATCCACTGTACGCATTTTCATATATTCTTATATTCGAGTCCAAAATGATTAGAAATACATGTATATGCTTATGAAATGATTTTTGAGAGAGAAAGAAGAAATTGGTCGTCAGCGGGATTCGAATTCACGACCCTGGCTCAGCGTGCCGATGCTCTACCGACTGAGCTGTGACGACCTGTAGGTATTTGATATTTTTGGAACATCATGATGTCTTGCCGGCATCGTTGAAAACTGTTGACCGCTTCTCTCTTGCAGGAAACAAGCCTATGTTTATGTATACTATAGCTATGATTGTCTTTTTGAATTTGGTGCTAATACTGTTACATGGAATATGGAATAGGTCTTTGGATTATGGACGCGGATATTCTCTAATGGACGACGGCTGGATTATGAATGACGGACTAGACGCTTGTAATTACACCCGTGGATTACCCTGTGATGACCAACCTTCTCTCTCGATGTTGTAATGTGAGCAACTGGCTTTATAATGAAGAAATGATATTTGGTATGGCGTATAGCCCGACCAATTTATTCTTTCTCTCTCAAAAATCATTTCAAATGTAGATATGCTCAGTGGCTGGCTATACGACATACCAAATATCATTTCTTCTTGTGTATACTTTGAAGGAAGTAAAAAAAATCATTTCTTACCTTATATGTAAAGGTGTGGCTGCAAGATGAGCCCCAAACTCGAACACGACTTTGCTGTAACCTCTCCTAGTTAGAGGCTTGATCTCGTCTTTTTATCTCTGGAAACGATGCTCTTTATACTAATTTTGCTTGGGTTTGTATCGTGCGAGAGCCAATCGCTCCTTTTCCTTTAACGAACTCAACCAACCAACGATATATCATAAATAATGATTTTAGCGGTACCGCTGAATTCGATTGAAATGTTGCCCTGATGAGCCAAATTAGATATATACCGTGAAATATGGAACTTCCATCGCTTTAAAGACCTGCTTGAGAAGACAGTCAACTGTTCAACGTTTTACACAGTTCGCGAAGCTTGTCGGGGTGCCGTGGATTTCCATATCCACCCGGACCACTCCCATCGACGGGCACTGAATACAGGCTAACCCCTTCCATATCTACTCTATTTCCACTTTACATCACTTCCCGGCAGCCGAAAGGAAAGACTCCCCGGTTGAGAGATTATTTACTTACATATATCCTCACTTGTATATTTATATACTTACTTTTTATTTTATTAAACAGTTGAATTTATCTCCGCATAAAGATGCACATTTATAATACAGACATTCAGATACTCGACAACAGATACGGGAGAACATTATGGATTAAATACGTTAATACACCACTTAAAGAACGGCTATAGCATACAGTTGATATATTTTTTCGTATTTTAATATATGAATATCTGAATAAAAAAAATATCTATTGATGTAATAATTTTGTACATTTAATCGATTTTGCAATGAATTACATATGAATACGTTCAATAAATCCAAATACCAATAATCTATATACAAAAAGCCTTCAAGTTTTAGAAATATACATTGACATACATAGCAAACATTTAGCAAAAACATACTTACGCATATTCTAAAGTTTTTGTGTTTTCACTGACTGTTCATATATATATATATTCGAATTACACGAATGAAGTATCTGTTTCATTCACTTACTTATAGGCCTATACACCACATATTGTAAGCCTTTACTTAAGTATATAGGCATATACACCATATAAACATTTTTGCACATCCAAAATTATGCAAACCAAATCTATTATCATTTCATATTGTGAATAATTGTATGTACGTATATGTCACAAACGTCTGGTTCGTCATTCAATATTCTGCCGTCGTCCAATAAACAATATCCGCAGTCATAGTCATACATAAACATAGGCCAGTTTCCTACAAGAGAGAAGAGATCAACAGTTTTCAATCATGCCGGCAAGACATCATGATGTTCCAGAAATATCAAATCCGCATCGCGGCTCAGTATTCTTGATCCATATGATACTAGAAGTAAAGCCCGGCGCAAAGTGGAACTATCTGATTAGCCAAACTTCGTTCGTGAATGAAGCAGATAGCTTCCGTGTGCGGGAAACTTTATGGAAGTTTGGTTATTCGTGCCCTAGAAGCAAACATCCAACGTGTTTGATTTGAGTTCCAAAATTGAAATGTTTTTCTTGATACCCCATATGCACGTGGGGTATCAAAGAATTTTCTCAATATTTACACAAATACTTATGGATAATAATAATAATAACATTAAGAATAAGATAACATGAGCAGTGTGACTAACGTCACAGGACCTACGAAGTAGAGTAGGCATTAGGACTCGAACGCGAACTGAACTCTTGGAAATCCCCACCCCCAGTTGAAATCCTGCCTATATTAAGATGGACACCGCCCAAGTCAGAATCGCCAGTGATTTTCATCAAAAATCATCAGGAATTTTCATCAAAAGTAGGTCAGCTCAGAACTTGTTGGTAACAGTCTTCTAATGCGCCTTCATTCCAAAATTAAATAACGATCGCCGATTTAATTTTACAATTTTTTAACTAAAGGAAACAGATTGAATAATAAAGGTTCAGTAGATTTCAAGCTTTACGTGTGAAAATACATTTACATCTCTTTAATGGTTTTCAGTGCCCTTGTCCAGGATCAAAACAACTTTTTGAATCACATTATTTTCCCAACAATACAACAAATCTTTTTATATAGTACTATAGTAGAAAGGTTTATGTAGTTTACGGTAATTCAACTCAAGACCAACACCTTCTCTGCACAAGATAATAATGATTCTATGTCATTTTCCTGAGCATAACCGGTACAAAGACGAATAAATAGCGTCTCTACATCACGTTGTTATCTAGATATATGAGACAACACATTTTGGGTATCGGCAATCTGATGAATGTACTATTCCGGTTTTCTTGTTTCACATTATATTCTATGGCGGTTGATCGGTGATTTTCTTCATTGATAAACGTTAAACCACCTCAGCTTCGTTGTGTGAATCGGAATTGCATTGCTGTGACACACCAACACACTCCGTGGCAGTGATTCTGTATCCCCTAATCAAGGAATCAAAATGGATCAAGATTTGAAATGACAAGAAAAATTTAGACATATTTTGTTTACACATGTAATTTTTTGTTTAAATTATATCCAAGTGTGATATATAGTCAATATTCAAGAGGTACAAAAAAAACTCAAGTTATCATATTTTCACATCATGATCAAAGTTACTTTATCTAGTTAAATTCTACCAAAAGAAGACCCTTTAAACATGCCGTCATGGCTTTTTTTCACCCTCAGTAAACTTTTATCATTGTCGCTCACACAGACTAATCTGAAGGATGATACCACATCTTTCTTTCTTCTGCTGGGTTATTGCACCAGGCTGACTTAATTGGTTGATGTAGGATATTTCACCATCAGTGGGTAATTTGACCTGAATTTGAAGCCTGATGTGGTCAGTGATGAAATGTTTGGATGTGAAATAGGATACACGTTAAAGGCCACAGTTTACATATATCTATAACAATATACTGAATTGTGTGTATTGAGGCTGGCATAGCGGTGTAGATAAATGCACTAACAAATGATGGAAAATTAGCATTTCCTATTTCATAAAAACAATTACGGATAGCATATCCCACCACTGTGTTATATATACAGTGAAACATACAGCCAAGGGTTTCCGATGGGCATGACAGTGTACTCGCTGAGCCATCAATAAATAATAAAAAAAATAATTATAAATCAAATTTTAATCAGAATTCGGTCAACTCAGAACTTGCTGGTAACAATGCCCTAATGCACGTTCATGCCAAAAATCAAGGTTCTAATGTCAACGGTTCTCCTCGAAAGGATTCGGATGGACTGACTCACTCACTCATTACCGGACAATTTGCGATCTGTAGCCTACTTCGTAGGAATAATAATAAACACAACCTGGCGTAACCGTATAATGTTGGAGGACAGCAAACAAATATCTATTTATACTTTAATAACTGGACGGATCACGTGAATCGTTAGAAAGAACGATGAGTCTTCTGAATCAATTTTCCAACTCATCTGGGATGCGCCTGAACATTCACAAGTCTTTAGCAGTGTGGACTGGACCGGAACAATGAAGCACCGTTGATCTCTGTCGTGACTATAGAAACAAATGGGATCTCGGAGGTTTTAGATTACTTGGACTATCTGGCCTGGACTTTTTCGGACCTGTCCAGGCCTGGGGAAGGACCACTTCGCCACTTCCCCCACCCCCAAATTATTTTTCTTATCCCTTGAGCTAGGGAGCTGAAACTTACCACACTATTTCCTTGGGTCATGCTCTAACAGAAAAAAAATCACAATTACGTCATTTTCAAAAACGGCACATTTTTTGAAAGATTTTACGGTCAGATTTTTCGAATTGTTCATTTATGCAATTTCTCCGCAAAACTTCGAGATAAATTAGTAAATATTAGTGTGATGTGAAATAAAATATTTTTTGTTCACTTTTCATCGCGGAAAAGCAGGAAAAATGACGAAAACATTATTTTTCTGGTACCTCACGTGATCTCCACCTTGAATTTATCAATGATCCTCTACTCGGGGGTTATGCAAATAGGCTCAAAATGACCTCAATATGATAGACTATAACGTCACGGAGTGTCAGCTCTCAGTTGTTTGCATTCCGGCATTGAGTACTAATTTTTCGTAGTATACCAAACGTTGCTTTTGAGGTCTGGTTTTTCATGTGTTTTATGGCAGATATATATCACCCGTAATGATATTTTTGAATAATTCCGAGAAGACAGTATTCATCAACAATCTGTAATTTTCTGGTTTAGAAGAAAACTTCGGGTAGACTTCTGGGTTTACCTTACTCTTTTCTACATTGACTTCTAGTTTCACAGTACTTGCTTAATCCGGATTGAGGTTCGGCGAGTAGCACTGTGTCATCAATAAAAGCACAGTAACGTTCCTTCCCATTATTTGAATAGTGTTCAACGAGACAATTCAAGACGAACACGTTGTCCATGGTTTTCTGAACCTGCTTTGGGCCTCAGAGAGAAAATTATCGGATTCACAGTAATGGGTAAGTCTTATTGGGTAATTCAGTATGGCAGTAAAATCCTTACCAAGGCAGCTACGAATCGCAATGGCTCTATAATTATCCATATCAGATGTATCTCCTTTATTCTTGAATATTGAACGGATTGACCTTGTGGGGGGTCTAATCGTGTATTTGCGCCAAATCGTGTAAACAAATTGCGCCTAATAACGTGTTGCGCCTAATCGTGTAGAAAACTTGCGCTTAATGGTGGAACTGCGCCTAATCGTGTACGAAATTTGCGCTTAATGGTGGAAATGCGCCTAATCTTGCACGGAATTTGCGCCTATTTGTGTAAATGCGCCTAATTGTGTAAGGAGGCTGCGTTTAATCATGCAACTGATCCTAATCATATGAACCATCTTGCGCCTAATTCCGCGTTGCGCATAATCGTGTAGAAAAATTGCTCCTAATTGTGGAAATGTGCCTATTCGTGTAGGAGATTTGCTCCTAATTGTGGAAATGCGCCTATTCGTGCAAGGTATATGCGTCTAATCGTGGAAACGCGCTTATTCGTGAAAATCATTTTGCGCCTAATTATGCCTTACGCTTAATCGTGTAGAAAATTTGCGTCGAACGGGGGAAATGCGCCTTATCGTGTATAGAGGCTGCTCCTAAACGTGCACAACGTGAAGACACATAGCGCTTAAACGTGTTCAACGAGCCTAATCGTGTAATGATCATGTGATCATGAAAACGGCCTAATCTAGAGCAGGAATACGGATTTGAAGATTGGAACATCATGATGGGCGGCTAGAATATAACTCCAAGCCAGACAGTTATTTATTGAATTGCTGTGCCCACCCCGAATTCAAGATTTTCGACTGTATTTGTGAAAAGCTACTAAACCCACCCCAAGAACAGTGAATGGATATCGGATATAATCTGTTCTAAAGCCATGCTCTGATTCATCATTTCGTTTTCGGAACTAATGCTGCAAGAGGACGTAAAAGCGCTGAAATGACCATGATGAAATGTTTCCGAAATCGGCCAATTTCAACCCATACAAAGTAATGAAAAGGTAGACATGGGGAAGCGGATCTTCCTCTTGTGTGTGTATAATTGAAAGCGTTGAAACGAGATGTCCGCCACTGTTTTTGTGATCCCTAGAGATAGTTCTCGCGAGAGTTGGGGTAGGGTATTTGATATGGTCAACTTGAACTTTTCGAATTTTTTCCACCGACCGAAGAAAATCCTGCACTTCAATTTTAAAAATTCGAATTCACTAATCAAAAGTCGAGACAGCCAACATTGCAAATGGTGACCCGCACAAAAGCCTGTATAATGAGCTGTCATATCTGGCAGCAGCCTCTTTATATTAAAGGGAGACAACTCAAGTAGTAGGAAAATGTTAAATTACCTAGGAGTTTTGGAGCGCTTGAGTGTGAGCGCGCCTGCGCAGTCGCGACTTCCGGTCACGTGATTTCCGGAAGACGTCACTGTCGCCAAATTTTCTTTCGAGAAGTGACCCAGGAGTCACAGTGGCAGTGACGTCATACGGTGACGTCATCAGTGTGTGTGTGTGTACGTGACTGTAGGCCGGTGGGGGTGGATTACACATACTGATGGCGTCATCCTGGTAAAGTTTGAGAAAACTCTCCTCATGGGAGTGACGTCATCTGCCCGTATAATAAGCTGTCAAGTCTTGTAGCGCCACATTG
The DNA here is from genome assembly GCA_036873755.1 of Hanleya hanleyi. Lineage (NCBI taxonomy): Eukaryota > Metazoa > Mollusca > Polyplacophora > Lepidopleurida > Hanleyidae > Hanleya > Hanleya hanleyi. Next base: position 131,252 of record JAVTVY010000508.1, read on the forward strand.
TATGCTAAAGGGCGACAACACGACATATATCCCGTAGGACGACTGTATCGCAGCATCACCTGTATACTAAGGAGAGACAACTCATCCTATAGTCAGCATTTGAAGCGTTGAAGCGCCCGCCCTTTACGCGTTGAATGGTTTTCGCCACCCGCACTTGAAGCGTTCATTCGTTTTCGCCGTTGGGCGACGAAGGGTGTCTAGACGCCTCAACACCTCAGGTCCCTGAAACAGAGGAGGAAGAGTGGGATTGAAGTGGAGACGCTTGGAGTCAATCGTGGCAGTTATGTGCTGAACTGGTATTCATAGCGCTGTAGCGATCTATTTTTAGACCGGGAAAATCTTGCGATCTGATTGATCCAATCAACAACCAATGCGAACAGCGGAATGCCTTCTGTCCAAAACTTTCTGGTGGTGCTGGACGTGCATGCGCAGCCAGCTCATACTTCTCTGGTGGCAATGCCTGGCTTTCATGCCCCTCAGTCCGCTGGTTCTCCGTATCGCGCTTCACACATTCCTATAAGAACTGTATTGTGCTTTCTTTGCTACTCTGCGCGTACGAACAGTCGATCTATTTTACCCCAGGGCGAATGCCTGGCTCCGGTCTCTCATTTGGTGCAAATCCCCTGTCGCTCACCACACTGATTCTCCATATACCGTATGCGCAGTCCACCTCACTACTCTAGGGATCCATTTGGTGAAACCAACATGCCGCTCCACCTGTTGGTTCTCTGTATAACGCGCCACACAGGATGACGCCTCCAGCGAAAACATCTCCAGACTTGTCAGAGGTGAGGCATGCGTAGGTCAAAGGCCAAATGTCCACCGGTAGTCAACTGACAGGAAGTTTAAGGTCTGAGGTCAAAGGTCAACCGGAAGTCACGTGACTCCTGTGCATGCGCGCCCCCCCACCGTGCGCCCTCCACCCAACGAATCCTAGGCAATTTCACTACTACTAACTCATCATATAGCCTGTAGTTCTAAGGATGACAACTTAACATATGACCGGAAGGACGAATGTATCGCGGCGCCATCTTCATACTAAAGAAAGACAACTCCTGCTGTACAGGTAGCAGTGACCCTGTCGGGCCTCCGTACGATGAAATATCCGCACTTGATCCGCACATGATGCCTGCATTCCGCACTTGATCCGCACATGACGCCCGCAATCCGCACTGGTTCCGCACATGACGCCCGCAAATCCGTACCTGATCTGCCCTATCATTTTCGCCGCTAGGCGTCAAATAGCGTCTGGATTTAGGTTCCCGATTCAGTGATTCAGGGCCCAGAAATAGAGGTGGAAAAAATGGCTCTGAATCGCTAAAGCCTTGAAGCATTGTTCAAGCCTCTCGTCCATCGTCGCGGTTGTGTGCTGAGCTCGTGTATGGTGTATTACTAAAACTGGAGAAATCCAGCTTCCTGATTAGTCTGATCTAAGGTCTTAATTGGTTGAACAAACATACTGGATTCTCCTTCGTCCACTCAAGTAATGACCCAGAACAGCAGGATGCAACATGTTCAGACTTGCAACGTATCCGGAAGGCTCTCATCTTATCCTCAGAAGTAACTTACAGATGCTGTCACCCTGGCTGACCAATAACCAAGTATCAATAATCAACCTTCCCAGACTATTCCAGTGAACTCTAGAACGAATGTCCAATTCAAGAGCTCTCGTTCAATGAAAACCCCATGTCTCTCACTCCACTGGTTCTCTGTGTCACTGCACCTGCCTACGACCCGATTTACACATTGTATACTACTGCTTGACCGTGCGCGCATACACATGGTTCTCTATGCCACGTTCCACACCTTGTTCCCATGCGCAATCGATCCTGCGTATGCTCAGTTCACCTAACTACCCTGGCCTGAGGTGACAATTTGTGAAACCTCCCGGTCTCTCACCCCATTGACTTTCCGTATCATGCTCCATGATTTCATGCGCACAGCCCCTGGAATCTAGTCGTCCTCGTTTGACCTTTCTGTACTACTCCTTGATCTTTGACCTTGTGCCGCCATGTTGGATTGAGCTTTGACCTACTTATGCGAGCATTTTGCATGGCCTTGGATACGTGGCCTACTTGTAACATCTGTGCAACCCTTGCGTATACGGCCCGTGTTGGATTTTCTACAATACTCTGTGGAAGTGAGCACATGATAATTAAACCTATACTACGCTAGTGGGAATGCCAGGCTCTAGTGCATTCGTTTAGTGCAACCCACATGTCTCGCACCCCTTTGGTTCTCCGTATCACGTTCCAGACTTCCCTATACAACCGATTTGGACTTTATATACCACTCCTCGACTCACGGGATCTCCATATAAGACTCTACACCTGCCTACACTACCCCAATTAAACGTTCTATACTACTGGTTGGTCGTACTCTTGCGCAGTCGGCCCATACTACTATATTGCGAATGCCGGTCATCAAGGATTTCGTTTAGTGAAACTACTATCCCTCTCATCCTGGTTCTGCTTATCACGTCCACACCTACCTATACGACCGCCTTGCTGGACTGATATTGACGCCACCTTCCTCCTTCACAGCCAACCTCCGCGAGAAAGAGCTGATTTATGCTCACTATACCACTGAAGTGGCTTCTTAGATTATCATACAAAATAAAAATTCTCTTCAGATGTTATATCTGCAATTGAAGCTCTTAGTTCACTGAAATCATGCTGATATCTTGCTGTAAGGTACAGACACACTTTGCCAACGATATATTCTGATTTTTTAAATAATGTTAAAGAGAATTACTACTAAAGCGATGTATCCCTGGTATAAATCGTTTCAGAGATACAATTCCTACAGCTTTACCGTGTTAGGAAAGCAGCGAAAGAACAGCAAGTCGACAACAATCCCTACTCCATGGATATTCATTTTCCAAAAGTGCCGGGAAAACACCACAGACTACTTGAAATATCGGCCTTTATTCACTGTTTTTATTTTGAAGTTCCAACACAATTGACCTGCCACTTCTATGGAGACTTCTATGTCTTCACGTTGTGCAAGTTTAGGCGCAGCCTCTACACACGATTAGACGCATTTCCACAGTTAGACGCAACTTTTCTACACGATTAGGCGCAACGCATAATTAGGCGCAAAATGATTTCCACGAATAGGCGCCTTTCAACTATTAGACGCATATTTCTTACACGAATAGGCGCATTTACACAATTAGGAGCTGTACTGACTGGGCTGATCAGTGTCCAGAATAATAGGAACTGTGGACACTCTCGTGTTCTGGCACATGTAGGCACCGTCGTGATATGACTGAAACAATGTTGAAAACGACGTTAAATCCTACTCACTCACTCACTCACTCCACGAATAGGCGCCTTTCAACTATTATACGCATATTTCTTACAGGAATAGGCGCATTTACACAATTAGGAGCAAATCTCCTACACTTATAGACACATTTCCGCAATTAGGAGCAATTTTTCTACACGATTAGGCACAACGCAGAATTAGGCGTAGGATGGTTCATATGATTAGGAGCAGTTGCATGATTAAACGCAGCCTCCTTACACGATTAGGCGCATACACATAAATAGGCGCCAATTCCACTCACAATTAGGCGCATTTCCACCATTAAGCGCAAATTTCGTACACGATTAGGCGCAGTTCCACCATTAAGCGCAAATTTTTTACACGATTAGGCGCATGACGTTATTAGGCGCAATTTGCTTTTTTCTCGATTTGACGCTGACACGTTTATGCGCAATACACGGTTAGGCCCCCCACATGCCCATTATTTTCAAGCTCATCGGAATTTTTACAATGTTTGAATAATGTATTTATATTTATTCTCGGTTCTTCATTTCGTTTTGTAGCCTTTTTTCAGTACTTTCCAGTATTCTTTTGGGTTATTAGATCGAGGCCCTCTCAATTCACTTGCACATTTTTCCTTGTATAGTCTATAATTCCTCGTAAGCTTATTCTACACTCTAAAAGCCTGGTTCATTTTAACCCTGTTTTAATTGGTCTTTTCCCGCCTGAATTCGTTCTACTCTCGGAAAAAGAGTATTCGTTTTGTCAAACCAGGGATTGGAACTTCCACATCTTTTTCCCGAGAATACGGTGGATTCTCGAAAGTATCCTTAGTATCTCAGCCGCGCTTTTATTGCGCTGTTCATGTGGAGACCATGAAGTATCCACACGGCCCATAGCACCGGCTTAATCAGAATTAGATACGCTAGTTCGGGAGCTGTGATGACAGATCAGCTCAAACAACTCATCTGATGTTAATGAATGAGCATTGTGGACGTCTGAACATGGGGCAACCTGGTAAATGCAAGAATACTCAGAGAAAATAACCTGCAATGCTCGACGTCGTACGACTTAAATTTCCCACCAAAACAGTAAACCTACACATATGTGTCGAGTGACATGCACAGAGGCCCACCGCTCAATTTTTGTGTTTGCTCTCAATATTCCTAGGAATAGGTACAGTGGTAAATTCATGGGTGAAGGTTTCCTGACTAAAAAGTACAAGAATCGGAATTGGCTGCCAGGGAAATAAAGTTAACCAGAGTAAAAAGAAAACGAACAATGAACATATACTTTCAATATACTGAAGAGTAGATTCTCCATACGAAATTTAACTTCTCCCTTTTCAGTGTTGTGCTCTCCTTTAATTGATGGGGGGGAGGGGCATATTATAATATAGCGATCGCGTTGTCTGTCCGTCTTTTCATCCGTGTGTCTGGGTGACCGTGTGTCCACACGTATGATCTAATTGTTTGGAGGATATCTCGGTTACTACATGATTTTCGAAACTTACATGAAAGCTGCACATTTACACATTCTATGTGTATTCTGAAATAGCGCTGTTTCTTATAGTGGAGCTAAGTCGTCATTATTGTTGTCTCTCTTGTGTACTGGACATCGGTCGTTAACTGGAACTAGGAATTCGTATAGGCACGACTGACGAAGATTATTCTTACTACTTTAATATTACCATGGATCTCAGCGGTATTGTTCTGATGTATGTTTCGCATCATGCTAGAGTCGTTATACGAACGACATACGAACAAGATCATGTGAGCATACGGCCACTTGTAGGTAGAATCCGCGTTCAGGGTTGAAACACGCCAGTAACATTGAGATTGGTATTTTTCAATACCAACAGAACTCCACAAAACGAGAATTATGTCTTGACACAAATGATAAAGCTAATAAGGAACATAATTCGGACCTTACGGACCTTGGTAACTACGGAAGACAGCGCTGAATACTCAAGAAATGTGTCAAAGCAGATGAATCTCGAATTTATTTGGTATTTTTCAATACCTACAAAACTCCAGGAGCGAGCGTTCTGTCCTGATACTTTTGATACCCACCCAGAGTAATAATACTGTACAAAACACGCGTCTTACTGACCTTGAAAACTGTGGAATACAAGCGTCTAGTCTGTGATTCAATATCCAGTCGTCGTTCATTAAAGAATTTCCGCGTCCATATTCCAATGGCCTAATTCATCCTAATAAAATTGGCGCTAAATTAAAAGTATAAATCATAGTATACGTAAAACTAGGCTGATTTCCTGCAAGACAGTAGCGGTCAACAGTTTTCAAAGACGCCGGCCAGACATCACGCTGTTCCAAAAATATCAAATCTGTATCGCTGATCAGTATTCTTAATCCATATGATATACGTTGTAAAATCGTTATCTAGAGTATGATGCACCTCAGTCACGCTTTGATTGTGACTGTTCATATAACGAGAGATCCTGAAGGATCTTGGCGCCCACCAATGTCCAATAATTGTAAGCTAATGACTAGAGGATCTTTTTGTCCATTGTTACTAAGAACAAACGATTGATTTGTAATTTTGTTTACAGAATTTTGAATCTGAGCGAAAAAGATCGAAAAAAGCCACTGAAAAACACCAAGATATAATCTAAGTTTCAGGAGTTTCAAAATTTCTAGAAACTGTACTTATGTCGGTTGTTACAATACAAGAGAAATGAACAAAGTTAGTCTGAAAGTGAATGTACATGTACGGAGGATCCTTCGCCTTTGTTTTGTAGTATTTTTTTTATTTATTTTTTTGCACGTGTCATCATTGGGTACTGGAAGACGGGCAGACGAAAGGGTGGAGCAGTTCATTTGCTACTGCATGGACTAAAGAAAGCTGATTTAAAATTTGAAGAAATACATTTCAATTCCGAATAATATGAACTCCTTGATATGGAAGGTGAAGGTATGGATATTCTCTATAGTCAATATATAGAATATGCCCCACCGTTTGATCCGCCGACTCTTGTGATGCAACGTCACAACTCGAGAATACCGAATTAATTTGAAGCGTAACTTGGATTTTCGAATCGGACCAAAAAAGGTATCTTGCACTAAAAGGCCCCATGTGGGACCTGTGTACCAAATTTCAGAAAGATCCATGAAATATTTCCTGAGAATTCACGGTAGCAATGTTTCAAGGGGAAATTCAAGATGGCCGCCTTGTGGCCATATTGGATTTTCGACTCGGACCGAAAAAAGTATCTTGCACAACTGGACCATAAGGGGAACCAAGGGGAGACCACCTGTGTACCAAATTTGAGAAAGATCCATGCAGTACTTCCTGAGAAATCACGTTAACAAATTTGCATGGGAAAATCCAAGATGGCCGCCTGTTGGTCATATTGAATTTTCGAATCGGACCAGAAAAGGTATCTTGCACAACTAGACGACAAGGTGAACCTGTGTACCAAATTTAACAAAGATCCATGCAGTAGTTCCTGAGAAATCGCAATAACAAAGTTTCATGGGGAAATCCAAGATGGCCGCCTGATGGACATATTGGATTTTGGAATCGGACCAGAAAAGCACACTTAGACAATAGTAATGATCAAATTGTGAAATTTACTTTAATCCTAAAATGCTATTAAAATGCATTATTTTATTTCTTAGATAATAATGTTTCATAGTAAGGGGTGTTGCAGTACATAGGTTCGTATAAAATTATTTTCGAATGAATTGTATTGTACTAATACACTCATTATGAGCTGAGTACAAAACAACGGAATAAATGAACAACATACGTATACGAGAGATCCTGAAGGATCTTGGCGCCCACCATTGTCCAATAATTGTAAGCTAATGACTAGAGGATCTTTTTGTCCATTGTTACTAAGAACAAACGATTGATTTGTAATTTTGTTTACAGAATTTTGAATCTGAGCGAAAAAGATCGAAAAAGGCCACTGAAAAACACCAAGATATAATCTAAGTTTCAGGAGTTTCAAGATTTCTAGAAACTGTACTTATGTCGGTTGTTACAATACAAGAGAAATGAGCAAAGTTAGTCTGAAAGTGAATGTACATGTACGGAGGATCCTTCGCCTTTGTTTTGTAGTATTTTTTTTATTTATTTTTTTGCACGTGTCATCATTGGGTACTGGAAGAGGGGCAGACGAAAGGGTGGAGCAGTTCATTTGCTACTGCATGGAATAAAGAAAGCTGATTTAAAATTTGAAGAAATACATTTCAATTCCGAATAATATGAACTCCTTGATATGGAAGGTGAAGGTATGGATATTCTCTAGTCAATATATAGAATATGCCCCACCGTTTGATCCGCCGACTCTTGTGATGCAACGTCACAACTCGAGAATACCGAATTAATTTGAAGCGTAACTTGGATTTTCGAATCGGACCAAAAAAGGTATCTTGCACTACTAGGCCCCATGTGGGACCTGTGTACCAAATTTCAGAAAGATCCATGAAATATTTCCTGAGAATTCACGGTAGTGTAGTAATTACAGCTACATAGATATCAGCCAATATAGAAGACAGGCTTACCTGCCGGTTAAAACCCTGAGAGAGGCAGTCTGAACGTCTTGTCAGTCTCAAGTCAGTTTCTCCTCTGCCTTCTTGACAAAGCCCGCGAGTTACTCTCATTGGCTAGAGGGCAATCAGCGCCCTCTACCAGGGGAGATAACTCTATAATAAAGCACTTCCCTGCAATAATCTGACACTATTCATCAACAGTCTATTTATCTAAACTGATAAGACAGTGAGAAAACCTATTCTCACTACACCCTTCCTCCTTTTCTTTTTTGGGGAAGGGCATACCAGCGACTGACAGAGTCTAAAACTCCAGCAAAGTATTCCCAATGATAAAAAACATACCATAAAAGTACGGAACTGTACCTAAAGCTTTCTCTACTTTGAACTGGGCTAAAAACCGGACATAACCTAAGAAAACTCTACGTAAAGTTATTCCGACAATAAAATACCCAACCCCAGATCATGGAAGCTGATCTCTAACCCCAACCCTCAGGTCGATTTTTCAGCAGACCTCTAATTTAGCCCAAGGAGATCCAAAGGAGCTGGAGCGAACTGGCCCACTTTTGGTACCAGTCCGACTCACTCTGGAATCTACCTTTCCCCACAACCTCCCCTTCCCCTCATAAATTAAGGGCTCACTGAATTTATAATCTGTCAGCCCCTCCTAAATTGAGAGACTTATACACTATACCGCCTGTCAAGAAACAGACTGACTACTGAAATAATGGCCAGACTCTCCTAAATTGAGGGACCAACTATATCAGACAGTCCGAGAATAAGTTTGACAAAATGCACCTGACATTTTATAGTCTGTCAGCCCCTCTTAAACTGAGAGATTGGCTACACTATACAGCCTGTCAAGAAACAGACCGACTAATGAGATAATTGGCAGACTCTCCTACATTGAGGGACTGACTATATCAGACAGTCTATCAAGTTTTGACTAACGACAATAGCGACAATAACTTTTAGACTGTCAGCACTCGTTGAGAGCGTGCTCAGTTTGAAAACCTATCAGTCCCTGATAAATTGAAAGACTGGCTATAATCAGGCTGACCAAGAAATAACTGCCAGACTCCAGTAACTAGAGGGACTGGCTATATCAGATATCCCATCAAGAATAATCTGACTTAGGCAATAACTGCAAGACACTCAGTCTTTCAGTAGCTGAGTGACTGGCTAACGAACATAGTCTGACTAATACAGTAACTGCCTGTCAGTCCTCCATACATTGTGGGACTACTCATATAGCTCAAGGCTTCAGGAAACCAGTATCCTCTGTATTCATCAACAGAGACACACACATGAAGAATCAACGCATGTGAAACACCCGTGCACAAGGTGCCGCTAACACGTCAACTCAACATGTGGATGAAACTGCAGAACCAGAAGGAATATCGGAATCCATTGAACAGAAGTGCACTGCGTTGCTAATGTTACCGCATTGCCAATGATCAATTAGCCAGGGTCTGAATAAACATATCCAAAATGATCCCCGAATTTGATCAGACATAGTGCTTCACAGCGAGCACTTTACCAAACAAGGTCAAGGCTTGTCCGATGTCTGACTTTTATTTCAGACCCTGATTCATTAAATTTAGACCGGGATGACAAACACCGGCACATATCTCACTGGGGCTTCCATAGAGAAGACACAAGCAGAGTTGTGGCCACAAACTCCCCTGGCCCTGTGTCTCCAACATAGACTGCCCCGTCATTCTCTCCCCTTGTTAAATCATCCCTCACAATTCGCACTCTCCTCGGCAAAAACTCATATAGAATCCAAGTAAGCTACATTTAACACCATTTAACCATTGCCGAATGATGTGCCAACCGTGAGGGTTGAACCCACAGATAAAATTTAACCCAAACCACCATTCCACAACCCCATTCACTCCACTTTCACTCGAGCCTTTCTCCTAACCCCCTAAAAAGTTAAACATATCTCCATCACACATCCACGCAACACACACTGCACATTTTTCCAACACACATCACATGTTCTCCCAACACACCAACTGTTCTAAAATAGGTACACACACCACACTCTACTGAACACTCAATCTACCAAAAATGATCATTCTAAAATATAGGTCCACACATCACAAATCAACCAACACACCATTATCCAACACCCCACATCACTATTCAACATCCACACATATCACAGATTTCTTGTCAGACATTTTATCATTTTTTTATCTTTCCCCCCAAAGAGAATAACCGACACAACATCAAACCAAAATGCCACATCACCTACATCAAAATACAAAGACATCAACATCAAAATCAACTCAAACCAGTGTGCTAGATGGCACCACATGCCAATGCCCACTGTCAATCTGCATTGCCCCCTAACATTACCAATGCTAAAAGAGAACTAAACTGAAGCACTGTCCAAACCGGTCATCATGCATTAACATTTTCCTGCAGGAACCCCCATGTTCCCAATAACCAGGGCCTTCTTCCTAAAGTCAACGACACAGCCGTAAGCGGACAGAAAGTCCGAGCCCAGTAACAAATCCTGAACCACCGGGGCTACAACCATGTCTCCAAAACAGTTAAACCCTGCAATGGAAAGGGGAACCTGTCGAACCAACATTCCCATACTGGCCATACCCTGAAATGCACCAGTTAGCTTAATGGGAGTGGATGACAGTCCCGTAAGCCCTAACTTTCCAAATAATTCCGGACTCATCAGTGTTACCTGAGAAGCAGTATCCACTTTCGCACTCACTGGAATGGACCCGACCCTGACCGGAACTACCATTGCCCCCTTCCGAGCCCCAGACACGGTAACGCCTCGAACGGCAGCAGTCGACCCGGCACAATCTGACAAGGAAGGTCCTCCCGTGGTAACCAACCCATCAAGATTAGTGCGAACGGGGCAACTTCGACTTATGTGTCCTAATTGGCGACAAAGATGGCATCGTATTTGGGGACATCGGAAGCTCTTATGTCCATTTTTCCCACACGAGTAACAGGTAACTCTGTTAATAGGGGCTTCACTGGCTACCGGTAGCTCGGGAGAATTAACAAGTCTCAATGGAGACTCACCCCGACCCTCCCGTAAAAAATCCCCTCCCACAGACTTGATTTCCGTGGAAACTAGACGGACCCCTGCTACATTCAAAACTTGGTGATTATACAGTGAGGCGTTCACACATGTCAACGCCTCCTGAATAGTTTTGGGGTCTTTCTCCATAGCAAACAAAACTACAGCCTGTGGTTCATGACAACCTTTGAAAAATTGCTCCACGGCTGTTGATTCGACTAACTCACGTGGAGCCCCCGGATACCCCTTCACAGCTAAATGAACACACCTGCAACTAAAATCAGCCAAAGTGTCATTGGCCCCTCGCTCCTCCATCTGCAACCGATGTCGGATTGCCTGAGGAGGCTCGAGATCGCCATACCGTTTGTCTAAGGCTTCAAGCAGCTCATCAAAAGAATTACAAACTGCTTTCGGTAAGAAAGAGTAATACTCGATGGCCTTGCCATGCATGCACTCAGTCAAACGCTTTAGAGATGTTACCTTGCCCCACTTCCGATCTTGAGGTTCTAATTCAAATTTAATTTTAAACGGCGACCAACCTTTGGCATCGCCGGAAAAAAACTAATGTTTTCGGAAGTGGACGGCTGCTACTACGTGTAAAAGGTGATGCCGAGGGGCTACGGCCACGTGATGTTAAAGGGCTACGGCTACGCCAGCGTACTGTTCGAGGACCACGGAGAAGTCGACGTGATCTCAAACTCGCTTTATGTTGCCGGATAGGCTGCGAAACATTGGACCCTATTAAATTATCTCCCTTGTCCTGATGACCATGAGCAATGCCAGAATGATCAATGGATGGGGAGGAATGGCTACCTTTGTGCTCCTCCCCAACCGTACTATGTGAAGGGACGAAAGGGTCAGAGATGGGCACAGAAAGGTGCTCCACCCCCTGATGATGCCCTGACCCCTCACAAGCATTCACCACTCCTGCATCCATAAAATGTGCATGTTCGGTACCCTCACCAGCATTGCATTCCCCACCCCCCAACCCCAGCGTTTGCACAACATTGACCACAGACAAACTTTCCTGCTCAACGTTGCCCATTGACAGCCTAACAGCACCATCACCAGTCTGCACTGAACTAGCATCAGCCCCCACCCCTCTAACCATTGGAGTAGACGTCTGGCCACGCATCATGGTCACCAGCATTCCCACCTGGTCCCCCATGTTGGTAAACCCTGCCCCTAATTTATCATCCATCCCCCTCAATTGCGTTCCCACCCAGCTCCCCAATTTACTAACATTCTGAACACATTCTCTCATGCACTCAGAGATCCCCTCCTGGTTAGATACCAGCTGACCGATTTTGGTAACACATTTTTTCTGGTTAGTTGTCAGCTGATCGATTCTGGTAACACATTCTCGCAAGCTCTGAGAGAGACTCTGAACAACAGATTCCCTTTCCCCCCTTAAATTTTGAATGTGATTTTCCATCTCAGTTCGCAATTCCCCTACATGTTTTTCAATTAATTTTGAAACATACTCGGGACAACTGGAACCATCTACCCCACTAATAAGAGAATTCTCCATCCAAGGATTCTCCTGGACTTGTTCAATATGTGCTGTCGACACGTCTACTGGTACCAGTTCTGTCATGGTGAGAATTGCGAGACTCCACAAAAATGTAAATGAAAATATTCAATAAACTGCAATACTCACTTCCAAAATGGCTGCCATGAAATAAATTTACCTGCCTTACTTGATTTGCCAAAATACTATCAACCAGATTCGCCTCCAATGGTACAAATCTAGCTACAATAAATTCCAACCAAGCTGCAGGAAAAATAGAATGCGCAGCTCAAAATTTACCGGTCAACCAACTTGACAGCAATGGCTGTGATACACAATAAATTCTGTTTTCTGTATAAAACAGAACTACAGGGGTAAAAGCGTTCGGTGTCCGGTTATTTTCGTTTAGTTTGACCTAACGAAACGCGAACGGAACGAAATATAAACGCGTTTCAAACGCTTACCAAACGATTATAGTAAACGAAACGCTTTCAATATCGCTTAATTTTTATTTTATCAAAACGCGTTTCCGTCGTCAAACGCGTTTGCTCTGATCGAAACGCGTTTATAAACGCGTTTGTGAATGCGTTTTATAAACGCGTTTCGAACGGGTTTCTCTTTTCGTTTGACTTTGTGCAAATTTGTGTTTTTATTTTGCAAACCAGGCCAGGAAGTCCACGTGTCGGGGCTTTCCCCAGCCCCTATTATAATCCCTGTGCTATAAATATATGTGGCATAGCCTTTAATATACAAGGGTAAACACGTTCTGTGTCCGGTAATTCGTTTCGTTTATATATTGCGCTAAGATTAAATCTTTTCGTTCACCAAGCGAAACAATATATGTCTTCCCGTACCAAGCGAAATGATTAGTCAGGCATGTTATACTGAGTCGAAAAAGCGTTTCGCCTGACCTTGACTCCATGCAGCTTTTGACCAACACTCAGTCGCCGAACCGTTGTACAAAGATAAAAAAACAGACCAAATAATATTCTCGCCCGACGAAGCAACCGTGGTGTGGATGGTAATGCTTATTTAACAACAACAACAACAGCAATAAAACGCGTTACGAAACGCGTTTCCAAAACGCGTTTCAAACGTAAGCTTAAATCTTTTCGTTCACCAAGCGAAGAAATATTTGTCTTCCCGTACCAAGCGAAATGATTAGTCAGGCGTGTGATACCGAACCGAAAAAGCATTTCGCCTGACCTGGACTCCATGCGGGTTTTGATCAACACTCAGTCGCCGAACCATTGCACAAATAAAAAAAACAGACCAAATAGTATTCTCGCCCGACGAAGCAACCGTGGTGTGGACGGTGATGCTTATTTAACAACAACAAAACGCGTTCCGAAACGCGTTTCCAAAACGCGTTTCGAAACGCGTTTCAAAACGCGTTTCAAACGCGTTCATAAACGCGTTCGTGAAACGCGTTTTAAGCGAAACGAAACGAAAGATAAATGAACATACCGATGATCAAACGCGCTTGCGAGGTATAAACGCGTTCTTTGAGAAGCAAACGAAACGAATACAAAACGCGTTTAGAACGCTATTGAAACGCGTTTCAAACGATAATAGAACGATAATATACGTGAAAAACCGGACACCGAACGCTTTTACCCCTGTAAGTAGTTGTGTCAACTACTCACACTCAGTGAGTTTCCGCTCCAGACACTCACTGAAACAAATGAAGCACTTATGAGCCGAAAGCACACACGTTACCGCAGTCAATGCACTCTAGTGTGCTTATTCAACTCAAATCCATCAGAAAAAATGAAAAAAAACAACAAGACCCTCAAAACAAGCGCATCACGCGTTATCGCAGTCAACGCGTTATTGCAACTTCCCTGTGGAGTCCAAAAACTAGAAACAAACCAAGCCAAATAAAATACAAAATAATCGCTGTCTCTAGTAGCCCAGTTAGTGCCTAATAGCTCAATAGTACGGGTGTTGGATACTAAACAATCATCAAATGGTGTGAATCAATACCAAATGAGATGGAGTTATCAGCAATCAAAGTCTATTTCCCCCAAAAAATCAAAATTCACCAAGTTGGCGTTTCCAAATCACCAACTCAATTATGGTTGCGTATTTAATAAATGCTTTTCAAATGTTCCCAAAATCAACTGTGTTGCCCAACAATACCTGATTACACTCTAATCGGGTGCAATGTTGATGCTACACCAATTGTTTTTTTTCTTGTTTTTTTTTTCGTTTCAACTAAATGTAAGAGTGTGTGTTTTAATAAACACCAATCACTCTACCAAAATCAGATGGTGTCACTTGGCACCACCAGACCACTATATAATTGAGTGTAGCGCCGATATGTCAACACTCAAAAGAATTTTTTTTATTTTTTATTATTTTTTTTTTCAAAGTAAACCCAAGAATGTGTGTTTGAATAAACACTAAACTCTCAATCAAAATCAGATGGTGCTACTGAACACAACCAGACCACAATCAAATTGAGTGCAGTGTGGATATGTCAACACTCAAATCTCAAAATACCATCTGAGTTTGTGTTGTAATAAACAACCACATCCATCAGATCAAAATCTGATTAAATATGGTACAAGTTTGTCAACATCCCACCACCAAAATATTGACTGTTCATTTAAACTCAAAATTTATTATTCCCAAAATACTGAGTGTATTTCAGCAACACTGACCACTCATCCATTTTACGGTGTAAGTCACCATTGAGTACACCACCAAGGTTTACAGTGTATATTGACCACCACAGAATATGAGGTCAATTCAATTTGTACTCGCCAAATCAGAATGAACACCAGCAGTTTATGTATTCACTATGTAAACTCACAGGTAGAATTCAGCTACATGTAACACATCACGGAAAGCCACGAAGTTAGTTGCCAAGCTGCGAGGATAAATTTTGACCAAGTCCAAAAAAAAAAAAAAAAAACTAGGTACCAATATATTAGCAAATCTTTTGAAACATTAATTTGAATGTTCTATGCCATGGCTAGCAAGAATTTCAATCAAATGAGAGAAAATCCCCCATGTTCAACATAAGCACCAGCTAATCCCTCGCGCAATAGCTACCAGGCAATAGCCAGGTGAACTTCACGATGAAATTGGGCGAATTCCAAAAATTACTAAATTGAACTCTAGCCTTTAGGCCATAGATTTTCAGTGAATGTCCCAATCAAATTCACAAAAACTGACCACCGGAAAAGTCAATGTAGTTTGACCGATAATACAAAGCCAAACTATTGCTATACATTGTAAGCTGACCACACCAGTGAAAAATGGTCAACAGAAATTGACAGTGCTATAGACTCCCACGAACAAGTCTCGATAAGACAACCGTGCAAAACTATACCAGTGGCACAGCAAGAATAACCACAATTTGTCAACAGCACGACTGATGAATCCACGTACATCACAAGGTCATGCAGTACATAACCCTGTACCCCAAACTCAATCACCGTACCGAAAGGAAATGACTAATCTGACCGCGTTCAGTCACTAAAACTTCATCCCATGCTCAAAATCTTCTCCAAAAACCCCAACATTACCAACCCAACCACTGAGCACATAAAAAATATAATTATCATGGGACAAGACTATGAACAAAACACAAAAATACACATATGGACACACAAACGGTACCGGTACACATACATGACAACACAAACATCAACATATAAACCATTCAAATATTGCACCTGTCAAAACCTTTATCCCAACTTCTAATCCTAATTTACCCTACCAAATACTACCTCTGAAAAATCAATACATCAAAATTCAACAAATCATACAAAAATCAAAATAACTCCGCTTCACTCGCGATAAATTATATCAAGACAAATATGGCAAAGAAAGCCGATCTGACGAAAGAGAAGACTATCAAGGGTCCAATTTTCGTCACAACACACAGACTGTTTTTGGCTCAATTCACGGAACAATCATTGCCAAGCCATACCATATACTGCACAGAGCTTGAGAACTATTGCCGTATAAGCATTAGTTAACAACTAATGAAAGTCTACGCACTTTCGTTTGAAAAATCCGCCATTGAACAGCTGTTCAACTCCCAAAAAACGTGTCCATGCTGACGAGGAAAAATTATCCCAGAATTTCGTTGGATGTTCAAAATTCCACAAAACCCCTTCTATAAAGCAACACACTTCCCGCTTATATCGACCCAATCGTAAGAGAAAGCCAACAAGTTTGTCAGGACTCGGAAGTGAAGATTTTCACGCGCAAATTTTCAAGAATGCAAAGATGGCCGCCGGACTGACACTGCGCCCAGTTCACTATCGAGCGAAAAACTTTCGAAAAATAATCACAATTCTACGCTTGATATTTTAACTTCTGACACCAATTGTAGTAATTACAGCTACATAGATATCAGCCAGTATAGAAGACAGGCTTACCTGCCGGTTAAAACCCTGAGAGAGGCAGTCTGAACGTCTTGTCAGTCTCAAGTCAGTTTCTCCTCTGCCTTCTTGACAACGCCCGCGAGTTACTCTCATTGGCTAGAGGGCAATCAGCGCCCTCTACCATGGGAGATAACTCTATAATAAAGCACTTCCCTGCAATAACCTGACACTATTCGTCAACAGTCTATGTATCTAAACTGATAAGACAGTGAGAAAACCTATTCTTACTACGCCAGCAATGTTTCAAGGGGAAATTCAAGATGGCCGCCTTGTGGCCATATTGGATTTTCGACTCGGACCGAAAAAAGTATCTTGCACAACTAGACCACCTGTGTACCAAATTTGAGAAAGATCCATGCAGTACTTCCTGAGAAATCACGTTAACAAATTTGCATGGGAAAATCCAAGATGGCCGCCTGTTGGTCATATTGAATTTTCGAATCGGACCAGAAAAGGTATCTTGCACAACTAGACGACAAGGTGAACCTGTGTACCAAATTTAACAAAGATCCATGCAGTAGTTCCTGAGAAATCGCAATAGCAAAGTTTCATGGGGAAATCCAAGATGGCCGCCTGATGGACATATTGGATTTTGGAATCGGACCAGAAAAGGTATCTTGCACAATTGGACCACAAGGGGGACCTGTGTATCAAATTTGAGAAAGATCCAGGCAGTACTTCCTGTGAAATCATGATAACAAAAATTCATGGGGAAGTCTAAGATGGCCGCCTGGTGACCATATTGGATTTTCGATTCGGACCTAAAAGGGCATCTTGCATATCGAGACCCTAAGGGAAACCTGTGTACCAAAATTGAGAAAGATCCATGCAGTAGTTCATGAGAAATGACGATAAAGTTTCATGGGGAAATCCAAGATGGCTGCCTGGTGACCATATTGGATTTTCGATTCGGAACGAAAAATGTATCTTGCACAACTGGACCCCAAGGGGAACCTGTGTGCCAAATTTGAGAATGATCCATACAGTACTTCCTGAGAAATGACGATAACAAAGTTTCATGGGGAAATTTAAGATGGCTGCCTGGTGGCCATATTGGATTTTCGAATTGGACCAGAAAAGGTATCTTGCACAACTAGATCCCAAGGGGAACCTGTGTACCAAATTTGACAAAGATCCATGCAGTACTTCCAGAGAAATGACGAAAAAGTTTCATGGGGAAATCCAATATGGCTGCCTGGTGGTCATATTGGTTTTTCGAATCGGACCGAAAAAGGTATCTTGCACAACTAGACCCCAAGGGGAACCTGTGTACCAAATTTCAGAAAGATCCATGCAGTAGTTCCTGAGAAATCGCGATAACAAGGTTTCATGGAGAAATCCAAGATGGCTGCCTTGTGGCCATATTGGATTTTCGATTCAGACCGAAAAATGTATCTTGCACAACTAGACCTATGTACAACAACCTGTGCACCAAATTTGAGAAAGATCCATACAGTACTTCCTGAGAAATGACGATAAAGTTTCATGGGGAAATCCAAGATGGCTGCCTGGTGGCCATATTGGATTTTCGAATCGGACCAGAAAAGGTATCTTGCACAACTAGACCCCAAGGGGAACCTGTGTACCAAATTTGATAAAGATCCATGCAGTAGTTCCTGAGAAATTGCAATAACAAGGTTTCATAGGGAAATCCAAGATGGCTGCCTGGTGGCCATATTGGATTTTCGAATCGGACCAAAAAAGGTATCTTGCACAACCAGACCCCAAGGGGAACCTGTGTACCAAATTTGAGAAAGATCCATGCAGTAGTTCCTGAGAAATCGTGATAACATGGTTTCATGGGGAAATCCAAGATGGCTGCCTGGTGGTCATATTGGTTTTTCGAATTGGATCGAAAAAGGTATCTTGCACAACTAGACCCTAAGGGGAACCTGTGTACCAAATTTGAGAAAGATCCATACAGTACTTCCTGAGAAATGACGATAAAGTTTTATGGGGAAATCCAAGATGGCTGCCTGGTGGCCATATTGGATTATCAAATCGGACCAGGAAAGGTATCTTGCACAACTAGATCCCAAGGGGAACCTGGGTACCAAATTTTGAGAAAGATCCATGCAGTATTTCCTGAGAAATGACGAAAAAGTTTCATGGGGAAATCCAATATGGCTGACTGGTGGCCATATTGGTTTTTCGAATCGGACCGAAAAAGATATCTTGCACAACTAGACCCCAATGGGAACCTGTGTACCAAATTTTAGAAAGATCCATGCAGTAGTTCCTGAGAAATCGCGATAACAAGGTTTCACGGAGAAATCCAAGATGGCTGCCTTGTGGCCATATTGGATTTTCGAATCGGACCAAAAAAGGTATCTTGCACTACTAGGCCCCATGTGGGAGCTGTGTACCAAATTTCAGAAAGATCCATGAAATATTTCCTGAGAATTCACGGTAGCAATGTTTCAAGGGGAAATTCAAGATGGCCGACTTGTGGCCATATTGGATTTTCGACTCGGACCGAAAAAAGTATCTTGCACAACTAGACCATAAGGGGAACCAAGGGGAGACCACCTGTGTACCAAATTTGAGAAAGATCCATGCAGTACTTCCTGAGAAATCACGTTAACAAATTTGCATGGGAAAATCCAAGATGGCCGCCTGTTGGTCAATTGAATTTTCGAATCGGACCAGAACAGGTAACTTGCACAACTAGAAGACAAGGTGAACCTGTGTACCAAAATTGAGAAAGATCCATGCAGTAGTTCATGAGAAATGACGATAAAGTTTCATGGGGAAATCCAAGATGGCTGCCTGGTGACCATATTGGATTTTCGATTCGGAACGAAAAATGTATCTTGCACAACTGGACCCCAAGGGGAACCTGTGTGCCAAATTTGAGAATGATCCATACAGTACTTCCTGAGAAATGACGATAACAAAGTTTCATGGGGAAATTTAAGATGGCTGCCTGGTGGCCATATTGGATTTTCGAATTGGACCAGAAAAGGTATCTTGCACAACTAGATCCCAAGGGGAACCTGTGTACCAAATTTGACAAAGATCCATGCAGTACTTCCAGAGAAATGACGAAAAAGTTTCATGGGGAAATCCAATATGGCTGCCTGGTGGTCATATTGGTTTTTCGAATCGGACCGAAAAAGGTATCTTGCACAACTAGACCCCAAGGGGAACCTGTGTACCAAATTTCAGAAAGATCCATGCAGTAGTTCCTGAGAAATCGCGATAACAAGGTTTCATGGAGAAATCCAAGATGGCTGCCTTGTGGCCATATTGGATTTTCGATTCAGACCGAAAAATGTATCTTGCACAACTAGACCTATGTACAACAACCTGTGCACCAAATTTGAGAAAGATCCATACAGTACTTCCTGAGAAATGACGATAAAGTTTCATGGGGAAATCCAAGATGGCTGCCTGGTGGCCATATTGGATTTTCGAATCGGACCAGAAAAGGTATCTTGCACAACTAGACCCCAAGGGGAACCTGTGTACCAAATTTGATAAAGATCCATGCAGTAGTTCCTGAGAAATTGCAATAACAAGGTTTCATAGGGAAATCCAAGATGGCTGCCTGGTGGCCATATTGGATTTTCGAATCGGACCAAAAAAGGTATCTTGCACAACCAGACCCCAAGGGGAACCTGTGTACCAAATTTGAGAAAGATCCATGCAGTAGTTCCTGAGAAATCGTGATAACATGGTTTCATGGGGAAATCCAAGATGGCTGCCTGGTGGTCATATTGGTTTTTCGAATTGGATCGAAAAAGGTATCTTGCACAACTAGACCCTAAGGGGAACCTGTGTACCAAATTTGAGAAAGATCCATACAGTACTTCCTGAGAAATGACGATAAAGTTTTATGGGGAAATCCAAGATGGCTGCCTGGTGGCCATATTGGATTATCAAATCGGACCAGGAAAGGTATCTTGCACAACTAGATCCCAAGGGGAACCTGGGTACCAAATTTTGAGAAAGATCCATGCAGTATTTCCTGAGAAATGACGAAAAAGTTTCATGGGGAAATCCAATATGGCTGACTGGTGGCCATATTGGTTTTTCGAATCGGACCGAAAAAGATATCTTGCACAACTAGACCCCAATGGGAACCTGTGTACCAAATTTTAGAAAGATCCATGCAGTAGTTCCTGAGAAATCGCGATAACAAGGTTTCACGGAGAAATCCAAGATGGCTGCCTTGTGGCCATATTGGATTTTCGAATCGGACCAAAAAAGGTATCTTGCACTACTAGGCCCCATGTGGGAGCTGTGTACCAAATTTCAGAAAGATCCATGAAATATTTCCTGAGAATTCACGGTAGCAATGTTTCAAGGGGAAATTCAAGATGGCCGACTTGTGGCCATATTGGATTTTCGACTCGGACCGAAAAAAGTATCTTGCACAACTAGACCATAAGGGGAACCAAGGGGAGACCACCTGTGTACCAAATTTGAGAAAGATCCATGCAGTACTTCCTGAGAAATCACGTTAACAAATTTGCATGGGAAAATCCAAGATGGCCGCCTGTTGGTCAATTGAATTTTCGAATCGGACCAGAACAGGTAACTTGCACAACTAGAAGACAAGGTGAACCTGTGTACCAAATTTAACAAAGATCCATGCAGTAGTTCCTGAGAAATCGCAATAACAAAGTTTCATGGGGAAATCCAAGATGGCCGCCTGATGGACATATTGGATTTTGGAATCGGACCAGAAAAGGCATCTTGCACAATTGGACCACAAGGGGGACCTGTGTATCAAATTTGAGAAAGATCCAGGCAGTACTTCCTGTGAAATCATGATAACAAAATTTCATGGGGAAGTCTAAGATGGCCGCCTGGTGACCATATTGGATTTTCGATTCGGACCGAAAAGGGCATCTTGCATATCGAGACCCTAAGGGAAACCTGTGTACCAAAATTGAGAAAGATCCATGCAGTAGTTCATGAGAAAATTGCAATAACAAGGTTTCATGGGGAAATCCAAGATGGCTGCCTGGTGGCCATATTGGATTTTCGATTCGGACCGACAGATATATCTTGCACAACTAGACCCTAAGGGGAACCTGTGTACCAAATTTGAGAATGATCCATACAGTACTTCCTGAGAAATGACGATAACAAAGTTTCATGGGGAAATCCAAGATGGCTGCCTGGTAGCCATATTGAATTTTCGAATCGGACCAGGAAAGGTATCTTGCACAACTAAATCCTAAGGGGAACCTGTGTACCAAATTTGAGAAGATCCATGCAGTACTTCCTGAGAAATGACGAAAAAGTTTCATGGGGAAATCCAATATGGCTGCCTGGTGGTCATATTGGTTTTTCGAGTCGGACCGAAAAAGGTATCTTGCACAACTAGACCCCAAGGGGAACCTGTGTACCAAATTTAGAAAGATCCATGCAGTAGTTCCTGAGAAATCGCAATAACAAGGTTTCATGGAGAAATCCAAGATGGCTGCCTTGTGGCCATATTGTATTTTCGATTCAGACCGAAAAATGTATCTTGCACAACTAGACCTATGTACAACAACCTGTGTACCAAATTTGAGAAAGATCCATACAGTACTTCCTGAGAAATGACGATAAAGTTTCATGGGGAAATCCAAGATGGCTGCCTGGTGGCCATATTGGATTTTTGAATCGGACCAGAAAAGGTATCTTGCACAACTAGACCCTAAGGGGAACCTGTGTACCAAATTTGATAAAGATCCATGCAGTAGTTCCTGAGAAATTGCAATAACAAGGTTTCATAGGGAAATCCAAGATGGCTGCCTGGTGGCCATATTAGTTTTTCGAATCGGACCGAAAAAGGTATCATGCACAACTAGACCCTAAGGGGAACCTGTGTACCAAATTTGAGAAAGATCCATGCATTACTTCCTGAGAAATGACGATAAAGTTTCATGCGAAAATTCAAGATGGCTGCCTGGTGGCCATATTGGAATTTCGAATCGGACCAGAAAAGGTATCTTGCACAACCAGACCCCAAGGGAAACCTGTGTACCAAATTTGAGAAAGATCCATGGAGTAGTTCCTGGGAAATTGTGATAAAAAGGTTTCATGGGGAAATCCAAGATGGCTGCCTGGTGGCCATATTGGATTTTCGAATCGGACCGAAAAATGTATCTTGCACAACTAGACCCTAAGGGGAACCTGTGTACCAAATTTGAGAAAGATCCATGCAGTACTTCCTGAGAAATGACGAAAAAGTTTCATGGAAAAATCCAAGATGGCTGCCTGGTGGCCATATTGGATTTTCGAATCGGACCAGGAAAGGTATCTTGCACAACTAGATCCCAAGGGGAACCTGTGTACCAAATTTGAGAAAGATCCATGCAGTACTTCCTGAGAAATGACAAAAAAGTTTCGTGGGGAAATCCAATATGGCTGCCTGGTGGCCATATTGGTTTTTCGAATCGGAACGAAAAAGATAGCTTGCACAACTAGACCCCAAGGGGAACCTGTATACCAAATTTTAGAAAGATCCATGCAGTAGTTCCTGAGAAATCGCGATAAAAAGGTTTCATGGAGAAATCCAAGATGGCTGCCTGGTGGCCATATTTGATTTTTGTATCGGCCCAAAAAAATTATCTTGCACAACCAGACCCCAAGGGGAACCTGTGTACCAAATTTGATAAAGATCCATGCAGTACCTCCTGAGAAATCGTGATAACAAGGTTTCATGGGGAAATCCAAGATGGCGGCCTGGTGGCCATATTGGTTTTTCGGATCGGACCGAAAAAGGTATCTTGCACAACTAGACCCCAAGGGGAACATGCGTACCAAATTTGAGAAAGATCCATGGAGTAGTTCCTGAGAAATCGCGATAACAAGGTTTCATGGGGAAATCCAAGATGGCTGCCTGGTGGCCATATTGGATTTTTGAATCGGACCAAAAAAGGTTTCTTGCACAACTAGACCCCAAGGGGAACCTGTGTACCAAATTTGAGAAAGATCCTTGCAGTAGTTCCTGAGAAATCGTGATAACAAGGTTTCATGGGGAAATCAAAGATGGCTGCCTGGTGGCCATATTGGTTTTTCGAATCGGACCGAAAAAGGTATCTTGCACAACTAGACCCCAAGGGGAACCTGTGTGCCAAATTTGAGAAAGATCCATGCAGTAGTTCCTGAGAAATCGCGATAACAATGTTTCATGGGGAAATCCAAGATGGCTGCCTGGTGGCCATATTGGATTTTCGAATCGGACCAGAGAAGGTATCTTGCACAACTAGACCCCAAGGGGAACCTGTGCACCAAATTTGAGAAAGATCCATGCAGTAGTTCCTGAGAAATTGCAATAACAAGGTTTCATAGGGAAATCCAAGATGGCTGCCTGGTGGCCATAATGGATTTTCGATTCGGACCAAAAAAGGTATCTTGCACAACCAGACCCCAAGGGGAACCTGTGCACCAAATTTGAGAAAGATCCATGCAGTAGTTCCTGAGAAATCTTGATAACAAGGTTTCATGGGGAAATCCAAGATGGCTGCCTGGTGGCCATATTGGTTTTTCGAATCGAACCGAAAAAGGTATGTTGCACAACTAGACCCCAAGGTGAACCTGTGTATCAAATTTGAGAAAGATCCATGCAGTAGTCCCTGAGAAATCGTGATAACAAGGTTTCATGGGGAAATCCAAGATGGCTGCCTGGTGGCCATATTGGTTTTCCGAATCGGACCGAAAAAGGTATCTTGCACAACTAGACATATGTACAACAACCTGTGTACCAAATTTGAGAAAGATCCATACAGTACTTCCTGAGAAATGACGATAAAGTTTCATGGGGAAGTCCAAGATGGCTGCCTGGTGGCCATATTGGATTTTCGAATCGGACCAGAAAAGGTATCTTGCACAACTAGACCCCAAGGGGAACCTGTGTACCAAATTTGATAAAGATCCACGCAGTAGTTCCTGAGAAATTGCATAACAAAGTTTCATAGGGAAATCCAAGATGGCTGCCTGGTGGCCATATTAGTTTTTCGAATCGGACCGAAAAAGGTATCTTGCACAACTAGACCCCAAGGGGAACCTGTGTACCAAATTTGATAAAGATCCACGCAGTAGTTCCTGAGAAATTGCAATAACAAGGTTTCATAGGGAAATCCAAGATGGCTGCCTGGTGGCCATATTGGATTTTCGAATCGGACCAAAAAAGGTATCTTGCACAACCAGACCCCAAGGGGAACCTGTGTACCAAATTTGAGAAAGATCCATGCAGTAGTTCCTGAGAAATCTTGATAACAAGGTTTCATGGGGAAATCCAAGATGGCTGCCTGGTGGCCATATTGGTTTTTCGAATCGAACCGAAAGAGGTATGTTGCACAACTAGACCCCAAGGGGAACCTGTGTATCAAATTTGAGAAAGATCCATGCAGTAGTTCCTGAGAAATCGCGATAACTAGGTTTCATGGGGAAATCCAAGATGGCTGCCTGGTGGCCATGTTGGATTTTCGAATCGAACCAAAAAAGGTTTCTTGCACAACTAGATCCCAAGGTGAACCTGTGTACCAAATTTGAGAAAGATCCATGCAGTAGTTCCTGAGAAATCGTGATAACAAGGTTTCATGGGGAAATCCAAGATGGCTGCCTGGTGGCCATATTGGTTTTCCGAATCGGACCGAAAAAGGTATCTTGCACAACTAGACATATGTACAACAACCTGTGTACCAAATTTGAGAAAGATCCATACAGTACTTCCTGAGAAATGACGATAAAGTTTCATGGGGAAATCCAAGATGGCTGCCTGGTGGCCATATTGGATTTTCGAATCGGACCAGAAAAGGTATCTTGCACAACTAGACCCCAAGGGGAACCTGTGTACCAAATTTGAGAAAGATCCATGTAGTAGTTCCTGAGAAATTGCAATAACAAAGTTTCATAGGGAAATCCAAGATGGCTGCCTGGTGGCCATATTAGTTTTTCGAATCGGACCGAAAAAGGTATCCTGCACAACTAGACCCTAAGGGGAACCTGTGTACCAAATTTGAGAAAGATTCATACAGTACTTCATGAGAAATGACAATAAAGTTTCATGCGAAAATCCAAGATGGCTGCCTGGTGGCCATATTAGATTTTCGAATCGGACCAGAAAAGGTATCTTGCAGAACCAGACCCCAAGGGAAACCTGTGTACCAAATTTGAGAAAGATCCATGCAGTAGTTCCTGGGAAATTGTGATAAAAAGGTTTCATGGGGAAATCCAAGATGGCTGCCTGGTGGCCATATTGGATTTTCGAATCGGACCGAAAAATGTATCTTGCACAACTAGACCCTAAGGGGAACCTGTGTACCAAATTTGAGAAAGATCCATACAGTACTTCCTGAGAAATGACGATAACAAAGTTTCATGGGGAAATCCAAGATGGCTGCCTGGTGGCCATATTGGATTTTCGAATCGGACCAAAAAAAGTATCTTACACAACTAGATCCCAAGGGGAACCTGTGTACCAAATTTGAGAAAGATCCATGCAGTACTTCCTGAGAAATGACAAAAAAGTTTCATGGGGAAATCCAATATGGCTGCCTGGTGGCCATATTGGTTTTATGAATCAGACCGAAAAAGATATCTTGCACAACTAGACCCCAAGGGGAACCTGTATACCAAATTTTAGAAAGATCCATGCAGTAGTTCCTGAGAAATCGCGATAACAAGGTTTCATGGAGAAATCCAAGATGGCTGCCTGGTGGCCATATTTGATTTTTGTATCGGACCAAAACAAGTATCTTGCACAACCAGACCCCAAGGGGAACCTGTGTACCAAATTTGATAAAGATCCATGCAGTACCTCCTGAGAAATCGTGACAACAAGGTTTCATGGGGAAATCCAAGATGGCGGCCTGGTGGCCATATTGGTTTTTCGGATCGGATCGAAAAAGGTATCTTGCACAACTAGAACCCAAGGGGAACATGTGTACCAAATTTGAGAAAGATCCATGCAGTAGTTCCTGAGAAATTGCAATAACAAGGTTTCATAGGGAAATCCAAGATGGCTGCCTGGTGGCCATATTGGATTTTCGAATCGGACCAAAAAAGGTATCTTGCACAACCAGACCCCAAGGGGAACCTGTGTACCAAATTTGAGAGAGATCCATGCAGTAGTTCCTGAGAAATCTGATAACAAGGTTTCATGGGGAAATCCAAGATGGCTGCCTGGTGGCCATATTGGTTTTTCGAATCGGACCAAAAAAGGTATCTTGCACAACTAGACCCCAAGGGGAACCTGTGTACCAAATTTGAGAAAGATCCATGCAGTAGTTCCTGAGAAATCGCGATAACTAGGTTTCATGGGGAAATCCAAGATGGCTGCCTGGTGGCCATATTGGATTTTCGAATCGGACCAAAAAAGGTTTCTTGCACAATTAGATCCCAAGGAGAACCTGTGTACCAAATTTGAGAAAGATCCATGCAGTAGTTCCTGAGAAATCGCGATAACAAGGTTTCATGGGGAAATCCAAGATGGCTGGCTGGTGGCCATATTGGATTTTCTAATCGGACCAAAAAAGGTTTCTTGCACAACTAGACCCCAAAGGGGAACCTGTGTACCAAATTTGAGAAAGATCCATGCAGTAGTTCCGGAGAAATCGCGATAACAAGGTTTCATGGGGAAATCCAAGATGGCTGCCTGGTGGCCATATTGGATTTTTGAATCGGACCAAAAAAGGTTTCTTGCACAACTAGACCGCAAGGGGAACCTGTGTACCAAATTGGAGAAAGATCCATGCAGTACTTCCTGAGAAATCGCGATAACAAGAATTGTTTACGGACGGACGGACGACGGACTGACGGACGACGGACGACGGACAAAAAGTGATTTGAACAGCCCACCATCTGGTGATGGTGGGCTAAAGACGATGAGGATCTTAACATACATAGGGTCATACGGCGCCTAGCCCCGGGTTAAGCGGTATTAGACACACGATACTCTCTAAAAAAACTTGAGTGAACTGTTCTACTCAAGTTTGGGTGAAATGTACCTGTTCACTCAAACTTGAGTTATTTTTCACTCAACTTGAGTTACTTTTCAGTCAAGTTGAGTTAAAACCACTCAAGTTCACTCAACTTGAGCGGGATGAATTTCCACCCTCATGCTTGAGTGAATGTCACTCAAGTTGAGTGCATTTAACTCAAGTTGAGTAAAAATAACTCAAGTTGAGTGAAAATCTCACTCAAGTATTGAGTGGGATGAATTTCCACTCTTACTTGAGTGAGTACGAAATGTTCGGCCATAGGTCTGCAGGTTATCAGCATGCGATATGTTTCGTCAATTTGAGAAAATTCGAGTGGAGGCTCTTCATGATATAGCCTTCTTTTACAAGTTCATTAAAGACATTGAAAGAAACAGCATACACATGAAAGGAGTCAAAGCAGATAAATCTCGAATTGAGACTGATATATTTCAATACCTACAGAACTTCAGAAGCGAGAATTCTGTCCTGACACCTTTGATGAAAAATAGTAATAATTCTGTACAGAACTTGGACCTTCTGGATCTTGGAAACTACGGACGACATTAGAAGAAACAGCGCTAGTAAACAACGCTACAGTAAAAACATCACTAGAAGCGATAATTCTGCTCTGACGCCATTAACAAACCGTAATAATACTGCACATATGTGAGTAGTAGGTATACGGTAAATTGACTCTACTTTCACCCAGATGTAACTATGACGTCACAACTTCCGATGGTGGCGCCATCTGTACACTTTGGATGCAAGGGAGACAACTCGGACAGATCAAGGCATGATGTACTGACCTATCTAGGCTATAGTTCCGGCAACCTTTGACCTCGAATTCTTCCGCGGTGATGCGGTCATGTCTGGTGGTGATGCGGTCGCTGGAGAAAGCTTCCGCGGACAGAAAGTAGTCCCATGGATTGACTTCCAATGTTAATGTATACGGGGAATACCTAAATAGACGTTTTGTGACCTAGGGGAGCCCCTAGTGGACCGATGGGGTCAAGTGAGGTATCAAAGTGAAGTATTCGTGAAGGGGCATCTGATGGGCTGGGTGTGGGGTTGAAATATCGGAATTCTGCGCATGCGCGGTGGCCAAAGGGTATGAAAATAGACGTTTTGGAGCTAGGGGAGCCACTAATGGTCCGATGGGGTCGAGTGAGGTATCCAAGTGAAGCATTCGTGAAGGGGCATCTGATGGGCTGGGTGTGGGGTTGAAATATCGGCATTCTGCGCAGACGCGGTGGCCAAAGGGTATGAAAATAGACGTTTTGGGAGCTAGGGGAGCCCCTAATGGGCCGATGGAGTTGTATGAGGTATCAAAGTGAAGCCTATGTGAAGGGGCATCCAGTCATGGGTGGGTGCATGTAAAAATTTTCCTGAAAAAAAAAAAAACGGAACACGGACTTTATCGAAAAATTCGGGAAAATGCCTATATGGGGTATGGGGGTATATAGGTCGCCGGGCTTAACGGGGCTTGCCTACCAATAGAGTTATCTCCCCCTAGTTCCAGGGTGGGTGTATGTAAAATTTTACCTGAAAAAATATGGAACACGGACTTTATCCTAAATTACGGCAAAAAAATGCCTATATGGGGTATGGGGGGGTATAGGACCATCCTGGGAAACCTACTTCTCGACATTTGCGGTATGGGTTGTGGGGTCTCGTTTTCTTAGTCTCGTCATTTAGAACACGATAGGAAGTGTCCCGGAGCGAAACGGTGAAATTTTTGGAAAAAGTCACCGAGGCCTGGGTAGGCTCATATAGACCCATATACTGGGATATAAGCCCAATGTATGTATAAATCCATACGGGGTGGACATGTTGGAGCCTAGGTGAGTCCCTGGTGGTCCGATGGGGTCGAGTGAGGTCTTATTTTGAAGGTCTCATGCAGGAGCACTTGACTACACTAATGGTTCGTACGTTGTCAATAGTCTGCGCATGCGCAGCCTGGCCGTAGTATAGAAAGCAGGCATTTTGGGTGTGTGTGTGTGGGTGTGTTTGGGTTAGAGATGGGCTATTCACGGTTCGAATGGGTCGTGTGAGGTATCCATGTGAAGCCTATGTGAGGGAGTCTCTGATGGCGTGGATGTGGGGTTGACATAGGGTCATTCTGCGCATGCGCGGTAGCCCAAGGGTATGGACATAGACGTTTTTGGGGTCTAGGCGAGTCCTATTGACCTTTGACCTCAGAAATTTGCATATGACGTCACTTCCGGTTTGGGTGAATGAGGCGTGACCTTTGGACATGTCCAAACTTGTCTGTGTTTGTCATGTACTGGGGTTGCGCAAGTGTGTGTGACGTCACTTCCGGTTTGGGTGAATTCACCCGGATGTAAAAATGACGTCACTTCCGGTTTGGGTGAATGCTCAAACACTACCTCCAACTTTCCCGGCCCGCACCCCGGCCCGCACCGTCCCCGGCCCGCCCCGACCGCAGTGCGCGTGCGCGCGCGGGTTCTCCGGCCGCAGCGCGCGCGCGCGGGAGTGATCTAATGCCGCAGCGCGCGCGCGCGCGCGTCATCACCGGCAGTGTGTGGATGAATGTCGGGTCAAAAGGTCAAAGGTCACATCCAGGTCAAACGGTCCAAGGTCTCCCTTTCGGCAAGGTTCGGAGGGGACAATGTTGCGGCATCGATAATCAGAGCTTGAACCCCAAAAGGGGATTGTAAATGAACTTGGGAAGGATGGGCAGGTCCATTTGGACCAATCAGCGGTCGGGAAAAAGAACCAATCAGCGGTCGAGAAAAAGAACCAATCAGCGGTCGATCAATCAGCCAATCGAATTGGGGTACTCACGGTGTGCTTTCACCTACGTCCGCGCCTACATCCGGGTTCTCGTACACCCGGGTAATGTTTTCTGGACACGGATGGGTTAGCTTTGGCTCAATTCTAGGCCACTGATTGGCTAATACGGTGTTCAAAACCAGTTTCATGCATTATGTTCATATAACTTATAGTAATAAATTTAATCTATACGTGTTGGACGAGTATTCACTCACCGTCTTCCTTTACA
Source organism: Hanleya hanleyi (assembly GCA_036873755.1). Lineage (NCBI taxonomy): Eukaryota > Metazoa > Mollusca > Polyplacophora > Lepidopleurida > Hanleyidae > Hanleya > Hanleya hanleyi. The sequence continues at coordinate 161,957 of JAVTVY010000508.1, forward strand.
CGCACCTCAATGAAATGGCCGCTCCAAACCTAGACCAAAACACGTACTTGGTCTGTGGGCTGATTTCATTGGCTCTCTATTTTACTATAGTGCTCTTGCATTCTAACATTGATGGGTTACATTTTGGTCCCATCCTACACCACTGATTTCAGTTTGACTGAATCTTCACATTGGGCATTTATGCATTATGAATAAAACACACAAGACAGGGTTTTTTGGTGAGGTCTCATTTTGTTTTTTATTCAGTAACAACAACAACGTGAGAACAACCACGTGAAAACTAAAGCCCAGAACAGGGGGCTTGAACATTGAAAGAACTGAAGCCCTGAACAGGGGGCTTGTACATTGAAAGAACTGAAGCCCAGAACAGGGGGCTTGTAAACTGAAGCCCAGAACAGCGGGCGTGTGTACATTGAAAGAACTTAAGCCCAGAACGGGGCTTGCACATTGAAATGATGGGCGGCCCAGTCATATACGAGTACATCGCGGTCCTCGGCCTTGGGGTACTCGTCAAACATCTGTACGATGGTAGATAAGGTCCTTCCCCGGCATCGATGGTACAGGTAAAACAAGCAATATTGTCCGCACACGCTACTGGTCAGGCTTTGCAACGTTTGACTGTTCCAACACCACGTCTCTGTGCCTTGATCCATGAAGTCTGTTAAATCGGGATGGAGGGTGGCAGGCCGTACGGGTCAAAGTATTCGCCCTGCTGTTCTGTCAAGTACACGGCCACCCAATGTTCACCGGGCCGATCCATCGGGTCCGTGTTGAGAACGTAAGCAGCAGGATACATACGGTCTAATGGGAACACATCTCGGGCGAACACCCCTTGAAACACCATACGTGTCTCTGGGTCATTCTCCAGCACGGTGGTTATCTGGTCTGTATCCATGTTAGGTGGAGAAGTCACACAGGACGTTGCGCGCCTTGTCCACTTGAATGATGTTGTCAAACTCGGCGTAGCAGATCACATTGACAGTGGTCGCGAGGGCTCGTGCAAAGCGGATTTCCAACCGTAAATTGCCTTGCTTGGGCAGGGCCAGCTGATGATCGTTCTCTAAGGTAGGGGTCAGATCGAAACAGAACAACGTGTATCCGTTCGCGTAGTCCTCCCGACTGATGAAATTCCCTTCGTCCTGGTTGATTTGACCGGTGGCTGTAAACAGGCTCTGATAGGCTCGAATGAAATTCCTGCGCCCAAAGTTCAGTGTTAAGGCCGTGGCTGGCACCTGTTGTCCATCCACATGCAGGGCCACAAAATTGATGCCGAAATGTTGAAAGTCAAACGGATTCTCTGGGTAGGCTCCGCTGAAACTGGTATTTTCCACACAGGCCAGGATCAATCGCTTGGGTAGTTCCCCCAGGAACAGGTTTTCTTTGTTGGCGCCCATATTTCCAGCAGGCACAGAGAACACTTTGGTTTGTACACGTCGGATAGGGTACTGGGCTGGTTTTGTTTCCAAGGCTTTCATGTGTCCCAATTGAACGGCTGGATTCGGTTTCACTTTTCGGACATACAGGACTGCGTCTTGGATGACAATCTTATAGTCAGCTGCATGCCCCTCTACGTTAGTGGCCATCAAGGCGAAGGTCGGAGGCGCCCGTATCAGTTGGATTTTGATGGGGATCTTGTTCAAGAGATACCGGTCTTGCATGAACATGTCTGCGTGCAGTCGACCCATGAGATCCACCGAGGCACTGTTCGCAGTGAAAGCCTTCCGCTTGTTATATCCCACATTGTCCACCGTGTCCATGTGCTCGGGTGTGTCCTGGAAGAATAAAGCGGCTGTCAGCTGAGATTTTTTAGCCTCTCGGCCATACGACAACAATGTCTCGATGTAGGCTCGATAGGGGTACGTGTTGGTCGAGTCACTGATGAGTTTGTCGCTGAGAAAAATATCCACCTGTTAAAACATCGAATGCAGCCAGAGATTCGTCGGGCCCACCGTTGCTTGGTCAACGATTCTGGTGCCAGCCCCATTGACCACCTTGGCTTTCATATACAAGCATGTATGGGCTAAATCCACATAGGCCGTATCCGCATTACTGATGGTGAACTCGATGGGCCCGGTTTCGTTGATGCTGGAGAGCGGGAGATGCTCCACCCATAATCCTTGTTCGACACTGGTCTGTGTGGGCGGCACGATCCACAAATCAAATTCACTGTTGGTGGAGGGGCAGGACTCGGCGTGGATCAAGGACATGTTTTAAGAAAAGATATCCTGGGTCTTCTTCGATGTGCGTCGTCGCTGGGTCGGTCATCGACTGGTGCGTGGTCTCGGTGGGGCAGCTCTATTATTCCCTACGGTGCGTTGTGCTTTGGCCACCAAGACGCCTCCCGCTTCTTTGGCCCGCCGTTTCAAGGAATCTTTGGGTGCCGTACCCCCCAAGACATCACCGGCCACTTGCAGTCCACTGCGTACCGCTTGTTTGCCGATTGCTTTCACCCCACGCGTCACCAAGGGTAGGAACGTTTTGACGATGCTGCCGAGTATGTTCCCCAGTCCATGTCCTCGTTGCATGCGTGCACCGCTAAAGACGGGAAAGCCACCCCCGGCCTGTTGTGCATAATAATCCATATAGCTGCGTGCATCGCACTCGTAAGGTACTTTCATTATGCAAAGTGGGGAGCACGTGATTGTCGAAAATGAAGTGTCAGCACCACTTTTCCTCGTTCGAATGCCACCGGTCGTCCCGTGTCATCTCTTATATCCACCGTGATCGTGTTGATGTCGGTTTGTCGTACGGGCAAGTAGAGCATGTGGTTGAAACTGTGGGTGACTTCATCTCCATACCTCTTTTTAATGGGGACCACCCGTAACAGAGGTGTGTTGATATCGCCCACGATGTGGTTGTCGACTACGTCCGAGTAGACATAGAGTCCGTACATACCCGACTTCATATCCATCGGAATCTGGCCATGGTCCTCGGATGGACCCGTGTAGGTCGCGTAAGCGAGACCCAGCATTTGCTGTAGGATAGGACTCAGTACGGTTGGCGGTGAGAAGGATCTGTGCCTTGTCGTTGTGTGCGTTGTAATCGAAGTCCACATGATTCGTGAAGGGAAAGGATTTGATGGGTTTTGAAGTATTCGTGACCTCCCGTAGAGCCTTATAATGCAACAGTCTTGACAGACCACCCATGAACTCCTTGGGGGTATCGTATTGGCCTTCGGGGAGGGTGAGTCGGGTGTTTTTGCCTTCGTAGGTCACTTCGTACCACACTTCATTGGCTCGCACGTTGTACCACGAGTAAGGGTATTGGATATCCACGAGGCCACATTCCCAGCGCCCAGGTAAATGCAACGGTTGCGGTAACTGGGTCACGTACTTGGCCAAGGTGTTGTCAGGAAACACATCCAGCGAACTGTTAGTGGGTAGGGTGAGGTAAAACATGGCGACTGAGCTGTCCTGGCCTGCTGCTGCTGTTGGTTTTAATAGATGTTCCAGGCCTTGGGCGGTTGTGTCCGGCGTCGTGTTCGTCGCGTTGACTTGCTACGTGTCACGGCTCTGGAGATGTGGGGTATCCTGATCGAGGGTGGTTTTTTAAAGGTCTGAAAAGAAGGTGCCCGTTGTGGTGGTGGTGTTTTGGGGGGTGACTCCGGTTCCCAGTCGGATTCCCAAGAAGGTAGTGGGCCACTCGGTGATTGCTGGGTTCGCTGCATAAAGGCCCAGCGGTGGGGGTTCCCCACCAATTCCTGTGGTACATGCATGTCTTTCAAGCCTTGAGCGAAGACCTCCCATCCTCGAGGATCCGTGTGCGACCTGCGTTGACGCATCAGGTCATTCACTAAATCCGTCATGCGGGTCCGGGAACCACCTGATTCTGTACCAGGAGTTCGCCTTTATCATTCCAAGTCATGTTAGGATTCTGTTTCATCCGTTGTAATACCAGGCCAGCTTGTTTCTTGAACGAGGGGCAGGCACACTCTTCAGCATTTTCGTCTTCCACCCACTGTGGGCTGTGGGTGGCACCTCTGGTAATGGCGGCTAAGCTGGAGCGGTGCCGAGTTCGGCGTGTGTCACGTGGTGTGTGCGGTGTGGTGGGTGGTGGGGTAGAGAGGGTTTTGTATTGGTCCATGAACGTCATGTAACGTTGGAAGCGTTCATTGTACGCCGTTGTACCCGCTGTCGCTTAACCCCGGTCTCTGTAAGATCTGGCGTTCTCCATCGAGGTGTTTATGGTATCTCACCGTAGGGTGGTTAGGTTAGGTGATTGGAGGTTTTGAAGGAACCGTGGTTCGACGAGGACCATTTTTTTCGTGTGGTTCATTGTCGGCCGAAGAGTCCACCCAATACTGGACCCAACACGGAAGCGGCCAACGGTGCTAAGATGGCCCCGAGAAAGCCGCCTTTCTATAACACCTTTTTCTTTTGTGTTTGAGGGACTCGCTTCTGGACTGAGGTTCGGAGACCTGTCTTATGCTTGGCCAACTTGTTCTTCTGAGCCGGAGTGAGTGGTACGTTGCCTTTTAACAGGTTGTATCCGATCTCGCAGAGACAGCGTACAAGGTCAGGGTCCGCACCGCGTACAATGGTTCGGACCAACTCGGGTGGGGCCGTCTTCAATACACGGAGCGTGGGAGCGTGCTTCCGTACTCGCGCAGACATCATGTACAACTAATGCCATAACCCACAACTCTGCTCTTTTTATCTACTCCAGAGAACAGAGACAAAGTCAACCCTGCTGTGGTATTCATTCTTTTTATTATCCCCATCATCAAACACACAGACCCCAGCTGGGGGAGCCACTGTGGGTGTGTTTACATTATTTTTGCATGTACACGTGGTGGGCCTCTCCAGGAAAGATCCCGGTCTGTAGTCGAAGATGTTCGGGGGAGGCTTGCTTGAGGTCGAAGAGCATATACCCGTGCTGAGGGGTTGTGGCATCTTTGAAGGCTTCCAACGCAAACGGTGTGCGGCCGGGATACATCTGTCTCGGCAGGTGCAGCGGTTGAGTGGTATCTCTCGGGTTTTTGAAGACCACCAGGTAGTGGGCATTTAAGCTGATGTTCCGATGTTCTTTGTTTTTACTGAACAGATTCTGCACAATGTAGATGATACTGAGCTGTCGATGGTGGCTGCCTTTGGTAAAGAGTTGGGTGACCCGCGCATCCGTCTCCGCCATGAGATCATCCAGAACCACCAAGGTGTCGGGTTCCAAATCGGCCAGGTTGGGTAGGCCTTCCACGAACGTGATGTGGGGCATTGCTGCATACGCTGCCTGCCATTCTCCGTAACACCACACGACTCCGGCAATGGGTGGGATGATCATGCTGTCGGCGTGTTGAAGGAGCTTCCTGACGAAGTGCGTTTTGCCGGAACCCGTCGGTCCTGCGATGACGCAAGTGAAGGGATGCTGCCAACGGGGGTCCATGGTTGGAGGTGTATCCGCTGTCGTGGTAACCCGCTCTTGTAAATTTGGTACGAGTGAACTGGAGTGGTGGGTACAACGTCGGTCGTCGTTGTCTGTTCACTGTCAGGGATGATGATGGTGGTGGGTACAACGTTGGTCGTCGTTGTCTGTTCACTGTGAGGGATGAAATCCGGTGGGTTTTCAGACGTAGTAGGTGTACTTGGTGTAGGTGTTGACTCTATACTTGGTGTGGAGCTCGACGTGGCTTGTACACGGGGTGTGGTGGTGGTGACTGGGCTCGATACGGGGTTGACTGGTGCTACCTGTAGACCGGTTTCACTGGTGGCTGGTGTTCTCAATTGGTTAAGTAACGTGCTGACATAGGCTACGTCGTAAAACACACCTCCGTACAACACACTCAGCAGGGTTAGCACTATCACCACAAAGCCCACTTGCGCTTTGCGCGTTTTGGGAGACGCTGTGTTCAGAGGCAGCTGCTGTTTATCCATAGCACTGTGGTCGGACGTGGAATGAAGGATGACGGCAGTGGTGTCTGGCTTTATAGTCGTTTCACCTGGTTGGCAGCGACCCAGGAATTGAAGGAACTGGGCCAGCCTTGCCATTTGACGAAATGAAACAGTTTGCCACGTCGACGTTCCGTTTTCAAAATCTGCTCCACCGTGTAGTAGTCTTGCTGTGTTTTTACGACAGGCTGTAATTCCGTCTCGTAAAACGTCCCTAGCAACGGTTCCCCTTGAAGATCTTCCAGTTCATAGACTCGCCGCTGTCGGGGTAGGCGCCGTTTAATCAGGAAGTGCTCATCGCTCCAGTTGGGCAAGTAACTTTTCTCGAACTTGCCCTTGACTTTACTGATCCGTACAGGGTCCCCGATCTTGTACACCGCCTTCGTCGTTCGCTGCGATGACCTGGGGTACAAGACACGCCGGACTTGGGCTTGATTGAGTTGGGTCACGGTAATGGGGGCTCTCTCTATACTCCGATGATAGGCTCGATTGTAACCACTCACAAGTTTCGGGAGAACATCGATGTACCGCCTTGTATTCTTATAGATGAAATATTTATACATGCGGCCTTTGAATGTCCTGTTGAACCTTTCCACCACGGAAGCCTTGGTCTCGTTGTACGTATGGAAGAAAAACACCTTCTGGGCTTTCAGAAACTGTTGGAACGGTCTGTTGAGGAATTCCGTGCCTTCGTCGGTTTGCAAATACAAAGGTTTGCGCCCGGTCTTGAAGATGTCTTTGAACGCCGCTATGAGATTCGCCCCCGTTTTCGTCCGGATGGGCACCACCCACGCATACTTGGATAGGATATCGATGCACGTCAAGATATACCGATTCCCATCGTTGTGTTTGGCAAAGGCGCTCATATCGACCAAATCCGCTTGCCACTGGGCATCTATTCCTCCCACGATGACCCGGTTCCGTAGAAAATGGCGACGGACAGATCGATGTAAGGTATAGATGTCTTGTTTTCTTAACCAATCTCGGACTTGGGCACGTTGTATCCCCTGGGGTTTGGCCGCTCGATAGAGAGCCGACAATGCACTATAGGCCGCCGGACTGTCGGGACTGTAGTATAAGTTATCCAACACCTTCTCCCAGCGCTTCATGGTGACAAATGATGATGGACCCTGGCTCTATCGTTTATTTATAACGGGTATATCTTGGGCCGGAGTTTCTTTCTGATTTTCTTCATGGGCTTCCACAGTGTCCATGGTAAATGAGCAGTCCAAATCGTCTGATGACCGCTTGATAAGCACTTCATCCACATCTACCATGGCATCTTCCAATGCAGACCATAGATCAGGGTGAAGGGTAAAATGCACTGTACCCCCATCTAGCCGAGCCAATTGAGCAAAGAAAAGGCCGCGTCGGATGTACACATCGTGACACAAGTGGATGAGATCGCCGTCCAGTTCACCAGACAACACCCGTTTGAATTTGGTCCAGCCCTCCCGGGACAGACGAATGTGAGCCGGGCACGGTTTTGTAGGGTCCGCATCACAGATGTCTCCCACCTCCTCCATGATATCGACCGTATCCGCATACACGTGCAGGAAAACCTCGGGGGTCAAGCTGAGATATGCCAGTATTATATGCTCCGCCATGGTCAGTACGTGAATGGTACCAGATTTGACTGTCTCCCGTATTTATAGGGAGAACCCCGTGAGATCAAAGGATCAGGTGGTCATGTCACTGGGCTGACTGAGTCTAGCCGGGTAATCAATGGCATCGTCGTCTGGTTCATGGCTAGACAGTTGTTCATTGGGTTCGGCGGCCATTTTTCTCAGGCCACGAGCCCACTCCAACTCGTCTGATGACCGCTCGTCCGGTGTAAACAGCTGGTCCACGATAGGCACCACTTTCTCGAAGGCTGTCCACAGATCGGGGTCTAGGGTGAAGCTTCGCGTAGGGTCTTGGTAGCGGCCCAGCCGTGGGAAGAAGGGTCCACGGTATACGTAGATGGCATTGTCTATGTGGATGACGTGTCCATCGAGCTCGCCGCTCAACACCCGTTTAAATTTGGTCCAGCCGTCACGGTGTAGCGTAACCGTATTCGATACGGTCTCAGCGGGCGACCAGCAAACATCTCCACGGTCTTCCACGAGGGTGACTTTATCTTCATAGACGTGTAACCCCACCCGGGGTGTAAGGGGCAGGATGGCTCGTAGGACGGGTGACATGCTTGATCCAATGACGATCGTTGAATGACGCACACTCTGTCTGACCCTCGCATTTATAGTCCCACTGTCAATACCACAGCGCCAGGGTCAATATGGCACAGACCATGACTAGGCCAACCAGCCGTCGCTGGTTCCGGCGTGAGCGCTCGTGGTCCATAGCCCGAGCATCAAGGATGGCTGTCATAGTCCAGTAGTGGTGAGTGATGGCACACCTCTCCATCGAGTGCACACTGTCGAGGACCGCTTCTGTGAACTCGTTCAGGATCTGGCGTCGCCCCTCGTTGTCGTCGCCATCTGCAAACATGGACCGGACCACTGCTCGGTAACCCGTGAGTGAATTCACCACGGCGGCATGCTGTAAAATGCGAGTCGCATAGGGCTGGATCTCCGTCATGGCTCTGCAACCGTAGAAATGAAGGTGTAGGATCCAGAGAGACGTGTTTTATAGACCATGTCACACATGGGCGCCTAGACGTCGGGTGTAGTCCGTGATACGTACTATTCTGATGGGTTAGTCCAAAAAAGAGAGCAACAACAACACAGATTACAGATCAATCCTTTTATTATGCGTGAACATCATAGGAATGCATGTACTGACCTGTCTGTGGGGGTTTCCCACAATGGCGGTCACCTTCCGCCATTATCCGCCATTTTGGAGCCGCCATTTTGGAGCCGCCATGTTGGAGCCGCCATTTTGGAGCCGCCATTTTCCAACAATGGCGGTCAGACAAGTCTGGACATGTCCAAAGGTCACGCCCCATTCACCCCAACCGGAAGTGACGTCATTTTTACATCCGGGTGAAATAGGCGTCGATTTAACCTCTCCCTACATTGACGCGCGCGCGCTGGGGCAGGAGAACCCGCGCGCGCGAGCTGGGGGCCGGGGCGGGCCAGGCCGGGAAAGTTGGAGGTAGCGTTTGAGCATTCACCCAAACCGGAAGTGACGTCATTTTTACATCCGGGTGAATTCACCCAAACCGGAAGTGAAGTCACACACACACTTGCGCAACCTCAGTACATGACAAACACAGACAAGTCTGGACATGTCCAAAGGTCACGCCTCATTCACCCAAACCGGAAGTGACGTCGTTTTTACATCCGGGACTTTTGACCTGGGTCACGTGATATGCAAATTTCTGAGGTCAAAGGTCAATAGGGCTCGCCTAGGCCCCAAAAACGTCTATGTCCATACACTTGGGCTACCGCGCATGCGCAGAATGACCCTATGTCAACCCCATATCCACGCCATCAGAGACTCCCTCACATAGGCTTCACATGGATACCTCACACGACCCATTCGAACCGTGAATAGCCCATCTCTGACCCAAACACACCCACACACACCCCCCAAAAATGCCTGCTTTCTATACTACGGCCAGGCTGCGCATGCGCAGACTATTGAACACGGACGAACCATTAGTGTAGTCAAGTGCTCCTGCATGAGACCTTCAAAATAAGACCTCACTCGACCCCATCGGACCACCAGGGACTCACCTAGGCTCCAACATGTCCACCCCGTATGGCCCTATACACCCATAGCCATGCAGTATAGGCCTATGGGCCTACCCAGGCCTCGGTGACTTTTTTCAAAAATTTCACCGTTTCGTGCCGGGACCCTTCCTATCGTGTTCTAAATGACGAGACGTGAGAAACAAATCCAAACAACCCTACCGCAAATGTATAGAAGTAGGTTTCCCAGTGGATCCTATACCCCCAGTATGGGCCTATATGGGTCTATATGGGTCTCAGTGACTTTTTTCAAAAATTTCACCGTTCCGCTCCAGGACACTTCCTATCATGTTCTAAATGACGAGACTAAGAAAACGAGACCCCACAACCTATACCGCAAATGTCTAGAAGTAGGTTTCCCAGGGGGACAAACATTGGTCCTATACCCCCAGTATGGGACTATATCGTACTTTTTCAAAAATTTCACCGATTCGCTCCGCGACACTTCCTATCGTGTTTGTCCTGACGAGACTAAGAAAACGAGACCCCACAACCTATACCGCAAATGTCGAGAAGTAGGTTTCCCAGGGTGGTCCTATACCCCCCATACCCCATATAGGCATTTTCACGTAATTTAGAATAAAGTCCGTGTTCCGTATTTTTTCAGGAAAATTTTTACATACACCCACCCTGGAACTAGGGGGAGATAACTCTATTGATAGGCAAGCCCCGTTAAGCCCGGCGACCTATGTACCCCCCCCTACCCCATATAGGTATTTTTCCGGATTTTTCGATAAAGTCTGGTTTCCCAGGATGGTCCTATACCCCCCATACCCCATATAGGTATTTTCCCGGATTTTTCGATAAAGTCCGTGTTCCGTTTTTTTTTTTTCAGGAAAAATTGTACATGCACCCACCCATGACTGGATGCCCCTTCACCTAGGCTTCACTTTGATACCTCATACAACTCCATCGGCCCATTAGGGGCTCCCCTAGCTCTCAAAACGTCTATTTTCATACCCTTTGGCCACCGCGCATGCGCAGAATGCCGATATTTCAACCCCACACCCAGCCCATCAGATGCCCCTTCACGAATGCTTCACTTGGATACCTCACTCGACCCCATCGGACCATTAGGCTGCCCTAGCTCCAAAACGTCTATTTTCATACCCATCGGGCCACCGCGCATGCGCAGAATGCCGATATTTCAACCCCACACCCAGCCCATCAGATGCCCCTTCACGAATGCTTCACTTTGATACCTCACTCGACCCCATCGGTCCACTAGGGACTCCCCTAGGTCACAAAACGTCTATTTAGGTATTCCCCGTATACATTAACATTGGAAGTCAACCCATGGGACTACTTTCTGTCCGCGGAAGCTTTCTCCCGCGACCGCATCACCACCAGACATGACCGCATCACCGCGGAAGAATTCGAGGTCAAAGGTTGCCGGAACTATAGCCTAGATAGGTCAGTACATGCCTTGATCTGTCCGAGTTGTCTCCCTTTTGCATCCAAAGTGTACAGATGGCGCCACCATCGGAAGTTGTGACGTCATAGTTACATCCGGGTGAAAGGGACCTCCATTTAACTTTTATACACTACTCCCGACAGTAGAACAGATGGAGAGATTGAATCGACTGGTAGAGGGGGTGGTACGAATATCGTTGTTGGTTTCCTGGATATCTTGCCACCATCAGGTTCCTCAGTAGATCTATCATGTATGTTTTGAGAAGATGTGAATACTCTAAGGCGTTATTGATGGTAGGCTTACTGTATTTTCTGCGTTGCTATATTCTTTTGCAATCTCTGGAAGATTCAGTTGGCTAGGCATTTGAGCAGCTCCCAGCAGCGTTCACAGGATAATGGCCTATCTTCTGAATTCCTCAAAAGGGCAATGTTTATGCATTTTAGAACCAAACGTCGCATTTCATCGCAACACAGATATCTAACATTTAATGACCATCTGTAGCTATAAAACAATTTTGACATCGTTCTCTTAGTAACAGGTGGCAACACCGAGTTGATCATCCGTTCATCACGTTGGCATGACAAAAGCATAACATTTACTGGGATGCCATGTTGATCTACCTGGATAAGCAAACAATCGGTGGCCAAGATGGCAAGTAAAGGACAGAGAATGATGCCAAAGCCAAGATGGCCAACTTTGGCTCATGATAAAGGGTGATCAAATGCTGTATTTGTAAATTGTTTGTACTCAAATGTTTGATTAAGCAGGAAATTTCCCTTCGTCAGATTTATCCCAATAATGTGGATCCCTTGAGTTGGGCACATCGTCAACGCCCCAACACACAATGGGTCGTAGAGAGGGTCACCAATGTTACGTTCTTCGTTACCAAGCTGCTCGACAACCCTCATCGGCTGAATGCGGGACCCTTGCACTGATGAATAGCATAACATGCCGTATATACTCTCTTTGTCTACATGCTGATCGTTGACTTGAGCTCAGTAAACACTTGTACCTAATGTGACGGTGCATTAAATAATAAAACATGGTGTTTGAGATTTCAATTTGTTTTGCTATGAACATACTAAACATACCCAGGGCGGCTCCCCCAGCCTGGATATGATGTAACATTGGGGATAATAAACTGTGTAAACATTGCTGAACTTGTTGTTATTCATGACAACTGCTATCCGCTATACTTGGATGAAATATATACCCCGATGTGATATAGTGCCCTTGCACACTTCCGAAACTTCCCTTTAACCCGCGCGCGCGTGCGGCCGGATAACCCGCGCAGGCGTGCGGCCGGGCCTCACACAGACCGGAAGTGACGGCATACACCTGCGCACACAGTTAGTACATGCATTCCATACAGTCAGACGAGGTCAAAATACTCGCTTCTGATTGGCTGTCGAAGGTCACGATATGCAAATTTTTGAGGTCAAAGGTCAATAAGCTATTTAACACTCTTCCTATACTCGCAGACCGATGTGACGTCACACAGTTCCGCAGACCCACCAAACCACGTGACCTGCGCAGCAGAATGTTGAAAACGAACGACACACTAGTCCAGGCGGATGCTCCCTCACGAGAGCTTCAAAATAAGACCTCATACGACACCATAGGATCATCAGGGGCTCACCTAGACCCCAAAACGTCTATTTCCATACCCTATTCCCACAATTCCCTGTCTGCGCATGCGCAGAATGTTGAAAACGAACGACACACTAGTCCAGGTGGATGCTCCCTCACGACTGCGTCACATTGATACCTCACTCGACCCAATCGGTCCACTAGCGGTCCCTACAGATTGCAGAACATTCTCACGAAAACCCACGGTTTTGGGACTACTTTCGGTCCGCGGAGGCAGTGCGCATCACCGCCAGACCACATCACCGCGGAGGAATACATGCCCCCAAGGTAACGCCCCATTCACCCAGACCGGAAGTGACGTCATACCTGCGCACAACACTCCTGCGCACAACACTCCTGCGCACACCGCCCCATGACCGCCCCATTTTTTTTCTCGCGCATGCGCAGTGACGAGCCAGAGAGTCGAAATCCACTTATACTATTACTAATGTGCTCGATTTGAGTCCTTGACATTGTAACCTGAAGCGTTTGAGCCTAGACCGATGGTTATATTCTACAAATAGATGTCAAGGATGGGACTGGACTTGTACGGTCTCGGATGCTCTGGTGGAGCCCACTTCTGCCTCTGGGTGTCAAAAATCTACAGATTCGCTCACCGACTGGTGAGGATACATCTTCGAGCTGGTCTAATTCAGATTTACACTGAATGTGATCTCTCCGTTGGTCCTGATCACACCGACTGGAATGCTAGGCGTGGCTTCGCAGGCATAAGGTCATTGCTTTTATCTGATAAGATCTTCGCGGACGGTGGTTCTAGTCTGTCATTCAATATTCAGCCCTTGTCCATCAAATAATTTCCGCGTCTTTAATTCAGACACCTAATTCATATAACATTAGTACTAAATTAAAAGGATAAATCATAGTATACGTAAAACTAGGCCAATTTCCTGCAAGACAGATGCGGTTATCAGTTTTCAATGATGTCAGCAAGACATCATGATGTTCCAAAATATCAAATCCGTATTGCTGATTAATATTCCATATAATATACGTTGCAAAGTCGTAATCTAGAGCGTGATGTATCTCAGTCAAGCTTTGATTGTGGCTGTTCATGTGAACACTATGATGGTCTTGAAATACATAGGTTCATACGGCCCCTAGCCCCGCCTTAAGTGGCGTGAGTGAGTAGAATTTAACGTCGTTTTTAACATTTTTTTCAGTCATATCACGACGGTGCCTACATGTGCCAGAACAAGACTGTGTTCACAGTTCCTGTTATTCTGAACACCCATCAGCCCAGCCTGTACAGCACCCGATCACCCATCCAAGTATTGACCGAGCTCAACGTTGCTTAACTTCGGTGATCTAACGAGAACTGGTATGCCGAACGTGATACGCTGTACGGGGTTAAGTGGAATTAGACGCAAGTTACGAAACGTACCGCCACAGATCTTACACGCTACGCTCGTTTTTTACCATCAGCATGCGATATGTATCACCAAATTTGAGAAACTTCGAGTGGAGGCGCTTGAAGACATTGCCCTGTTTTACAAGTTTCTATGATAATGTTTTCTGACGTTGATTAAAATCGCCATATTTAACACAGGACCTAGCAAATGCTACAAGGCGAGTTATCTATACACTATATTCAGGTCCCTCTGTTATATTACTGTGCAGATAGAGGTAGATCACGATGTCTGAATTATAATCATATCTTTTGTCGTGAAGTCGACGAGAGAGAAGGCCCGCTCTCTATTTGGACCCTTTCAATTTTCTCCTGTTTCTAATGCGGTACTTTTTATGTTTTCCTCCATGGAAATTTAACGAAAACAACTTTTAAGTCTAGGGTCCGAGTTTGATTTTCTCTCTTTACGATGGGCCATATCGATTGTGGAAACATTCATGTCCCAACTTTTCCTTAAGCACATCGTCATAGATTTAGTCATAGTTGTCTCCCTTTACTCCCCATACTCGGACACCCGACTTCCGGATATAATGTTCCAGTTCGTTTGAATGCTTCTCTGTTGTGGTGCACGCTCCTATGCAAACTTGGACGCTTTTTTACTGGCAATTATTGCTGATTTCATTTCTGTGTATTTTCGTTTCAGTTCGTCGTTTTCCGTTTATATGCTGAATTTCTCTCAAGTGTTTAAAGATGTAATCAGCCTCAAAATCGATGGATTTTGTAAATTCTCTCCGGTGCATTTTTCAGCAGCGAAGTTTGCTAAAGCATCACATGTATTAAATTTGATGATAGTGGGATCGCCATAAACAACGAATACAAGAATATCTTGTAAGAGAAATTTGAAACTCAGCCCGCTTCGACAGATTTTCTATTTCGCCATTGAGTGTGTGTTATACGCGAGAGGAAAATGACGTCACTGGGTGAAGTTTGAGTGACGTAGCGACGCTCATGAATTTGAATGCTGAACAGTTGCATCAATGGGATAACGTCATGGCTCGTGCATAGCATACATTGGTAGAATGCATCACACGTGTACATGCGTGACACGGCCGTGGAAAAATAAACGGCATGCCATGCCGTTTATTTTTAAAGACCAATTCCTTCTATTTTCTCGTGAATCGTAGAAACAAGTTGAGTGTGTTGTGCTCAAATGTGTTTCATTTTGTACCTGTGGTAACATATGCTACTTTCACGGAGTTTGAGAGATATCGATTTCAGCCTAGATTTGAGGCTGACTACATCTTTAAGCTCTTCCTTCGGTGTTCTTATTTTCTGTTCTAGTTTATCTTAACTCACAAATCTATCTATTTTTTTTTTTTCATTTATTTCCAGCAGTAGGAATTTCATATCGCTGTCTTTTACATATTTCGTATTTGTATCTGTTGTTTCACTCGGACATTCTTCGCAATCCATCTGCAGTGTGTGTTCTCAAGTGACGGACAACATTACTCTTACGACTGGCACTATATTCACAATGTGGGCATTTGTCTGTCTTTCCCCCCAGTATGTGTTCTCCAATGATGAACAACATGACTCTTGTGACTGGCACCATATTCACAATGTGGACAATCGGGTGGTTTTTCTCCGGTGCGTGTTCTCAAACGATAAACAAGAACCCTCTTTAGATTGGAACTATATTCAGTGTGAGCATTAGTATGGCTTTTCTCCAGTACGTCTTCTCATATGATGAACAAGAAAACTCTTTCTACTGGAAATATATTCACAGAGTGGGCATTTGTGTGGATTCCCTCAAGTGTGTGTTCTCAAATGGTGAATGATAATATTCTTCTCCAGTATGTGTCCTCGAATGATTAATACGATTACCATTTTAACTGCAACTACAGTCACAATTGGAGCACTTGTACGGCTTTTCTCCACTCTGCGTCCTCATATGATAAACACGAGTACTCTGTTGACTGGCAATATATTCGCAATGTGGGCATTTGTGTGGCTTTTCTCCAGTATGTGTTCTCATGTGACGAACAAGAGTACTCTTTCGACTGGTACTATATTCGCACTGTGAGCATTTGTGTGACTTTTCTCCAGTATGTGTTCTCATATGATCAACAAGAGTACTCTTTCGACTGGAACTATATTCACAATGTGGGCATTTCTGTGGCTTTCTCCAGAATGTGTTCCCATATGATGAACAAGAGTACTCTTTCGACTGGAACTATATTCACAATGTGGGCATTTGTGTGACTTTTCTCCAGTATGCGTTCTCATATGAACAACAAGAGTACTCTTTCGACTGGAACTATATTTACAATGTGAGCATTTGTGTGGCTTTTCTCCAGTATGTGTTCTAATATGACGAACAAGTGTACACTTTCGGCTGGAACTATATTCACATTGTGAGCATTTGTATGGCTTTTCTCCAGTATGTGTTCTCAAATGTTTAACAATATCACTCTTTCGGATAGAACTATGGTCACAATGTGGGCATTTGTGTGGCTTTTCTCCAGTATGTGCTATCAAATGCTGAACAAGATTAATCTTTCGACTGCAACTATGTTCACAATGTGGGCATTTGTGTCGCTTTTTTCCAGTATGTTTTCTCAAATGACGAGCAAGATTAAACTTTTGAATGGCACTATATTCACAATGCGGACATTTGTGTCGCTTTTCTCTAGTATGTGTTCTCAAATGACGAACAATATTAACCTTTTGATTGGCACTATATTCACAATGCGGACATTTGTGTGGCTTTTCTCCAGAGTGTGTTCTTAAATGACGAACAAGACGATCCTTTCGACTGAAACTATATTCACAATTTGGGCACTTGTGAGCCTTTTCTCCAGTATGTGTTCTCAAATGCTGATCAAGATTACACTTTTTAATGGAACTTTTTTCACAATATACTCGCTTGTTTGGCTTTTCCTCTTTGTGTGTTTGTAAATGGACAGCAAGATATTTCTTTTGGTCAAATCCACACCCACAATATGAGCATTTGTAGAGGTTTACCCCAGTAGGCGTTCTTGCATGTACTTCAATGGCCTTGTTACGAGTAGCCCTGTACTCACAAGGAGAACACTTGTATGGCTTCTCGCGGTGTGTTCTGGTTTGATTAAGTGTCTTTCGGTTTGTAGCAGCCTCCTTATCACAGAAAGAAGATTCGTATGGCTTATTCTCTGTGAGCTCTGTTCTATTTGGTACCATAACCCTCTCACTGTCCCTGCCATAAACGTACATCATATTTTTGGGAGATATTATAACAGTGGAGTTCCCTTCCTCTACTGTACTTTCCACATCAACATAATTTTCATTTTCTTCCATCGTCATCACTGCACCTGACAGATGTTGAACTAAAGCCACTGGGAAAGGGGTATTCACGGCACGGGGTAAACGGAACTTTGTGTTAAAAAATTGGTGTTCTTCCTGAAAAACATAAAGCAATTGGTGCAATTATTTTTGACCTGGACATCACAAGCTATACATCTACTCGTTTGGGAGAAAATCCGAGGTATCCCCACGAAGATATTCAAGTTGATGGACAAAAGATTAGAATATTCAGATGAAATGATAATGATTAATAGATCTAGAA
The DNA here is from genome assembly GCA_036873755.1 of Hanleya hanleyi. Lineage (NCBI taxonomy): Eukaryota > Metazoa > Mollusca > Polyplacophora > Lepidopleurida > Hanleyidae > Hanleya > Hanleya hanleyi. Next base: position 179,544 of record JAVTVY010000508.1, read on the forward strand.
TTTTCCTAAAAATTATTATTATCAGAAAAAATTATCAGGTCGATACCTTGGATTCAAGTCACTACCTTTTAACATGGTTTTGTTTAAACTAATCTGTGTTGCCGAAAATCGACACGGTGCAATATCTGTGGCCTATTGTAACCAGTAATATAGTCCGTAAAAATTGTTAACAAAGGATTTGTACCTTCACTGTGTGATTATTTTATCCAATTGTAAAATGACTGCACATTTTGTTCTGAACCCTGAAATCGAGATTCTCTGGCACGATCGATTTTATGTGAAAAAGACTCACAGTGAAAATATCCAATACTTGTTTAGTTATATGTTATATAATGTGGTAACGATACCCAGAATAGAATCCCCCCAATTTTGAAAAAAATAGATATATTGATGGTGTTTCAAAGGAAAATGAATAGTTCTGGCGAAATGTTCATGTGTACATTCTCAAAAATGAGACTACTTCTTTTCAGTTCTTTTATTGTTGATAGTGCTGATAAACTTATGCTTTATGACAATTACATGTATTACTCGTACCGGAAGTACTTTTGACATTTACTAAAACATGCGTCACAAAAAATTATAACCACATACCGTTTTGTTCTCTGACTTGCATTTATGTGAATCAAATCCATCAGCTGAGTATAATGGCTCTATTTTCATTCTTGTCAATGTATTTCCATCTACAGTATCCAAGCAGTCCAGTGGAGGGGCTGACATTCCGAGTTTGGGTGCACAGGGAATAGAACCTTTCCCGATCGAGTTGGATGGTTCTTGTTTCACCGGAACATTGGGCTGGTATACAAAATATTCGATTTTACTGCTTCCAACCTGAACCCTTGGTCCAGAGGAGTCTGGTTCGAACTGTTCTTGTTTTATCCATGCCGGTACCATTGAGGAGTCCAAATGGATGTCTGAATGTTGGGAAGGTAAACCCGTGGTATCTTCCCGGCACATAAATACAGGATCATGGTTCACTATTGTCCGTGGACTGACTGTTTGATCTCGTGGACATGGTTCTTCTCTTGTCCCCGTCATTTTAGTTGGAGATGTCTCGGACATTTCTAGCTGAAGATAATTCCAATAATTATATGTAGTTACCCTTGAAAAAAGCAAAGGGAAGCAATCGTAAGGGCAGTGGCGTTATAGAGTCTAACTGAAAATTCTGACCCAAACATTAAGGTACCCTACTCCATCAATAAGAACCGGACATGCTGGTCCAAACATTAAGGTACTCTACACCATCAATAAGAACCTGACATTCTGACCCGAACATTAAGAGACTCTACACCATCAATAAGAACCTGACATGCTGGTCCAAACTTTAAGGAACCCTACACCATCAATAAGAACCTGACATGCTGGTCCAAACATTAAGGGACTCTACACCATCAATAAGAACCTGACATTCTGACCCGAACATTAAGGGACTCTACACCATCAATAAGAACCTGACATGCTGGTCCAAACTTTAAGGAACCCTACACCATCAATAAGAACCTGACATTCTGACCCAAACATTAAGGGCCTCTACACCATCAATAAGAACCTGACATGCTGGTCCAAACATTAAGGAACCCCACCATCAATAAGAACCTGACCTGCTGGTCCAAATATTAAGGAACCCTACACCATCAATAAGAACCTGACATGCTGGTTCAAAATTAAGGCGCCCTACACCATCAATAAGAACCGAACATTCTGGCCCAAACATTAAGGGACTCTACACCATCAATAAGAACATGACATGCTAGTCCAAACATTCAGAAACCCTACACCATCAATAAGAACCTGACATTCTGACTCAAACATTAAGGTACCCTACACCATTGATAAGAACCTGACATTCTGACCCAAACATTATGGTACCCTACTCCATCAATAAGAACCTGACATACTGGTCCAAACATTAAGGAACTCTACACCATTAATAAGAACCTTTAGAACATTCTGACTCAAACATTAAGGTACCCTAAGGCGATCAGAGAATGTAGCAGCATTTGAAATGAAGTTAGTGTTAAATGAAGCTTAAAGACTGCCTGCTACATAAAACCATCAAAATGCCTGCCTGCTAGCCTTTGTCATCATGTTGAAAGTCAGCTGAAATCGCTGTTAAGTGAACTCTATGGGTAAGCTGCAGGAGAGGCATTATCGACTGATCAGGGAATAATGCTGATTAAATAATACCAAAATTAAGCTTATACATCTCATGTTGTATGTAGCATGTTCTTGGTGTACATTTATTTTAAGTTTGGTACAGGTAATCATGTGTGCTGGTTTGTTAGTTTGATGATGCGACCTAGCTGTATGAAGAGTTATATAATTTACGATATAATGAAAATCGTTTTAATGAAAATCGGCACCCTGGGGGGTGAAATCGGAATGAAAATGAAAAATCGGAAAGATGTATTTTCGTTTTATCCTAGCTTTAAAATGTTTGCTAATATTTATTGGATGTCCGTAAATCGTATGATGTGGGATGGAATGATTTAATAGCAAAATTGAAGAAAAAATGTAGTCCTTTATTTAAGGCGACACGAAATTCAAAACTACATGTAACAGGGCTTCGGTACTACGTGGATTCTCCCGTCAGCTATTTCATATTACACTGCTGAAATAAAATGTAGTTCATGCAAAAGCTTTAGGGTAAATCATATGATGTGGAATAGAATGATTTGATACCAACATTGAATGAAATGTTGTCCTTCATTTAAGGCGACATGAAATTCAATACTAACAGGGGTTCAGTAGAGGGTGGAGTTCTGTACCAGGGGTGGGGGAGAGGGGCATATACCCCCAGGGTGTAGTGGATGAGTGTAATCAATGCACTATCAGATATGCTATCTGAAAATATCAGCATGTAGGGTTGGGCGAGGCTTAGTTTCGAGATACGAGATGGAGCTCTGTTCCGGGGGGGGGGGGGGAAGTGGATATACCCCCAGGGTGTAGTGGATGAGTGCAGCCGATGCTGCATCTGGCATGGTATCTGAAAATATCAGCATATGGGGTGGGGCGAGTCTTAGTTTTGGAGATACAGGGTGGGATTCAGTTCTGGGGGCTGGGTGGGGGTTGGGGATATACACCATGGTGTAGAGTCCAATCTATGCAGTATCAGATATGCTATCTGAAAATATCAGCATATGGGGTCGGGCGAGGCTTAGTTTCTGGGATAGAGGGTGGGGCTCTGTTCCGAGGATGGGAGAGAGAGGAGAGGAGGATATATCCCCCAGGGTGTACTGACTGGGTGAAGTCAATGCAGCATCTGGTATGGTATCTGGGAATATCAACATATGGGGTGGGGCAAGGCTTAGTTTCGGAGATAGAGAGTAGGACTCTGTTCCCAGGTTGGGGCAGAGGAGAGAAGGGGATATACCCCCAAGGTGCAGTGAATGGGTGCAGTCAATGCAGCATCTGGTATGGTATCTGAACATATCAGTATATGGGGTCGGGCGAAGCTTAGTTTGTGTGATACATGGTAGAGCTCGAACTTTTACCAAACCTTGAACACAAAACTTGTATCCTGGAATGTTGACGACGGACAACCAGCCAGCTAGCCAACCAGACAGCCAGACAACATCAATTCGCAATCCGTCCAAAAACCTGACATACTGGTCCAAACATTAATGCACCATACACAATCAATAAGAAGCTGATATGCTGGTCCACACATTAAGGAACCCTACACCATTAATAAGAACCTGACATACTGGTCCAAACATCAGGGCACCCTACACCATCAATAAGAAGTGAAAATTCTGACCCAAACATTAAGGTACCCTACATCATCCATAAGAACCTGACATACATCATCAATGAAAGCCCGACATACTGACCCAAAAATTAGAGCCCCCCTACACCATCAATAAGAGGACTTGAAAATCGAGGATCTCCATTACTGCGGAGTGATATCGGATAATTTATTATATGCTCTTCGGTCTTGATCCGGCGAAATACATATTGATTGAAGAAATCTGGTAAATTTCGATATAAACGATTTTGTTTAGATTTTTATGCATGGGTTTTATCGTATGTTGTTTTGATGATTTAAGCATTGATATTCAGAAGTATCAATATAGGAAAGTGTAACCAACACAGGTTTAGCCTATGGTTGCTACTATATTACATATGGGACTAGTAATCTTCAATATCTTTTCTAGTTAGGGCTACCAGTTTCCCCTATAAAGGAGCCCAGATCTACATTTATTTAATTGGGAGGTCTTCATGTTGTACAGTTCAAAATTCATTTTGACAGAAAGTCTGTCGTATTTTTCTGGCATTTTGCCAATTTTTATTGTGGTCGAATCTCATTAGCATGGAGATCTGTCCCATTCCGCAGACCCCTCTAACACCTAATTGGTCAATTGACCAATCAAATTGGTTACTTAGAGGTGGGCTCTTTGAGCGAGCAGACGAGCACCTGTCCGTACACACTGTTCACCGGTCCAAAATCTGTATAAATTATCCCCGAAGTTAATTGATTATGACAATAGATATAGTGATTTTATATTTTATCATCCTTACTCGATGATTTTATGAGTTTTGATGATGGTTTCCGGCCTGAAAAGAACACCTGTCCCTCTCTCGGCTGGTCATTTCCACATAAACGTTGCACGGGTGACAAATTTTCACTTTCCATCAGCATACTTAATTGTGATTTTTATTTAAGCTATATTAATCAAAGTTTCAAGAAAGTAGGTTTTTTGTTATCTGCAACTGTCAGGTTTTTAAAAATCTGCACTCGAATATGGATAAAATTCTGAAACATTTTTTACTAAAATGTATACCAAATTCATGATTTTCCTCCAGACATAGAAACTTAACTCAACAAAATGTTTCTCTGTTTTTTAAATACACCATCATGTCTAAGTTCCACAGTGAATACCATTTTACAATTAAAGTAATTATTTCCAAAATAATTGAAAAATTTTACTGTGTGGTGTAGGTGTCCCGTCTGTCACAAAAACGGATGATTTTTTAGGTTTTTCTTGAGTACAATAAATTTTAAAGAAGGAAAAAAGCCAGTAACATTATTATTTATCTACTGTAACACCTCTCAACCAGATGCAATTAATTATTTCCTTCTTGGTCAAATACGCTGATATAAATTTCAACTCCATATCTGTCCCGTCTGTCACAAAATGCTTTAAAAAGCAGCCATAGATTATTGAGTTTTGCGTTCATATGGCCCCAAACCAAACAATGTTTAGTAATCTAGATGCAATGAACATTCTGATGAATGCACAAACCTATAGGTCTTGAAAAATTAAGTTTGCAATACAAAATACATACAAATGTGTAAATACATTAAATTGTGACAGACAGGACATGTGACAGAAGGGACACTGAACTGATAACAGCGGATTTTGTGAAAATATGACCTAAAACCAAACAATGTGAAGTAAACTAGTGCACAATGAACATCTAAATTGTAGCATTGATCTACATGATTAAAAAAAGTCTGGAAACAGGAAGATAATTTATAGGGCATGAGATAATGTCCCGTCTGTCACGATAAGTTGTCCCGTCTGTCACGTCACTAATTGGCAAAAATCCATAATTAATCTTCTTCATAGAAAAACTGTTAACCCTAACTCTGATTACTTGATTAGTCCACTAACATTTGATTTACATTAAAAGTTGATTTTCATTTGAGAAGGAGATAGAAATCTATCTTGTCTATTCCTTTTTCCAAATGCGTGGTCCCTGCTTGTCCCGTCTGTCACATTTGTCAATTCCAGTTGAAAAGAAAATATTAATAATAATTATTTCAATGTTTCTGTCTTAAGTTAAAGTACAACTAGTTCACTAACCACTGGTAAGTTTTTGCTCAGATTTTTATTAACTTTAGTTTGGTAGAGAGTTGTGTTAACATCACAGGTGGCTATCTTTTGTCCCGTCTGTCACGCTGGAAATGACCGGCTGTCAAAACCTTTGTGCATGGCGCGGTTGGTTCAGCACCCTGTGACCTCTCTCGTGATATTTGGCGAGATCATAATATCGGCTGACATCGAAATGCGGAAGTTGTTTCTCGACTCCAATAAATACTTTTGGTTCATCTAAAAGCCTAAATTGATGACTGAACTGCCATAGTTCTACTTTGAATAACTCGGAGTTTTTACTCCTATGTCTACATCGAGTTGACAGCATTTGATTTGGGCAACTGTTTTACCGATATTGACCTGTTTACCGCACTTGACATTTTGTGCCATAACATTACAGCATACATTTGCATGGAGCTTTAAAGATAAATTAAAGTATTTCTAGTTTATTTGCTGAGCTTTGCTCCACATTAATGTTACCATTAATATCCTAAACTAGATCCATGGAGACTAATTGTTGATATTGTGTCACTAGTGTGACTAACGTCACAGGACCAAGAAGTAGGGTGAGGAAGATGACTTGGGGGTCCAAGCGTAATGTTATAGGTCACCTAAGTAGCTCAAATTGTCATCAGAAGTCAGAACTTGCTGGTAACAGTCCCCTAATGCACATTCATGCCAAAAATCAAGGTTCAAATTTCAACGGTTCTCCTTATTTTGCCGACGAAAGGATTCGGATGGACTGACTGACTGACTCATTAAGAGACAATTTGCAAATGAGAGCCTATTTCGTAGGAATATATTTATTATGGTTGGCGACAGAAATATGCTAAAATAATATATCATATTATCCTTATGAACTTGTGGCTAGTCACCTTACCATATTGGGTCAAATTCTATCTTGGGTACAGCAGCTACTTATTTTAAGAGTAGCTGTTGTTGGCCAACCTTGGTTTGAATTTATACCTGGCTTCATTTTTATAAGCTTACATGTACTGGAGAGCAGTTTTGTAATATTTGAGAAAGATACAATGTACTTCTGGGATCATAATTTTATACATGTATTCCCAGCCATAGACTTTATTAACTACATTTCAAGTCCACTAATGTAGCATGTTTCTTGTACACCAACTTATATCACACAATATATAGTACATGTATGCATATGTGTGCGGTACATACAGTGTGAGTTCTAATGGGCTTTGCTCTCCCGACAAGTCATATATGATAGGCTACATATGTATATCTCAAGTATTTCGGTGACTCCATATTATATACCAATTTACAACAAAGCAGTGCCTAATTCGCCATTCCCCAATAATAAATAGCCAAAACCGGTTTGAACAAATTCGTTGTTCAGAAAATAGTACATGCACTTTCTGAAGAGTACCATTATACTCTCTTATTTAATTGATTCTGATTTTGATGCAGAACCTATAGACTATACATGTAGTATTAATATTTCTGGGACTTGGCGAGTTTGGAATTGCTTTGCTGCACGTCAATATTTATGTATTTATTCCATATGATGAGTGGCCAAACAGCAGCATGTCAAAATAATGGAGTACTTTGGGAATCGGTAACATGTGCGCCAAAATATAATTGAAGAATAGAATTATATGTTCCTGCTTTAGGGTCATATATTATACTTTTGTTCATAAACATTACCTGACCCTACGGTACATACAATTAAGGGTATAAGAACTGCTGAGTCAAACTGTTTGCTTCGTCTGCAAATGATGATGTTTTCTGTATTATGGCCTTTTGCGTGCCAGATAGTGTCCCTATGTATTTTCGCTTTTGGTAAAAGTAAGCCACTCTCAGACTCTCTACTGAAGATAATAGCACTGTGTAGTCCTTTCCGAGTTCCGGTCTGAAAATGGCTGCGATCTGCTCATACTCGCGTCGACAATTCAGTGTTTGAGCACGTCTCACAGAGTTATGCCCCTTTGACCACCTTGGCGTCAATATTCAGTCATGCTGGTGTTTGGTTGCTGGTTTCTACAGATTTTACATTAAATGCCACTGGCAATTGAATAGCCAAATAGGCTATCAAATGTGTTAAATTAATATTCCTGTATGCACATAGTGTGTTGTGTTATATTCAAATTCATAATTGTTAACCTACCTGGTCAAAGTAATATACATATACAAAATAATGCACTGCATGTTTCGGCCTATATCAGTTCTGCTTCTCAGCTTCACTCACCTTCCCTATGGATTACTCTGACATCATCTAATTCTTAGCTTGCTTCATCCCTGCACTTCTAATTCCCTAATGCTCCTAACCTTTGTTATGGCTATTCAAATTAATAAATTAATCTAATCTATAATACATTCTCATATGTGTATTAAATAGACACTTTGGTCTTTGAATTTTAAGTGGCCGTACGTTGTTTTATCAAATATCACAGTCAATAAATCAAGTTTCCTGTCAATATACACTTACATTTCGGTTGTTGGTGTTTTTCATTGGAGTTTGGGGCATCGATGATTCAGAATCCGGTTCATACTCCATGTAAGAATCACCAGACAATGCATACAATAGCCAAGTCTGGGAACAACAATGTGTCTAGACTTGAGCCTTTTCAGCTGCACAAAGACTCGGACAATAGCCTCCTACATGAAGTATTCACCCAGAATCCATAAAGAACACCGGACTCACCCTTATCGTAAGACAGTCGGCTCAGACCAGATATTTCCAGGTCTTACAAATGTATTTGTGAACTCATACGATGGGACTCATAAATATCCAGCAGAATGTTCGCAAAAGTTTTGTGTTTAAGTTTTAAAAAAGGAGGTTCGAAGTAGAGCTTGTATAATGGTAGACTGTACAGCATTAAACAAACTACAACCGAGGCATTGTATGGTACATTGTTGTGATGTTTACGAGGCCTTAACCAATGTAAGAATTGTGTTCGGGTCAATACAAGAATTTTACTTTTCTGTAACTTATGCAATCATATAACCAGTACTGCAAGAAAAAATTGTTCATGGTGCTACATTTATATCCCCCAGGTGCTGTTTGTTCTCGTGAATACATGTAATCAGTGAGTGAGTGAGGGAATATGGTGTAACGTGGCTCTCAACATTTTGTCAGCTATATCACGACGAGGAAGGGAAGGGAGGCGGAGGAGTATGAATAAATACCAAAACGGCTTGCCATAGAGGAGGGGCAGGGGTTCCTACTTGTAACGGAGCAGATATAATTCTGCCATTTTATTCATAGAAATCAGCAGTCCTATCCTCTTTATTCGTGGCCAAACAAGACACAAATGCACAATTGAATGCACGGCATTTCACGGGTTGTAAACATGTCAAATATACTTCTCTCCCAGCACACTGACTCGTTCCTGCACCGCAAGTAGACGTAAATAACGCCAAGTCATGTCACTATCTTTCGCTCACGTTCAAATGTTGAAAATGTTTGAAGTACAAGAAAGGTTCCAATGCGCATGCACCGTTTCAAAACGAAAATAATACGTCATCCAATAATGTGGCTGGGGCATTAACGCACTTATCCGTCGTCCGTGTGCTTGACCTGTTGTAACCACGCATCGGATGATGCGTTATGTTTACGACATATCGTAAAGCGTGTGTGTTATTTCGTTTTGAAGTGCTGCATGCGCATTGGAAACTTTCTTGTTCTTCAGTCATTTCCAACTTTTAACAATTGACTGCTCAATAAATAGGAAAACTTTGACATCGTGCTGTAAAGAGTTGTGTTATTATTGGATAATATCATAGTTAACTTGTATTGTGTTACTTAGTAAGTCTCGATTTACTCCTGGAAAAAAATTGTGACAGTTGCGACCCTGTGTTCTGTACAGGACACAATCAAACGACGATACCCACCTGACCATCTCAGACGGACGAAAAGTGCTCGCCTCAGAACACAGTTTGCGTTCTCAAACTTTGATTGGAGTGGAGTGTGGTTTGGTACATTTCACGTGAAGTGGGAGGAGTGGTGATCAACAGCATCAGTATGTAGTTTCAGGCTAAAGTACGAGAAGGTCAGTTTTCCAGGGGCGAACTAAACCTGTTTAACCTGGGACGTAATAGGACAAATCAATACTGTATTTTTATCTCTACTGTTGCAGTTTTAGCATACTCAGGAGAAATATGCCTATGCGCGCGTGGAACATATTCTTGTCGGAGAAATTATGACCTGAAAATGGCGCGGAAAATGGTGCTTATACTTTAACCATTTGCATGTGTCTTCACCAACATACGGGTACCGGGTACATAGAGTGTACAATAGTTCGTTTATCATAGCAAAAGTTTGACGCACATTTCCTTCCGTGGAATTTCATATTCAAATTCAAATTTATTAATCGGACCAAGGTGAACAAACCAGGACGACGGAAAATCCACCACAATATGCTAACACATACCGAAAATCCAGAGACACCACAGGAACATTCTCAGCTTTTTTTTATTGTGGCAGATATCTCATGAAGGACATGACCTTCATATTGGAGTATTGGATATCATGTAACTTCAGACAAATAATAATGCCATTGAATTATTGCAACACGATCAATGTTAAAACTATAATAATCCATGTATCATTATGGGCGTAGTGACATGGGCGTCGCCAGGATTTTTTGAGAGGGTTTCGTTTTCTATGGTTACAAAAACCACATGGGGGCTACGTACGGTTGGGCGCTGAAGGTTCGCACCCGAAACCCCTTCCCCCTCCCTAGCGACGCCCTTGCAGTGGTGTCGTATTTCATTCATAGTGGTACCATGTATTACGTATGGCTTATGCACCGAACTTTTGTTTCGATAATAAAATATATTTATGCTGTGCCAACCCGGTATGCAAAATATGACAGCCCTCCAAAAAGGTTATAATTTTAAGCGCCGTTTTCCACTCCAGCTACAGGTTAAACGTTCTATGACAAGAGTATGTTTAACGCGAGTAAAACTGCTTTTGTTCACGGTTTGCAGGTTTGTGAAGTTTAATCGTCGTTTTTCGTGTATTCCTATTCATTTTCTCTACACACGTTATATATTTTCTGTGCATTAAGAGTCTGTGTACCTGCTATGTACGGAATAATGCACAGAGCTGCAACTAAATTTGTTACGAGAACGACGTACGGTACCGCACATATAATACAATATATTCAACAATGAGAGAAGATACGCGCGATACCCCTTGGCTGACGCGATCCGCACCGCACGGCAGTTAACACAGTTATTAACACAGTTAAGCAGGCCCGTAGCCGGGGGGGGGGGGTGTTCCGGAAAACCCCCCTAAAAGAAATATTATATATTTTTCTCATATAAATGCCCTTTTCAAACTGAAGCGAACCCCCTATTTGCCCCTTTTCTCATACTGCGAACACCATGATGTGCCCTTTTGAAGTGAAGGCGAACCACCCTTCAGTAAATCCTGGCTACGCTCACAGGGTACGAATTATAAAATGTTAAGGGCAGCCATTTCAAGGCCACTTTGGCCTTGCTGGCATCTAATTACCTAGAATTTGCAAAGGGGCACCAAGGCAAACAGGGAGGGCATACAAAGCCATTGGCTTGTGCATGGCCTTGGGTGTATTTCGCGCCAGGGTGCGAATTACACCCAAGGCCATGCACAAATGGCTTTGTATGCCCTCCCTGTTTGCCTTGGTGCCCCTTTGCAAATTATAGGTAATTAGATGCCAGCAAGGCCAAAGTGGCCTTGAAATGGCTGCCCTGAACATTTTATAATTCGTACCCTGCGCTCATGTTAAGACTGGAATGGGCTGTAGCATACACGATCAGATTCGCCTTTTTTCGCCAAAGTTTTCCGGCCCAGGGAACCATCAAGATATATCACCAGGCTGTTCAATTTGATGGAAGAAATAAACCAATAGTAATATTTCAAGGTCAGAACATGGTTCGTCGGTCTTCTTTCAGTCGTTCGTTAAATCCTACTCCCTCAACTTACTCTTCGTTCAGTACCGTATAAATATCTATCCTGATGCTTCTCATTATTCTTATTATCTAGAAGCTATCTTCTTCTCACCCACGCCTGTCGCCTGTCGCTTGTATTAATGTTTTCATTGCTGATAATTACATAACTGTACAGGAGCCGTTTTCACAGAGACCACCACCTGTCCCATAGTACGTTAGACACCATGGTGTGTATCACTTGTTTACGACGACCAAGGCGACCGCATCCTCGCGAGCCAGTGTATCGATCGATCTATTGGGATCGATACACTGGCCTGGTTAGTTACCCATACGAGTTCTGGATATAAACAGATGAGGGGGTTTCCCCTGAATCAACCCAATCAGTGAACGCGCTAAGCTGGTTGATTATGCCAATCCGCTGCGAGGTATGAGATGTTACAGGTTTCAATTTCATCGAGGGGCCAAACTGCATTGATGCCAAGTGGAAATCGACATCGGAAGTCAAAGCAAAAACCGCAGGCTGGGGATACCGACATGCCAATACAAAACAAGTGCGGGGATGAAATGTACGCGATTGTATAATAGAGGCATCAACTCAAGAACTCAATCGAATCACCAAAAATGTCCAGGTAAACCCTCTGCGAGGATTTATGATTTACCTGGACTTGTGAAGATGAGGCGACCGTGACAGGAGGTTCGAAAGCACCATAGCCTGTGGGATATACCCAGTGGCAAATAAACATGCACATTTTCAGCAACCATGAACATTAATAAATATAAAGGAAACATAGTTTAAAACAAAATCTACTTGAAGAAAAAATAAACCCATTCATTTACCATCAAACATCCAACAAGCCAGGCAAATGTAGCGAACACTGAAACTTTAACGGCGGTCCGCGATGTCACTGTATCCGACCTCACCTTCCCACTGAAGGACTTGAATTGGGTGAAATAACGCACGGATTTCTATAAAATTTCACTGATCTATCCATTAATATTTCATTAATTTGTAGAATAGGACTTGAATTTGAAGCCGGTAGAGATCTGATATCACTAAGTTATTAATTACAGTTCTGGTTATATTTCCTACTTTTTGTGACGGTAGTCCATATACTTACGGTCTCTGCATGCAGTCGATAATTTTCATTTTTCCTATAGTATCAGTTCTGAGATTATCTCCATTATTGTAAGGCACTGTTAATAATAGGCTGCTAAAGTAGCATGAATGAATAACCGACAAAATTATATAATCTGCTATTTTTATCTTCTTTTTTTTTCTTCTTTTGTTTTCTTTTTCCCTTTTATCTCGCCTTACGAAGTAAAGGGGAGATATTGTGCGGGGGGAAAGAGGATGTCGTCGTCGGTGTCGGTGTCCCCTGCCTGGAAATGATAAGGTGTTTGGTTTGGCAAATTAAAAAAAAATCCAGAAAAATTAGAAAAAATATAAAAAAAATATTGGGGGTGGGTATGCCACCTGGGGGTACTACCCCTGGGGTGCTCCAATGTTAAAATTCCTATGATAGAGTTTTGCGTTTAGCTGAAGTGCACATGTACATCTGTACTTAGAAAGTTTGTTGCAGTTGTCAGCTGGCATTGGATGATTATGAAACTTGGTACACATGTTTCTTATGATTAGAGGATGTACCTGTGCTATTTTTGTGAAGAAATATTAATTTTTCTCCAAATTATGGCAAATGAATGAGTTTTCTGTTTAGGTAAATTGTACATGTACATGTAGGCCTCTACATGTATACATGTACATGCACATGGTAAGTTTGCTGCAGTTGTCAGCTGTCACTGAATGATTTTGAAACTTGGTACACATGTGTCTTATGATTAGAGTATGTACCTGTGCTATTTTTGCTAAGAAATATTAATTTTTATCCAAATTATGGCAAATGAATGAGTTTTCTGTTTAGGTGAAATGTACATGTAGGCCTCTATATGTATACATGTACATGTACATGGTAAGTTTGCTGCAGTTGTCAGCTCTCATTGGATGATTACGAAACTTGGTACACATGTGTCTTATGATTAGAGAATGTACCTGTGGTATTTTTGAGATGAAATATTAATATTTCTACAAATTATGGCAAATGATAGAGTTTTGCATTTAGCTGAAGTGCACATGTACATCTGTACACCACAGTTTGCTGTAGTTGTCAGCTGTCATTGAATGATTATGGAACTTGGTATACATGTTTCTTATGATCAGGAGATGTAACTGCGCTATTTAGGAGATGAAATATTAATTTTTGTTCAAATTTTGAGGGTTTTGTCTAAGTAATCTGCTAATAATAATGTACATGTATATACATGTACACCTTTACATGAAAAGTTTTCTGAAGCTGTCAGCTTTCATTGGATGAGTTTGACACTTGCTACCCAAGTTCAATGTGATTTGACGATGTGCATGTGCTATTTAAGAAATATGACATTAAATATGAATTTTTGTCCTAATTATTGCAGTTTAGACTTTGTACCTTTCCATTAATAAGGTTTTCGTTGGGCAGAAATTTACATGTAGATCTGCACATGGAAAGTTTGTTGAACCTTACGTGGGATGATTATAATACTTGGTGGACATGTTTCATGTTTTCCTAGGTCACAGTTCTCCAGCAGTAATCCCACATGGGACTGACCTATCCAGCTGTATTCCCAAATGGCATTGGCCTATCCAGCAGTAATGCCACACGGGACTTACAACACATATAAGGGAAGTGGAAAGAGGTGCCGACATACTGACTGCGTCATATGACTTTACAGAATAGTCTTCTGGTAAACCTATTCTAAAGCACATACCAAGAATCTAACGATTCGTGATATGTGTTGTATCTCAGGTACGCTTTTATTGTACCTGTTCATGTGGCAACATGGATGATATGACCACACGGCCCCTAGCACCGGCATAAGCGGTATTAGATACAATCTAGAGAGCTATGATGGAAATGCTCTGACAACTCGTGTACTGGTAATTGGTGAGCTGTTTCGCTGTGACAACTCGTACATTGGACATTGGTGAGCTGTATCGTCTTCAGATGTAAATGACGGCAATTAACACAAAAGACTAGTCTGTAATGTCCGATATCGACCCAGCCTATCCAGCAGTAATCCCATACGGAACTCATCTATCCAGCAGTAATCCCAGACCGAACTGGTCTATCCAGCAGTGATCCCATTTGGGACTGGCCTATCCAGCAGTAATCTCACACATGACTGACCTATTCAGCAGTAATCCCAAATGGCACTGGCCTATCCAGCAGTAATGCCACACTGGACTGACCTATCCAGCAGTAATCCCAGACTAGACTGGCCTATCCAGCAGTAATCTCACATGGGACTGGCCTATCCTGCAGTAATTTCACATGGGACTGCAATATGCAGCAGTAATCCCACATGGCACTGCCCTATCCAGCCATAACTCTACATGGGACTGACCTATCCCGCTGTAATCCCCCACAGGTTTAGCCTATCCAGCAGTAATCCCACATGGGACTGGCCACCCCAGCCGTAATTCCACACAGGATTGCCGTATGCAGTAGTAATCCCACATTGGACTGCCTATGCAGCAGTAATCCCACACGGGACTGTCCTATCCAGCATTAATCCCATACGAGACTCGTCTATCCAGCAGTAATCCAAGACAGGACTGGCCTATCCAGCAGTAATCCCACTTGGGACTGGACTATCCAGCAGTAATCCCACAGGGGACTGGTCTATCCATCAGTAATAACACACGGAACTGGTCCACCAAGCAGTAATCCTACACAGGACTGGCCTATCCAGCAGTAATCCCACTTGGGACTGGCCTATCTAGCAATCTCACATGGGACTGACCTATCCAGCAGTAATCTCACACTGGACTGCCCTACGCGCCAGTAATCCGACGGTACTGACCTATCCATCCTACAGGGGATTAACTTATATGCCAGTAATCCCACATGGGACTGATGTTATTGTCTGTACGAGATAATCTATTCCAGACAATATTGTCTGTACCACATCACCTATTCCAGACGTTATTGTTTGCTCTACATGTATGCTTTCAATACTGCTGCACCTTCGGCGGACAAAAGCACGCTATCCAGGTTAGAACATTAGGTACGAACACTAGTTGGTGGTCTTTTGGGGGGGGGGGGGGCAGGAACATATGGTTCATTTCCGCCATGCCTGTTCTGTGCTCTACCATACAGCAGAAGCCAATATAAGAAAACTGCAAACATCAATAAAAGTCTGCTATTGAAGGGACAGATGCACGGATTGATTAGACACCAAATAGCACCGCCCCTATAGTAACTTCGCGGTCTGGTTTTGCATGAAGTTTCTGTTCGCTAGCTTAACTGTGATTTGAAGGGGTCCACAGATATTTTTGCGTAAATAAAGTAATAATGCTTTGACTTCGCAAACGAAACACAACAATTTTTCCTCAACTAAACGCCACATCAAAAGTACAAAACATTTCTTTCATTTACTTAAAAAAAACGTTAAATAAGAAATCACATTGTCCCCATATAACATAACGGTTTCTGACAACTGGCAATTTAGTGTGAATACATAAAAATAACGAGTTTGAAGAAATATTATTAAATATTTTGTTCTAATCTGGCATAAACGCTAGTTTCTCCTTATTAAAGAACGGAACAGAAAAGTGGGAGTGACACAAGAATACGTTTTATTGTGACCAACTTTCTGTATCATTCAAATGTGCCTTTATGGGAGAAGAACAGGTATTCTATGTAGAACCGTATATTGTAAGTCTCTTAGTTTGCTCAAATTTGTTCAAGCCATACTGTTATACACGTTACATCGCTAACGTCTCTCCTTTTTGTCTTACAGAGTTACAACCGTGTAGCCTTTTTACAAAGTGACACATGATAACCTTTAACGGTGACAGAGTTAAGGAAAAGTATGGATAGTCTACAGCCAGAAAATTCAGGGATTTGTATAACTGAACTGGCGGAGATGAACTCGATGGCACCTGCACGGGTTAAACAGGAACCTGTCGACCCTGACTCGTCTGACCCGATGGTTCAGCTTGAAAGCATTCAAACCGATTCCGGGGAAGACTCCTCAAAGATATCATTGGAACAAGAATCATCCAACTCTGCCTGGAAATGTTCTGTGCCCTGTACATTCGAACTCGGAGTTCAGCGAAATTCAGGCTCTCCAGTTGACTGCTTGAATCCCGTAGATGAATGTGTATTGACTAAAATAAAAGTAGAACCAAGTTCCACAGCTGAAACAATTGGTTCACATAAAGACGGATCAAAAGAAGATTGGGTAAGTCACGTTGGGATTTGTAGAACACCGTATGAAGAAATGAAACACTTTGTCTTATTTTGAAAATGCTAATATTTGTTTTCAAGAAACAAAAAAAAACTGTATACATACACTTTTAAAATAGATAATACATATTAATATTTATCAACTAATTTGTTTCCTTCTTTATCTGATTGGCAATAAAATGCTGCTTGGTGATATGATATCCGTTACTTTTCTGTATTTTTTCTAGTTTTAAATTAAACTTCTTGAAAATCATTGAATATTATGCCATATGCAGACCTGTGAACTGA
This sequence comes from Hanleya hanleyi, assembly GCA_036873755.1. NCBI lineage: Eukaryota > Metazoa > Mollusca > Polyplacophora > Lepidopleurida > Hanleyidae > Hanleya > Hanleya hanleyi. The sequence continues at coordinate 196,831 of JAVTVY010000508.1, forward strand.
ATTGCCTTAGCTCTGCTGATTCAGGACGCACATTTACGTTGTGACATATAACCTGAGCTATCCAATCGAGGAGCGACTAAAGGCTCATTCGCACGGTGCATTTTGTAGTAACAACTTGTAGCATACAACTCCGTTGCATGGTGAGAACATTCGTGCGATTTCAGTCGAATTCTACAAGTCTTATGAAATAGGGCAGGTCCTATTTCATGCGATTAGTTGCATGCTACAAATCCGGAGGAATTCCTCCGCCTAGTTGTTACTACAAATCGCATCGTGAGAATGGGCCTTAAGGAGGAAACCCAAATTGGACGTCTACAAAATTCCACTTGTCAATCCGGTCACGTGGTATTGAATAATCCTATCGAGGGAGAAACTGCGATCGTAGGTGCTACCGGAAATCTTCTAGGAATCAGCCGACAAACTGAGGAATTCGTGTGTGACGATTTTCAAATGGAAACAATGTACCGTTTTCGTACGTGTGCAGACGGATCCCGGTCAGTCGCGCTTCTCCCAAACGTTGACTGTAGCAGCGTACGTCATTTATGCAGGTCCTCGTGAAAGAAGCATGCATTTTAATCATCGTTTCTCCTCTTCACTGCCACTCTGAGTCCATGGTGCATAGTTCCCTCTTGGGGAAATCTGTGTGAAGTCCTTACTGCCACTGGCACATACGATCAGATCGGTTGATTACGACAACCGCTCACAAATATAACGACTAATTTGATCAGCTAAAGATTTTCTGATTTGGAGCTGGTGATCACGGGATACAGTGGAATGTGCATATTAAACCAGCAGTGTTAGGCATGCCGATCACACTAAAAACGCCGATTTCGTACTAAAAACGATGATCCCAGTGATGTAGGGGCCATAGAGTGGAATTTCCCCACATAACTTATTTGTGCAATTTTAAAATGCCATTTTTTAGAGTGTATTTGAAAGGTTTTGAAAGGTTGACAAAACAATCAGAATGAACATAATTAAGTTTTGCCAATAACAGTTGAGATCATGTGTATGGGAATGAGGTTGTAATTTTGGCACCATTGCTGTATCTGAGATAGGAAGCAAAAAAAATAAAAAAAATAAACAGGTACAAAAAAACTAGCTGGTAATAGTTATACGATTTGCACTTTATTGAAGCTAGTGGAGACACTTGGAAAAATCGTAGTAGTTATAAACATCTCATCTGCGTATTGGAAACTCCAGCCGTCAGTTGAAGTTGTTGTATTCTTTAAACAATCAGTTTACATTCGAGTGGTGTAGGGATCAGCCGACAAATTGAGGAATTCGTGTGTGACGATTTTCAAATGGAAACAATGTACCGTTTTCGTACGTGTGCAGACGGATCCCGGTCAGTCGCGCTTCTCCCAAACGTTGACTGTAGCAGCGTACGTCATTTATGCAGGTCCTCGTGAAAGAAGCATGCATATTTAATCATCGTTTCTCCTCTTCATTGCCACTCTGAGTCCATGGTGCATAGTTCCCTCTTTGGGAAGTCCTTACTGCCACTGGCACATACGATCAGAATCGGTTGATTACGACAACCGCTCACAAATATAACGACTAATTTGATCAGCTAAAGATTTTCTGATTTGGAGCTGGTGATCACGGGATACAGTGGAATGTGCGTATTAAACCAGCAGTGTTAGGCATGCCGATCACACTAAAAACGCCGATTTCGTACTAAAAACGATGGTCCCAGTGATGTAGGGGCCATAGAGTGGAATTTCCCCACATAACTTATTTGTGCAATTTGAAAATGCCATTTTTTAGAGTGTATTTGAAAGGTTTTGAAAGGTTGACAAAACAATCAGAATGAACATAATTAAGTTTTGCCAATAACAGTTGAGATCATGTGTATGGGAATGAGGTTGTAATTTTGGCACCATTGCTGTATCTGAGATAGGAAGCAAAAAAAAAATAAAAAAATAAACAGGTACAAAACAACTAGCTGGTAATAGTTATACGATTTGCACTTTATGGAAGCTAGTGGAGATACTTGGAAAAATCGTAGTAGTTATAAACATCTCATCTGCGTATTGGAAACTCCAGCCGTCAGTTGAAGTTGTTGTATTCTTTAAACAATCAGTTTACATTCGAGTGGTGGTGCTGCTGAAATAACAGGCCAGTTACACAAGTTCTTGTTCGAACGTTCTATGTTTTGACATGAAAATGTTTCTGAGATAGATAGAATTATTTTGATGTATGATATATGAATAAGTTCTGTGTTTAGACAAGTATCTGATCGAGACACCAAATGTAGGGCTAAACATGGCAAGCCTCCAAGACATTATATCGCAGTGCATCATATAATTATTGGTTGGTAGGTCCGAATAAATATTATTAAATACTCTTTTTTTTTAAACTGACATAAACGCTAGTTTCTCCTTATTACAGAAAAGAAAAGAAGAGTGCGAATGACAAGAATACGTTTTATTGTGACCAACTTTCTGTATCATTCAAATGTGTCTTTATTGGAGAAAAACAGGTGTTCTATGTGGAACCGTATATTGTGAGTCCCGTAGTTTGCTCAGATTTGTCCAAACCGCACTGCGGTGGTCTAATGGTTAGAGCGTCGGCCTCGTAAGCGGTAGATTCTGGGTTCGATCCCAGGCCGGGTCATACCTAAGACTTGAAAAATGTAACTTGTTGCTTCCTCGCTTACGCTCAGCATTAAGAGGATAGAACAAGGACTGGTTCGCTCGATGTCAGTATAATGTGACTGAGTGGGGTGTCATGTCTACCTACGGCATGATATTTCAGTGGGACAGCACTATAAAATGGCAGCATCAGATCTGCTCTGTTACAAGTAGGTTCCCCTTCCCCTCCCCCTCCCCTCCCTCTCCCCTCCCTTACCTTCCCCGTCGTGATATAGCTGAAAAAATGTTGAAAGCGACGTTAAACCCTATTCACTCGCTCACTCACTCACTCAGAATTGTCCAAGCCATAATGTTATACACGTTACATAGCTAACCTCTCTCCGTTTTGTCATACAGAGAGAGTTCAACCAGAGTCAAAAATACACCAAAATCATACATGGATATTCTGATATGCATATGGAGGGGTAATCAGGAGAATGAATGATTTCTAGTTGTTTTGGGGTAGGGGAAGTTGTAATGGTGAATCTACTCTGTATAGAAGAGAAGGTTGTGACGTCTAGATTGTGATGTCAACTGACGTCAGTTCAATGATCACGACATCTTCATAATTTTTTTCTGTATTCTTGTTTTCAGGAGGGAAAACTTCGTTTTGATGACATACAGTCTGGTACAGTGGGTGCAAAAAATGCCCCTTTCCCAGTGGCTATATTTCAAAATCAGTCTGAAGCAGAGAGGGAAACGGATAAGGGAGATAATGAATGCATGAACTCTCCTTTTATGTCAAGGACAGTGGAAGAAGAGGGGAACTCGACTACTAGGACTGTGTCAACAAACTCTCACAAGACTACAGACCATTCTGACATGTATACGTGTACGGCATTGCATGAAGGGGGGCTCGCCCTTGTGTGTCGGATGTGTGATTATAAGACAGACAGGAAGGATGTCATGGTGAAACATATAAGAAAACACACTGGAGAAAGGCCATACAAGTGCTCACAATGTGAATACAGATCAAGTAATAAGTCCGCTCTTGTTGTCCATATGAGATCGCATACTGGAGAAAAGCCATACAAATGCTCACATTGTGAGTATAGTGCCAGTCGTAAGGCTTATCTTGTAACCCATCTGAGAACGCATACTGGGGAAAAGCCATACAAGTGCTCCCATTGCGAATTTAGTACCAGGCAGCGGGCTAATCTTGATGCTCATTTAAGAACGCACACAGGAGAAAAGTCGCACAAGTGTCCATTCTGTGATTACGCGTCAGCTGTTAAAATAAACCTCACACGACATGTTAGAATACACACTGGGGAGAAACCATACAAGTGCACACACATGCATTGTGATTACAGCTCTTCTCAAAAGCGTAGATTGGTTGAACATTTGAAAATGCATAGTGGGGACAGGCCTCACAAATGCTCAGTCTGTGAATATACTGCCATCCGTAAGGCTGATATTATCGCCCATATGAAAACGCACACTGGAGAAAAGCCACACAAGTGCTCGTACTGTGCGTATAGTTGTAGGCGTAAGACTAACCTTGTTGCTCATACGAGAAGGCACACTGGGGAAAAGCCATACGTTTGCTCAGTCTGTAATTGTAGCTTTACCTATCACAACAGCCTTAGCTATCACATGACGTTGCACCATATGAAGCCACAATTGTAGAACTATTCGTTTATTAATGTCCTATATGTGGGACGGCGTAGGGACTCCAAGGAAGTTGATCATTCACTATATCCAGTGTTGTAAAAAAAATCACATTCGTTAATCTTTGTATGATGAGCTTCACAAGAAAACACAAGGAAATTGGGTGATCGCCGTGCACGTGTTGGGGATAAACAAGAGCATAGAGAATGTCTTGCTGAAAAAGGGAATAGCTCGGTCATTAAATTCGTTTATTTACCAACGCTTCACACGGCAACTATCGTGAGATATCATCGACTTAAGTTTGCTCATGTGAACATTACATATTTAACAGCTGATGGTTATGAAACACTGCCAAATAATATCGTCTGGTGTTGTCATTTTTTAGAGAAGCCTTTAGTATTTAAACATGGATGACTGTTAAAACTACACCAAAGTCATACATGGATACCATGCTATTCTTCTGTACATAACATTAATAGAAGCACATTCTTAGCACCATGTGTCTTCTTGGCCACAAGACAAGTTAGTGGATTGGTAAACAAATGGAAACTGACAGAACAATGTGGTGATGGCGAATCAGATTTATCGTGCCGTGCCACAATACAGGATTCATCACCTCTCATAGGGGTTCCGTGAACTTGAAATCTAAGGACCGTGGAAGATGGGTTATGTGTTGTATATAATGGACTAAAAGGAAATTCCCCAACATGCTACTCTGACGTAAAGGGGGATTAATCTTCTATGTTTCACACTAATCCTCAAACGCTGCTGGAACGAAACAAATTATGTTCCTCCCATATGCTCGTGTTTGCTGTTGATTCCACATATTCATGTCCCAATACGTCGAGATCGAAAGCCTTGAAAACGAAAGCCTGATCACAACAACAACAACATGCTGAAACCACCGCCACCATCAGCTGCCAGACAATGTTAATACGGGGGCGGCACGGGACGTCAACGGCCACGATGTTGGGTTAAACTGGGCTTATGTTCAGTTCGCCTGTACTCGCATTCTCTTTTCACCATGGATTTGTGTATTTTTTTTAGGCTGTTCGGGAGACATTTAGGTGAAAAACCATGATTTATGCTCCGACACCAACCTCTAACGCCCTCAAATTCTAATCCCATAGAACGCATATACGAGCAGCCAGACATCTATTCGTGTGTGTTCACAAGTAATTTGAAGCTGCTTTTGCGACAGAATGAGTGAAATTATTGATTTTGGGTTCCAAATTCCAAATATTTCTCAGCCTCACTTTTCCGTGGGGGGTACTTATTTCATTCGCATTGCCGTTCCATGGAATTTGCATAGTTCATGTGAAATGATACACTATTAGAATTCCTGTTCAGGAGGATTGTCCACTAAAGCCAAATAAAACAGGTGGAATGGAAAACAATCTCCGATTGTTGCATAACGTCACCGTACGATGTCGTAATGAAACTATATAAAAAAATGTAGGTCTCACTCCTCAGTTTCGTATGTCTGGCTAGTGGGATTCCCCAGCAAAAACGCATGATAGGGGATTTCCCCTGCTGATGTTATTTGTGAAATTGGGAAGAGTACTTTTCAAAGTTTATTTGCTGATAAAAAGCTGTAAGATTGAGTTTTTTTTTTTTTTTTTTTTTTTTTTTGCAATTTGACGAGAAAGACCTCATCGGAGGTAACCCTGGAAACTTCCGAATTTTTATCATTAGGTGTAAATGAAGATGAAAACGACCGGGCGATGACCTATCCAAACAGTATATTTTTAATCATCCAGATATTCTCTTCGAATATGTGGTATCTCTCAATTAGAAACGTCATACAATTTTCGAGGGCCGAACTGGGTGTATTTTTCGAAAGTTCTTGGCTGGGATAGGGGTGGTTCGTCAATTAATTTTAGGTCTAGTTTTCTACAAAAACGTTTATAAGTCGGGTCTTTTTTTACACCATTTTGTATCTGAAATTCTTACCATTTTTTTGCGTATCCGGTTATCTGTAGTTAGATAATTTTACAACTGCCAAAAATGGTCCCAAACCTCATTATACATGTAGTCTCATTTGTGCCCACTTTGCGACCAAAGTGTCGAAAATCAATGGACATACACCAAACGGGCAAGGTCAAATATATTTAATTCAGCATGAGACCACATATCATTTGTCAAATGACCGGAATAACACAGACGTTTATTATGAAATTGAAATGTGTAACATTAAATCGTTGAACTTCATTGACGGATATGAATGACATTGTGAGCTACATACCCGCGTAGTTACCCCTATTCTCTACAGTATTTGAAAAAGTTGTACAGACTCCGGTGTACGAATTCGTGAAAGATGATGTCAGTGATCATCAACATGGTTTTGTCAAAGGCCGATCCACGTGTACAAATCGTGATGCCTTTGTTGATGATTTAACCAAACTTTAACCGATCGGTAAATCACAAGCTTATGCTGCATTAACTTAAACATTATGGTATTTGTGGAAAACTATACTCGAGTTCTTTAAATCCTACTTATCTTGTAGAGAACAGAAAGTGGTTTTATCTGGTTTTAGATCAGACTGTTTTATCAGGCGTTCCACATGGCTTGATGTTAGGACCATTAGTGTTTATGTTGTATATTAATGATCTACCCACAGTTTTAGAATATATTGTTCGATTGCAATGTATGCCGACGACTCCAAATTTTGCAAAGAAGTGAAGTGTATTGGTTATTGTAAACTTTTTCATAAAGATCTCAATAGCGTTTTAGAATGGTGTTCTAATTGGAAACTGTTTTTAAACTTTTTGAAGTGCAAAGGAATCACCTTTTCGACGAAGCGTATTGTCCTGGACTTTATGTTTTAGATAATGTTGTATCGGAGAAAGTGAAGGAGATACGAGATCTTGGTGTTTTATTGTCTAATTATCTTAGCTTTATCAAGCGCTCGTGTGAATTATTTAAATTACAAAAAATTGTTTTATCCTAGTACAACTCTTAAGTCCGTAGTCCGCTCCAGTTTTGTACTCCTGTCGCCTTACACGAAATGTTATACAGACAAGATTGAAAAAACGCAGAAGATTTTTTTAAACTGTGTAGGTTTTAAATGTAATAATGATTATTCTCAATATTCTTACCCTGCACAAAAGGCAATATTTTTAATTTAAATTCTCTTAAGAACTGTCGTGTATTTTTAGACTTCTCCTTTTTACAGGTTTTGCAACTGGGAGGCGGCAAAGCTCTTATTTATGACGTCAATTACCGTTTTACAAACACAGGCGTCTTAGAACTGTACAACCTTCTTTAGTTCCGTTCTCAAGGTTAAATGTTCGGAAGTTTTCTCTTATTCCGATAGTTTTATATGACTACAATAACTTTTTTAACGCCACAAATTTGGACTTTAAAACATTGATTTAGGCGGACTATTTCAAGATAACTTACATTGTTGGTATAAGTCTTCGTATGTCATTTCAGTTTACTTAATTTATCATATCTGTACGTATATAATCTCACATGTTTTGTCCAATTTAATATACTCTTTATCATGTCTGTTTTGTTATATTTATATAGCTATAACGTTATTCGTGATCTGTAATTGAACTTCTTGTCCGTTGGTCATTTGAATAAATAAATAAGTAAAATTCAGCGTTTGTCAATATAAATCGCCGGGCAAAAACGAGATTCGAATTCCGTATATGTTCAAAGTTTATGACTGCATGCAGACAACGGATTACAACATGGTCCATTAACAATTTTTATATGCCCATAGACAGACGTGGTTCTATCCAAACCCTGGATACACCTTACCTTGGGGCAAAGAGGAACCATACCCATTTTGAGGTAACAAGGTCAAAAGTCAAGTCCACTGTGATTGAAAATCTAGTAAATGATTGAAAATTGTTATGCTTATGCTGTGAGTACAGTATTAATCCGAAATAAAATAGATTTTCCCCACTTTTCCTAGCAGAAAAGCAGGAATTTTTAAGAAAAATGACGAAAACATCACTTTTCCGGTACCCCACATGGCCGCCATTATGAATTGGTTTATGTAAATAGGTTCATTTTGTGTCGTTTCGTCAGGTAGGGTGGAGAGATTGATTAGGGGGGGGGGGGGTATTATTCCCCCCGCCCCCAGGATTGGTAGGGTTTAAAGGCACACCAACACCAACTCTTCCCAATAGCTGATTAGCGGAGCACAAAACTTCAACTCATAGAGGGGATGTATCGCCATTCAATTTCATGTTATGGCATCAAAAGGCAATTTTATCTGATATAAGTGTACAGTTCTCTTCGAATAATTATTCTCTTCGTCATCTGCAGTCCAACAAGAAATATCCCGCTGTTCAGTTAGTGTACTTTACTGCATAAGTTACCTACATGTAATTCATGAAGATCACACTGGACCTCAGTGTACTGGGTAGTTATATATATGTAAATGATCATCCTTATAATAGGGACAATGGAAATCAATTGGGACAAATTGGGACTGTTCATTCTATCAGGATTGGTATCGCGCGTGACCTTAACCCTACACTTTTGGCCTGAGCTTTTGGCACCTATCCAGGGCAGAGCTTAACCTATCCAAGCAGAGGAGGTGGTTGGAAAAGGGGGCTAACGCCTTCCATACTATGTACATGTACCCTAATGGATCAAGCTTTACCAGAAAATATATATATAAAAAATACAATATGGCGTTCAGATGATGTTTTTCCGATGTCACTTATATATATCCAGAAGGCCTTTTGGCCAGTTTTTTTTTAAATTTTGTATTTATTTGCACATAATAAATAAAGAGTTTTATCCACAGAAAAGCAAACATTTTAACTCGAGGTGATGGTCCATCACGCGGTGCTATGCACGATCAGAGATTGAATTGTTCAGCAAGCTATATACTTGCTAAGTCGCATCGCATTCCGAGATTAATATTACGGTAATTCCCCTAATAATTCAATCACAGGAAGTTCACATTTCAACTCTGTTATTGAAACACAGAGAAAAAGTAACATTCTCATTCTTCATTCAAATTGAAGAAAAGTTAAATAATGACAAAATATAACACTTTGTAGCTTATGCCATGAAGAATATTGCCAAATATAGGCCATTTTTGCTGCACTTCCGGTGATCGAATTATTAGGGGAATTACCGTATTCATGCGTGTGTTAAGCATCTTCTTGTCAAAATGAAGTACATGTATCTTTAAGTATCGGATATAACACTGATATTGATTCTCTCAAGTGTGTGGGGGGGGGGGGCCTCGGTGGCCGAGTGGTCTGAGGCGCTTCGCTGGTGACCGCTAGCCTCACACCGCTGAACCGGCACGGGTGCGAGGCCAGTTGGTCCAGGTGTGAAAGTTTGTCAGTTACTTGCCGAAGGGCGGTGGTTCTCTCCGGGTACTCCGGCTTTCTCCACCAACCAAACTGACTGTCAACATATGAGTGAAACAAACTTGAGTGTGACATTTAAGTCAAAAATTCCCTCCCTCCCTCTCAAGTGTGTATTCTATTATGTTAGTGGTTAGTACTCTTTAACCCATCAAAGACTGAGATGGTTTTATTTAGCAATAGATTTTTTTATGAAGAACCTGTTATCATCTTTAAGGAGAAGTTGTTGCCAGTAATCAAATCACATTGTTATTTTTGTCTACATTTTCAATGTGACTGCAAGTAAAATATTCATATAGGGAACACATTAGCATTATCGTATAGGCCTAAACGATTAGATTGATGCGCCACTTGAAATATAAACTCAACAAAAGGGCTCTATCTAATATGTATACAAGTTTTATTCGACCGAAATTCCAGTACGCTGCACCTGTATGGGATGGTTGTTGTCAAGAACTATCAACTAAACTGGAAAGATTAGAATTAGCTGCTGCTCATATTGTCTTTGTGTTACCATGTTATGCCTCTCGAAACTCTCTACTTGGAAACTGGCTGGGAACCCCTTACAAGAAGACGACAAAATGCAAAACTTCGTATTATGTATAAATTAGACCGCGGAGAATCTCCGGAATATCTTGGAAATCTCTTACCACAGAAAGCTGAAAGCCGTAGTACTATAATCTGATAATTTCAGCAAGTCGCAGGATTATACCATTTTTAAATCCAGAATTAACTTATTAAAAACCGCTTTCTTCCCTTCCCTGTAGATTGGTGGAATCGTCTTGACCAGTCTGTTAAAGATAATGAGTCGTTAAGTATGTTTAAAAATTCTGGCTGACCTCTGACATCCGAGCAATAGCCAATGAAATTCGCCTTCAGTGTCCACTCCCTGCAGTAGCCGATCAGATGCGCTAAAAGTGACCAGCCCCCAGGATACGCACGCGATCCAGTGACAACCTGTCATCGAGCATGGCGAAGCGGGCTGATCCTCGACTGAAAGTTACTCAACTTCAGTGCATAGACATAGCAGAATTCCGTAGAATTATGAATTACGAGTTATCTGTCTCGATAGATCGACTGTGTACGGTAAGTATTTCCGTACAACAACAACAACATTTCGTAACATAAGTAAGTCGGAGGCCTTCGCTGTAAATTTAACGTCATCAAACTTATCCAACAAATAAACAAACAAAAAAAATAAATGAATATATAATATAGGGGTAGAGGCCGTTACACTGCCCCCACCTTTGTAGCATTTGGTCCCCAAATACTTCTATTAATTAACATCATCCTTCATCAAAACATAGAAGCAGTAACACATTTAGAACATCCTTGCCCTCCATTTAAATTTTTCATTATAACCATAACTTGAACATAAACATATATACATGTACATCATTTGGTTGGCCCCTTTTAGTTTGTCTTCCACTTCCATTCCCATTTTGTTTATCGTCGCCCGCCTCACTCAGATTATTGAATAATTGTCTCTCACCTTCCTCAGATTATTGAATAATTCTCTACCATCTCCCTCAGATTATTGAATAATTGTCTTCCACCTTCCTCAGATTATTGTTGTACATGTCTCCCACCTCCCTGCTTTCTGATTATTTGCCGTTTCAGTTGGTATAATAAATACAATGAGATACAGAACAAATAGTGAATAAGTTAATAAATAAATACATTCATTGACGTCAACACCTGTTTCGACACATTGCCCATCTACTCCTCAAAATATTCATTTTTAAGTTTTCTATTGATGACTCCTCGAGAAGGTAAAACTGTGTCTCCCGCCTTAGTTCTTTCAAATAGCGTCTTTCGGATGGCAATGTGTCGGGATCCACCATACCCCCATTCCTTAAATAGTTAAGTATATGCCGGAAGCAACCAGGCTCCCGGTCCCAAAAAAAATAGATAACCGAATTGCTTTCGCCATCCTGGACCATAGGTGAGTACTCATACTTGTGCTTCACTATCATCCCGAACACTGACGTTGGGTCGAAACGCATGGAACTAATGCTTGTTTCAAACCGAGTCCCACCGATGCTGAGGGTGACCCGCTCCCTCTGCTGTTCCTGCAGAGAATCCAGTATGGCTTCGGTATAAGCTGAGTCCTGCTCCGTGTCCCGCACTTTGTTCTTCCATAAAACTTTTTTTTTAGTCGATCCAATTCTGTGACAACGTTACCAGGCGTGGCCTTTACACCGTTGATAGAGTTAGTGTCATCTCCAGCAGGCTCACCCTGTTCAGATTTTCCATCTGACGACGACACTTCAAGATCGTTCTTGCAGTCCAGCTGCAAGACATTTTCTAGTAGGGTGGGGTTCTCCTGATGGTGTATTTTAGAGGAGAACGAGCCTGCTTGTTCTCCTTGAATTTAGTAGGTTTGGTTGTTTTCCGCACAGCCGAACTGGTGTCCGCGCCTCTCGATTACGGTCACGGTCAACGGGAATGTCAGCATCAGTTGATGTGACCCTCTGCTCAACAGGGTCCGTTCGTCTACAGTAGGGTCAATGGTGCCCTGTTCAACAGGACACACAATTGGTTTCTTCTTATGCTTAATGCTCTTTTTCTTCTTTATATCCACAGGTCCAGCCCTGGTCTCACTCTTTCTGTTGGGGGTCTGACTCCGGCTGGCGGGCTTGGTGGTCTCTGGTTTGGGTGCATTTTTAATCCATTTTTCTCCTCCCGTTTCTTCAGGTCCATTGTCAATAATAGTGTCATTGTCCCTCATCTCCGTTGATTCATCATCAGTGCTAGTCAACTCGTGTTTATCCCCCCCTAAACATATCACACTGCCTGGAGAGGGTACCTTTTGATCACCGCCGGTTTCGGTGGTAACCCCATGTAAACCATGATGGGCCATTTATTCCTCGATATGGTTTCAGTCTATTATGGTGTACAATTGAGGGTTTTGATCTGGCGGTCTGCTTCACACGGTAAGCTACGTCTCTGAGTTTATGAATCTCTACATACGGTTCTTTCCAATGTCTTTGGAGTTTTAGACTCAGCCCCTTTTTTCCGGGCATTATTATGCAATCACACCATGCCCCCAACTTTGTACATGTGCTGGTTTATACCAGTGTCATAATTCTTCTTCATTCTGTCACTAGTCAGTTTAATGTGCTCTCTAGCAAACTCATGCTATAGGCCATAATCATCAAAGGTAGATGCACATCCCAATCTCTCTGATTGGAGGACACAAAGGCAGACAACATGCTTTCTAGAGTTTGATTCATTCTCTCAACCATCCCATCACTCTGGAGCTGGTAAGGAGTGGTCCTAGTCCTTCCACATCCGAGCAAATTACACAGGTCACTGAACACTTGCGATTGGAAATTTGAACCTTGGTCCGAATGAATCTCATATGCGACACCATAAAGTGAGACAACTCTCTCAAGTAGTTTCTCCGCTACAGTGGTAGCTTCTTGATTTCGCATGGGGATTGCTTCAGCCCATTTCGTGAAGTAATCGCCCACTACCAGTATGTATCTATTCCTGCTATCTGAAGTTGGTAACGGCCCGATTACATCAAGTGCGATTCTCTGCATCGGTGGTCCAGCATTATACTGCTTCATTGGTGCCCTAATTTCTGTTTGGGTTTCTTTCTAGAGGCACGTATGTCGCAGGCTTGACACCATTGTCGGACGTCTTCTCTCAACGTAAAATCTGTCTTTGACTTTACCTAGTGTCTCAACCCCTAGATGCTCTGCAGTGGGGGTGTCATGCAATTCTCTCAAGACCGTTTGTCTTAGATTTTTTGGAAGCACCACCTGCCGCTTAATTTCACTTCCGGTGTCAGATTCCCATTTCCTGTATAATACATTACCATGCAGATACAGAACATCCCATATACACCAGTACTGTTTAATTTCAATACCTAAACTACTTATCTCATACCATGTGGAACGTTTCCCTTCTATTTCCCATTGATGGATTGGGCCAAATTCTCAGTTCCCTCTTGAATTTGAGAGAGAACACCCCCAATGGCAAAGTTGCTGGCATCCGTATGTAGGATAAATTCACCATCTGACGAGGGATATGCCAGTATGGGTGAAGTGATCAATCTGGTCTTCAATTGCGAGAATGCACTCATCACGTCACACAAATGAACAGCTGCGTTCGGTTAAATGGTGCAATGGCCTAGCTATGTCTGCAAAACCTTTGATGAATTTCCTGTAGTATGAACAAAGGCCTAGAAAACTCCTCGTCCCTTTTACATTCTTAGGCACTGGCCAATCTTCTACTGCTTCTATTTTCTTGGGGTCAGTCATTATTCCTTGATTACTGACCACATGACTAAGAAATGCCACTTGTCTCTTAAATAGGTCACACTTATATTTTGCAAACCAGGCTAAGAAGCCCTCGTGCTTTTCCCAGCCGCTATTATAATCCTTGTGCTATAAATATATGTAGCATAGCCTTTAATATACAAGGGTAAAAACATTCTGTGCCCGGTAATTTTCTTTTTGTGTAGTTTACGCCGTAAACTAATGAAACTAATGCACACAAACGAAAATACCGGTATTTCTAAAAACTCGCTAACGGAACGCTTTTTTAACTTAGCGATTTGATGGGAATATTTGATATCGTTTCGTTTATATATTGCGCTAAGCTTAAATCTTTTCGTTCGCCAAGCGAAACAATATTTGTCTTCCCGTACCAAGCGAAATGAATAGTCAGGCGTGTGATATCGAACCGAAAAAGCGTTTCGCCTGACCTTGACTCCGTGCAGCTTTTGATAACACTCAGTCGTCGAACCACTGTACAAATAAAAAGAAAAAAAACACAGACCAAATAGTATTCTCGCCCGACGACGCAACCGTGGTGTGGAAGGTAATGCTTATTTAACAAAAACAACAATGAAACGCGTTCCGAAACGCGTTTCCAAAACGCGTTTCCAACGCAAGCTTAAATCGTTCCGTTCACCAAGCAAAACATATTTGTCTTCCCGTACCAAGCGAAATGACCAGTCAGGCGTGTGATACCGAGCCGAAAAAGCGTTTCGCCTGAACTTGACTCCATGCAGCTTTTGATCAACGCTCAGTCGCCGAACCATTGTACAAATAAAAAGAAATAAAAAAAACAGACCAAATAATATTCTCGCCCGACAAAGCAACCGTGGTGTGGACGGTAATGCTTATTTAACAACAACAACAACAACAATAAAACGCGTTCTGAAACGCGTTTCCAAAACGCGTTCCGAAACGCGTTTCCAAAACGCTTATCGAACGCGTTCATAAACGCGTTCGTGAAACGCGTTTCAAGCGAAACGAAACGAAAGATAAACGCGTTTGCCAGGTACAAATGCGATCTTTGAGAAGCAAACGAATACAAAACGCGTTCAGAACGCCATTGAAACGCGTTTCAAACGCTAATAGAACGATAATATACGTGAAAAAAACGGACAACGAACGCTTTTACCCCTGTACCATGCAAATTTTGTAGGATAGCCCTGAGAGTAATCTCCCCATCAGTCTCTCAAAGGTGGCTAAACAAGTCCAAACGGTGGAACAGTGAATTGATAGAAACTCCCATTCCCTGTGTTGAAAGCAGTTTTTGGTTTGTCTTTTTCAGACATCCCAACTTGCCAGTAATCACTCTTCAAATCCATAACGGAGAACCTAGCGGCTCCAGAGAGTGAATCCAACGTATCATCTATTCTAGGTAGTGGATGGCTATCTTTCTGAGTAAGATCATTAACCAGACGATAGTCCACACACAAGACCATGGGCCACAACTCGATTCTTTAATCCCTTGCTCCCTCATCCTCTTTACTTCCTCATCAGCCTGAGCCTGTTTAGCTAGGGGTATTCGTCGAGCATTTTGCTTAACAGGGCGTGCTGTTCCTGTGTTAATTTCATGCTCCACCAGATGTGTGCGTCCTATATCATTCTCGTCTTTGGAGAATATATCTTCCAACTCAGCAACTAGATCAATCAATTCCCCTTTTCCGATTGTCAGATTCTCTGAGCTCTTCTCTATAAGTCCAACTAGATGAGGGGGAACCTGGGGCTTTGTCGTGTCATTTGGCTTCACAGACTGACAACTTGCTGCATTACAATGTTTCCTATTTCCATTTCCTTGGATTATCTCAATTCCGGGATCACCGGGATTCATAATACGCAATGATATTATTCTCTGGCTGGGATCTACTACTGCCTTTGCCAGTATTAACTCATTTTCCCGCACAAACCTGTCTGCAGGCTCCACTACCCCATAGCTAACTCCATAGGAGACATCTATGGCTCTGCCAGGGACAGGGATCAAAACTTCACATCCAGGGGGAACCAGTGAATTTTCCAGTGCTGATATTCTGCAACACATCGGCCGGATTTCATCAACATGTCTATAACAAGGTAGTTCCTCATCCTTCACTGATAGTGTACAGCTACCCAACCTCAAATCACATGCATGTTTGGTGAGGAAGTCTATCCCAAAATGCCGTCATTTTGGATATCAGCCAACAATATTTCATGGGGAAACTCCTGTCTCCCAAAACGAACATTAACTTTAACGCAACCATCACAAGGCTTGATATCACCAGTGGCGATGATCAAACTACTATTTACATTTAAGACTACTGGGCGTGATGCAAAGTGTAACTGGTTGAAGTAATCATTATGGTTACATTTGAATCAGTATCCACTACATGGCAACAGGTTTGTTCTCTGCAGCAGCAACAATAAAAGAGTCCCTCACCACTACCAACATAGTATTGATCTTCATGAGATTGGACCTCTGGTTTCTCGCCGTGTCTCGACCCTTTGACCCGGCGTCCCATAGTTTCCCTGACTATTCCTTCAGCCAAAAAGTTTCTGTCTGTTATAACTCAAGTGATTGTTGTAACCGGCGTGGCTATTCCGGTCATCTCTACCATTCCATCTCTCATTCTGAGGTGGCCGGTTGTCCCCATTACTACCGGTGCTGTGTGGTTTATTGAGTTGCTTCTCTCGAGTTTGCATTCCTTTTACCACCTCCTTCAGTTCTCCTAAAGATTCTAAGACCTTCTTAAAACTTCCAAACTCATTCACTATGGATGGTGCATTCGCACCTTGATTTGACGATTTTGGGCCCTCATCATCACTTTTATGCATTTCTGCTGCTCGCACATGGCGGCCACGTTGACGATCTGGCAATTTATGTGTTTCTAAGCGCACAGCTAAGACTTCTGCATCTGACACAGTTTTCAACTGAGCTTCCCGTAATCGAAGTCTCATGTCTATATCATGAATAGCATCAATGAAATGATCGATAGCCAGGATGTCAATCAAATCAACTGGAGCATCTGGGTAGGCCTGCCGAGTCAGCTTCCTGATAGACTGGGCTAGCTGTGGAATAGATTCATCCCGACCTCTTGTTCTAGTTTGGAGCCTTGCTCTGAATATTTCAGCTCTGTTAACAGAACCAAATCTAGAGTTCAAGGCTTTCACCAAACATCCAAAATTTCTCCTCTGACTAGCAGGCAATTCACTAAGAACGGCTCTAGCAGCTCCCTTCAAACTACCGGCAAGATATAGGGCCTTGTTTGAATATGTTCACCCATTTATATCTGCTAAGATCTCAAACTGATTAAGGTATTCCTCAAAATCTTCCTGGCCATTATACACCTGAGCTCTCATTCTAGGGGCCCCATTATATGAAACACTTTCACAGGAATGAATTTGTCTTATGCAATCACCAGCTTTTACCGAGTGACTGCTCCTTATTTCATCCCCATCTCCATTCCCAATTTTTTTTCCACCACCAGCATATGTATGCCCAATCCCATCATTCCCTTCATGTCTCGGACCGGTGGACTATTTACTGCAAAATCATACTCAGATTGTTCAGTTTGTTTGTTTGTCGGTCTCTGATCATCTTTGTTTTTATTTGCAGGTTTAGGCTGTTCGTCATTCATCTCCGTCAAGCGTCCAGCCTCGCCAGATGAGTTCCACATAAAGTTTACTTTTCCAGAAATATCAATTTGATCTTGTGTTTGAGTTTGTATCTCAGTGACATGCATTTCAATTTCAGACATTTGACTGCTTGTTTCATTTAGTAAGCTTCTCATCATTTTCTCAAAGGAGCCCTTAAGTTGACCAATTTCATCCTGAATAGATATCTGATAGTTAGTCATCTGATTCATCTGTTGTCCAATCAAATCTGACACTTCATTCAAAACAGCTTCTTTTATTCTAGTTTCACTATCATGATCATAGATCAAGACAGTATTTTCACGTTGAGGGCCAAGGCTGTATCACCACGATCTTCAGGGACTTCACCGCCCAAGTCTCCGGACTTGAATGTCACAGTATGTGAATCATCCATTTTCAAGTATGGAGAATAAATCTCTGTTAGCGTCTGGTGTGTTCAACCTGATATCACTGTCTTGGTAATGATTTTTATCCGGTATTGTTGCACCAAATGTAACACTGGTACTGTCTCAAATATCCGTTACCGCTGCCACCAAATGTAGGTCTACCTCATGCACCCACTGTATCTCACTAATGCTGCAATTATACTCTTCGGAGGCGGTATAATTCGGGTGAGGTAGAATATCACATCAGAGTTAGGTACTCTGTAAACCATCCACGGGTTCGTACCAGACAGTGATAAACATGCAACATACAGACTCGTAGAAAACAAAGATTATATTCAGGTTAAAATATAACGGGAACGATTTTATTCTCCATAGAGATGAATAAATATACAGTGAAACGGATGTAAGACTTTGTTAATATTATCACTTTGTGTCTTCTCGCTGTATCAGTGGTCCACAGTAGTCCATTCATCTCATCCCGGAATTGTCAATTATAGCGCCACCAAATCTGGTGTAATGGTGAGTTATCCCTGTAGATCTGTGATTTACCACCGAATCTGGTGGTGATAGGTCAACTGGTCGAAGTAAAATTCTCAACCTCTGCACAAAGTTGGGAAAATACTAGCCAGATGTACCCTACCACCGGATCTGGTGTAATGGTGAGTTATCCCTGTGGATCTGTGAATGATGTAGTCCAAGCCTTGTGTGGTGAAATCCCTCCTAGAATCCTATAATTTCCAGGTCCAAAAATAAAAGTAATTCAATTATATGTTCGTCTTCATCTGAGGTCGTATCGTCATCAGAAATCGACATGTGCTCCACCATATACGGTGGTATGACGTAATGTTATGATACAGCCTTTGACCCATTGCATATAAAGTGGTTCACGTGACTGTATCAATTCATATAATTGATATCAACGTCCGAAAACTCACCGATTTCGGTGGATCCAAACACATTGATTGTGCCATCATCAGTTTGATTTCCTCTCTAGTTTCCTAAAAATCTCTCAGTTGCCGTTGGGACGATTTTCTAAAAATGCACCATTATATGCTGGTCCGGCCGCCTATTTATACTTTTTCTGGCTGACCACTGACATCCGAGCAATAGCCAATGGAAATCACCTTCAGTGTCCACTCCCTGCAGTAGCCAATCAGATGCGCTAAAACTTACCAGTCCCCAAGATACGCGCGCGGTCCATTGACAACCTGTCATCGAGCATGGCGAAGCGGGCTGATCCTCGACTGAAAGTTACTCAACTTCAGTGCAAAAAATAGCGTAATTCCGTAGAATTATGAATTACGAGTTATCAAGATAAGTCATCCAACATCCACTGATGCACACTCCATAAGGTTCGAACCATATATTAGCACAAGAAGTCCACCTTCTGTCTCGATAGATCGACTGTGTACGGTAAGTATTTTCGTACAACAACAACATTTAGTAAAATAAGTAAGTCGGAGGCCTTCGTTGTAAATTGAACGTCATCAATCTTTATCCAACAAATACACAAAAAAATGAATATATATATGTATAGGGGTATAGCCCGTTACACTAGCTAGGTGAACAAAAAATCCCGTTTCTGACAAAGCTATTAACAAAGCAATAGTTGGAGTAAAACTATCATTTCCAGTATGCGATGAGACACCAGCACTGTGGTAAACCCTCACGTTTGTATGTAAATAAAAGAATATAATGGCAACTTGTCCAATCATACTGTAATGCTACATAATCATGTGCACTGATAAAGACTGAGCGATCACAAACTGATTAAAACTTTAAACTTTTAATTAATATAGTAAGTTAAATGTGTGGACAGAAATATGGTTCGTACAAAAGCTTTAGGGTAAACCAGAATTTGATAGCAAAATTAAAGGAAATGGTGTCCTTCATTTAAGGCGACACCAAAATTATGAACTAACAGGAGTTCGGTACTGCGGGATTCCCCCGCTGGTTATTTTGATATTGTACTTCTGAAATAAAATAATGTCATCAAACTATTAGTAAATACATGTACTATAAAGGAATATACTCTAGGTGATTTGGTATGTATGCCTGTATATACAATGTAGCCAGCTATGTAAGCATTTGGAATATATGAAAGTTCGGGGAGTCGGGCTGACCTTAGTTTAGGACACATAGGTGAGACTGAGAAGCTGTGGACAAGAAAATCTTCTAAGTCCAAAACTTTAACATTTACTTGGTCCTGGGGTCCCTGCTCCCCGAGGGTAGTGGATGGGTTCAATATGTGTAGCCCGATGTAAGCATCTGAAATATGAGGGTTCGGCAGTTGGGCAGGCGTTAGATCAAACTTGAACATTTACTTGGTCCTGAGGGAAAAAATTCTAAGTCTAAAACTTTAACATTTACTTGGTCCTGCAGAAAGACAGACAGATAGACAAAAACAGACAGAGATAGACAGACGGACATCATTGTGGCACCTATATCGAG
The DNA here is from genome assembly GCA_036873755.1 of Hanleya hanleyi. Classification (NCBI taxonomy): domain Eukaryota; kingdom Metazoa; phylum Mollusca; class Polyplacophora; order Lepidopleurida; family Hanleyidae; genus Hanleya; species Hanleya hanleyi. The sequence continues at coordinate 217,171 of JAVTVY010000508.1, forward strand.
CTTTCTGCAGCTAAAGCTAAGGTAAATGCTCCTTTATAAAATTAATATCAAGAGAGAGAAAAAAATACACTCCCAGAAAATTGTAATCTGTATTAAAGTATATTGTAATCATCCCTCGTCACTGAAATCATCGCTCTACATATTTATTATAGAGCTAAACACAGCTCTCTTCATATTTTTAAACGTCAAGGTCTGATTGCAAAAAAAATATATATCTATATATTAAAAACGGTTATACACCAAACATTATGGCGTATTATGCTGTCTCATGTGAATACGACGGCGGTAGTGGTCAGCAAACCTGCAATTACACAAAGAACACGCGTATGGCTTCTCCCCGGTGTGTATTCTCATATGCTCAACAAGGTGATTTTTACGCGACGAATTATATTCACAATATGAGCATTTGTGTGGCTTTTCCCCTGTGTGCGATCTTATATGTTGAACGAGATGATCCTTACGAAATGAACTATATTCACATTGGGAGCACTTGTGTGGCTTTTCCCCAGTGTGCCTTCTTATATGAGCTACCAGACTGGTCTTGTGCTTGAAATCATGTTCACATTGGAAGCACTTGTATGGCTTTTCCTCTGTGTGGGTTCGTAAATGCGAATCAAGATTAGCTTTTTGACTGGTACTGTATTCACAATGCAAGCAGTTGTATGGTTTTTCTCCAGTATGTAATCTTAGATGGGTTACAAGTGTATCCTTACGACGGGAACTGTATTCACAATATGAACACTTGAATGGTTTTTCGCCAGTATGTGTTCTCAGATGGATAACGAGATTTGACTTATAACTGGCACTATATTCACAATGTGGACACTTGTGCGGCTTTTCACCAGTATGTGTTCTCAAATGGACAATGAAACTAGACTTAAAACTGGAACTATATTCACAATCGGGACACTTGTGTGGCCTTTCCCCAGTGTGTATTCTCATATGCTCGACAATATGTTTCTTACGAGATGAACTATATTCACAATGCGAACACTTCTGTTGCTTTTCCCCAGTATGTTTTCTTATATGTTTAATCATGGCACTCCTTTTCTTTGTACTATAATCACACATCAAACACACCAGCCACCCATCCTGCAATGAAGTATAGGTAATTTTTGATTGTTCTTTACTCTTGGGAGAGTGTGTTGGCGCTGTCGCAGTTGGCGAGTTTTCCTCTTTTTCTGCGTTCATGCTGTCATTATCCCCCTTTCTCACTTCTCTCTCTGGTATTGGCTGATGTTGAAATATAGCCACTGGGAAAGGGGTGCTCTCTGCATCAACTGTTCGAGATTGGGTGTCTGCTAAAGAAAAGCTTTCGTCCTGAGAAAAAAATAAAACGGAAAAAGCATAAAGAATATTCTGTGACGATCCCTGAACTGGAAGCCAGAATGTTCTAACCTTTTATATAACGTATCCAAATTTAAACGTTCTGTTGTAGCCAAGCTTCTTTGTGGAGTTCTGCCTCTCAGAGTCGAAGATTATAGATATAAAGGTGATAATGTTGCAGAGCGAATCTGCAACTTATGTAAAATCAACAGTATTGAAGAATTAATTTATTTTACTTCCATCTGTAAATTTGGTGAAAGGAAAAGCGCTGGATTATTAGACGGCATCACATTTCCAACAAATTCTTCATTTGGTAAGAAGTTAAATGTGCATTTTATTAAGTGTGCTATTGTAGACGATCTGACTGACTAATCTACAGGTAGCATGGCAGCGTGGTAGCGTGGCAGCGTGGTAGCGTGGTAGCGTGGTAGAGTGGTAGCGTGGTAGAGTGGTAGCGTGGTAGCGTGGTAGAGTGGTAGCGTGGTAGAGTGGTAGCGTGGTAGCGTGGTAGAGTGGTAGCGTGGTAGAGTGGTAGCGTGGTAGCGTGGTGGAGTGGTAGCGTGGTAGAGTGGTAGCGTGGTAGAGTGGTAGAGTGGTAGCGTGGTAGAGTGGTAGCGTGGTAGCGTGGTAGAGTGGTAGAGTGGTAGCGTGGTAGCGTGGTAGAGTGGTAGCGTGGTAGAGTGGTAGAGTGGTAGCGTGGTAGAGTGGTAGAGTGGTAGCGTGGTAGAGTGGTAGAGTGGTAGCGTGGTAGCGTGGTAGAGTGGTAGCGTGGTAGAGTGGTAGCGTGGTAGAGTGGTAGAGTGGTAGCGTCGTAGCGTGGTAGAGTGGTAGCGTGGTAGCGTGGTAGCGGGGTAGCGGGGTAGCGTGGTAGCGTGGTAGAGTGGTAGAGTGGTAGCGTGGTAGCGGGGTAGCGTGGTAGAGTGGTAGCGTGGTAGAGTGGTAGAGTGGTAGCGTGGTAGCGTGGTAGCGTGGTAGAGTGGTAGCGTGGTAGAGTGGTAGCGTGGTAGCGGGGTAGCGTGGTAAAGTGAGCGCGTAGAGTGGTAGAGTGGTAGCGTGGTAGCGTGGTAGAGTGGTAGCGTGGTAGAGTGGTAGCGTGGTAGCGTGGTAGAGTGGTAGCGTGGTAGCGTGGCCAAATTGCCATCACATTTTCCCCTACTGGGTACAATTGGCATTCCTTTATTCTCTTCGCTTTTTAAGCAAAGTTTAACTTAAAACAAATAAAAGTAATTGTTAAAAGGTAGTGCCATGGTGTAGCTCATCTGGCTGTAACTGGAGAAAGTAGCTGTAAAAGATTTTTACTAAAGAGCTGCAATAGATGAGTTTCTAACTTGTGTTGTCCCACCTGAACACTAAATGATATATGCAGTAATTTCATGAGATTTCATGATAACAAAGTTTCATGGGAAATTCAAGATGCGGCCATATTGGATTTTCGAAATGGACCAAAAAGGGTATCTTGCACAACTGGACCACAAGGGGAACCTGTGTACCCAATTTGACAAAGATCCATACAGTAATTTCCTGAGAATTCATGATAACAAAATTTCATGGGAAAATTCAAATGGCCGCCTGGTGGCCATATTGGATTTTCGAATCGGACCACAAAAGGTATCTTGCACAACTAGACCCCAAGGGGAACCTGTGAATCAAATTTGAGAAATATCAATGCAGTAGTTCCTGAGAAATCGCGATAACAAAGTTTCATGGGGAAATCCAAGACGGCCGCCTGGTGGCCATATTGGATTTTCCGATCAAATCACAAAGGTATCATGCACAACTAGACCCCAAGGGAAACCTGTGTACTAAATTTGAGAAAAATCCATGGAGTACTTCCTGAGAAACCACGATAACAAAGTTTCATAGGGAAAATTAAGATGGCTGTCTGGTGGCCATATTGGATTTTTGAATCAGAACACAAAAGATATCTTGCATAACTAGACCCCAAAGGGAACCTGTGTAGCAAATTTGAGAAAGATCCATGCAGTAGTTCCTGAGAAATCACGATAACAATGTTTCATGGAGAAATCCATGATGACCGCCTGGTGGCGGACTACATCAGACCCCAAAAGATATCTTGCACGACTAGACCCCAAGGGGGCCCTGTGTACCCAATTTGAGAAAGATCCATGCAGTAGTTCCTGAGAAATCGCGATAAAGTTTCATGGGGAAATCCAAGATGGCCGGCTGGTGGCCATATTGGATATTCAAATTGGACTAAAGTGATGTTGTATAACTAGACCCAAAGGGGAACCGGAGTACCGTACCACATTTGAGAAAGATCCATGAAGTAGTTACCAAAACATAATGATGACAAGACTTCACTGGCAAATTCAAGGTGGCCACCATGGCAGCCATATTTAAAATCATATCGACCCCGCATGAACAAATTCTGGTGTACTCATAATTGGGGGGACCATGCATGCCAAGTTTCAGCTTAATCGGTCAAGCGGTTTCAGAGAAGATGTTTACGGACGACGCACGATGGACGACTGACGACAGCCGACGGACAAACAGGCCATGACATCGGGCCTTCGGCCCAGATGAGCTAAAAATATATATCTATAGAAGATAATAAATAGCATTTTATTGCGAACCGGTAAAGTACAAAGCTGAAACAAAGTGGTTTACAGATAGGGTAATGCATGAATATGTACATGTCATTTCAAGTGCTTAGTTTGTCCACGATATAGACCTATTTTTGCATTTTAAAAATGACATTGCAAGAACTTAAATCGATTCTTCGTATTGGTGTAATACACATAGCGGCTGAAACCCAAAAGGGACCCGGTGTTACAACAAACCCAACATTACTTACCGTATTTTCCTCTGACCCGTATGTATGTGAACCAAATTTTCCAGCTGAGAAATCTGATTCTAATTTAATTTTTCTCAATGTATTTCCATCTACAGCAATCAAGCCGTTCAGAGGAGGGGCTGAAATCCGCTGATCTTCGAGTTCAGATTTACATGGTTCTTGTTTCAATGGTATATTTGGTGGCTCTGTAACGGATTCAATTCTACGGCTTCCGGGCTGAACCAATAGATCACCAGTCTCCTGTTTAAACTGTATCGGTGTCGTCAAGTGATCAACATGCTGGAGGTAGTAGTTTAGTTCTGATCCTGTACGACCATCAATGCTCCCAAACAATGAATCATGATCTACACTGGAGAATGAGTTAACATCTGACGCACATGAAGCCGGCTCTTCTCTCGTCTCCTCCATTTTATTTATAGAAGTCCCGGAATTGTCCTGTGGTAGACTATCCATACATTCTCTTGACCAGACCTCTGTGAAAGACTATCAATTGTCACCCTGCAAATAGTGTAAATTAGATAGGCCTGTGAGAGGTTAGTATTATATCCATAGCGGCTGAAGGCCTATACGAAACTGGTGTTACAACAACACCAACACTGCGCATAAAACGTATTGATCATACGCCTAAAGTATAAGATAGTTTCATCGATCAAAGATGTGGAGCAAACTAATTACAATATAAGATATATTAAAATTACCTAGCAACTGTTTTCCTACATGGAATTTGTGCTGCTAATAACAGCACAGTTTACTGATACAGTCGAAGCTGGTGTAGCGGTTAACCGAGAAAACACGCGTCCGTCTCGTTTGTGAAGTCCATATTTATTTTAATGCTGCGGAAAAAAACTACACAATAAAAACGATAAACAAACCATAAGGAGATGGAACTTCGTGCATATATATATATAATAAGTTGGTGTACCGTTTGACTGAAGAAATACATGTAAACGTCTTCATCTCGTTTGTGAATCCAATGATTTCAATTTTGCAAGAGAACTGTACAAAAACCGAGTTAACACCATGCACGTATATTATTTGGTTGGTATATACACGAACAAAACGAAAATACGTCTAGCAAATTGTTCAAAACATTACTGTTACACAGGATCTCACTTTTGACCCCAAAAAAAACCTTTAAGTGTGGTTGACAATGAGCTTTAATTCGCGTTTGGAATAATTTCGAGGTACAATGTTTCGGTAGGCCTACTGGTGTCAACTTCTGGATAAACGTAGGCCCTAACTTGCGAATGACATCTCACGGGATGGAGTGAAAACGGGGGAATAGGCCAAATGGTACTAGCAAAAGCAACTCATTACGTTTCGTTTATCGGTAGTTATTCGATATATCCCATAAAATCTACGTTTATAGACAAATGAGCAATCAAATGAACTGAGAGTGAACAAGCAACCTAAAATATCTCTTAAATTTGTCATAAATAGCTAAAATTTAACCTATCTGACGGAAAAATTCAAATTACACTTGGTTATCAGCCAACCTATTCTTCAGATTTGAGGTACATGTACCTCATTGCTGTTTTATTACTACTGAGAGATCCTCTCTCAGTACAATTTAATTATATAGATTTATTATCTCCGGTGCATGTATTAGTTGTTTTCATAAAACGGAATATATCATGCACCCGGGGCAGACTGGGACACTTTTGCTGGGGCACACTAGTTCAATAGTAATCGAATGGTGAAATTTACTTTCATCCTAAAATGTTATTCAGGTGCATTATTCCGTTTCCCATATAGTAGTAATGGCTAATCCTATCGAATTGGATGAGTTTCACTAACAACTTTAAATCAAATGCTTTCCTTGGCATGAGAATCCCATAAAATATTTGTTTTCCTCAAATTTGGCCTCTGGGAAATATTTTTATGTAAAGCAGGGGTCTAAAATTGGAACTAACTTAACCATCGCTGTTGAATCTTCTCAACTCCTATGAAACATATTAATATAAATTTGATTTAAAATCTATTTTGATTATTGTCCCGCCGCACCCCGGTGTGTTTCCCAGTGGACCCATATCCGGGGCAAACTGGGACACTACTTTTTTTAGAAACTAGAGCATAAAAGCTAACACATGACAATAATAGCAGAGAATTTTGTAAAAGATGAAAAATGTCCCAATATACCGCAATCTCTTTTGCCATGGCGAAGTGGGGTCTACACATTTTTTCGACTAATTTCAATCAGTGAAACACGAAATAAAAATATAAGCAAAGAAAAAAATAAGAACGGCACATTCTCTGTTGCGATTGCTTGCAATGTACGACTCCAGCATATCCTGGTCTCGCACAAAACTTCCTTATTTGGTCAACTCGTCACACGTTGACCCTAGATGTCACTTTAAACAGGAAACTGGGCCAATTGTGATTTCCTCCCATTTCCTGGCATCCTTTCTTGCAATCTCATCTTGACAAGTCTTTATTTCCGTTTATTTCATTGCTATAGTTAAAACCTTGCAAACCAGCCCAACAAGAAATATCAATCTAATTAAATCTCAGACTTAGTAACTGCTCCTCTATCGGTAATATGTCGCTAACTAAGATCTGGGACAACCTGTATCTTAAATCTGTCGAGCATGTCAGACTGGCGACCAATCACAGTCCAACTTCAAAGGGCGAATAGGTGCCTATCCGATTATTTCTGTAGTGAACGAGGCACAGAAAAATCCAACCCAGGCTGCTGACGAAGTACTTGCTCTCCATGAGCAATCACCGAAGGTTATTATTTGCTTGGATGGGCACCTATTCGCCCGTTGAAGTTGGACTGTGATTGGTCGCCAGTCTGACATATTTTGGAGAACACATTTTCAAAATATTTTCCATTATACTGCAAATACTAAAATAATTTGGTATGCTTGCATCTCTTTGACATGTGGGAAAGATTTAGCGCCTAAATGGATGCCATAACAAAGGCCTTAAACAAGGAGGGGGGGGGGCGGAAATAAAATCACCCGTGATACATGGAATAAATCTTGTAAAAAGCGGCTGACCAGGAAGAGAAATTATTCAATAATAAATTGATTTGATGAAAGTGTTGTAGAACTGCTGGATATTTTTTAATGGGAACAAGGGTCGTGGTCCTGTCAAATCCATCATTTTGAGACGAGAAATACCTAACCCCAGCTAGACAGAAATTAGCCGTCTTCGGACTGAAGGATTAGAGGAAGCTCAGGCTAATTGCATGAGAGATAAATATGCCAAAATGAGAAATACTCCACAAACCTTGAACAAAGCGATTCGCATCACAGAGAAAAATTAGCCTATGCGCGCGCTAAACATATTCTGGCCCTAAAAATTATAACCTGCAATGGGAGCGGAAAACGGTGCCTGCAATCTAGCTTTTTTGTGTTTCATCATGCTTTTTTACGACAGGGGTAAAAACTTTCGGTGTCCGGTTATTTTCGTTTAGTTTGACCTAATGAAACGCGAACGGAACTAAATGTAAGCACGTTCCAAACGATTATAAGAAACGAAACTCTTTCAATATCGCTGATTTTTTTTTTTATCAAAACGCATTTCCCTCGTCAAACGCGTTTGCTCTGATAGACACGCGTTTACGAACGAGTTTTATAACGCGTTTCTCTTTTCGTTCATCTCGCGCAAATTTGTGTTTTTATTTTGCAAACCAGGCCAAGAAGCCCTTTTGTCGGGGCTTTCCCCTATGGCAAGCCGTTTCGGTATTTAATCGGTTATTCCACATAGCCGCTATTATTAATACCTTTGCTATGAAATAAATATATGTGGCGTAGCCTTTAATATACATGTACAAGGGTAAAAACGTTCTGTGCTCGGTAATTTTCTTTTTGTTTAGTTTACGCCGTAAACTAATGGAACAACGCAAACGAAACTACTGGTATTTCTAAACACTAGCTAACGGAACGCTTTTTTTTTAACTTAGCGATTTGATGGGAATATTCGATATCGTTTCGTTTATATATTGCGCTAAACTTAAATCTTTTCGTTCACCAAGCGAAACAATATTTGTCTTCCCGTACCAATCGAAACGATTTGTCAGGCGTGTGATAGCCTACTGAGCGAACAGATCGCTCACATGTTTCTACACCATACTTCTCTTTTAAAGTCCGGTGGATTTTTGTCCTTTTCACTCCATCTTGAAACAACCTAATTATTAACAGCTTTTGATCAATACTCAGTCGCCGAACCATTGTACAAAAAAAAAACAAAAAAAAAAACAGACCAAACAGTATTTTCGCCCGACGAAGCAAACGTGGTGTGGATGGTAATGTTTATTTAACAACAATAACAATAAAACGCGTTCCGAACGCGTTTCAAACGCGTTTCCAAAACGCGTTTCAAGCTAAACGAAATATACGGATGATTAAACGTGTTTGCGAACGGGTTCATCAACGCGTTTCAAGCGAAACGAAACGAAAGATAAAATGAACATACCGATGATCAAACGCGCTTGCGAGGTATAAACGCAACGAATACAAAACGCATCCAGAACGTTATTGAAACGCGTTCCAAACGCTAATAGAACGATATTATACGTGAAAACACAGGACACGGAACGCTTTTACCATGTAGGTACGTACATGTACATGTAGGCCTAAAATGGAATATTTCATTATGAAAAATGAGGCTCAATGTATTGTAACGATTATCGAGAGCCTCCATTTGACGGAGCATGAGTAACCAAACGGGGTAGCACTCTACAAGCCATGAGAGGAGCAAACAAAACGACGAGCAGTTGACCATAGACCAGTTTTCATTATTTTTTTCCAGGGGAGTGATTAATACTTCTCCTGAGGGAGTTAGGTGTGTGATGTGGAGGGAGTTAGGTGTGTGATGTGGAGGGAGTTAGGTGTGAGATGTGGAAGGGGTTAGGTGTGTGATGTGGAGAGGGATTAGAAGCGCAGATGTAAGGAGTTAAATTGTGTAATGTAAGAGGAGATTCGTGATGTGAAAAGGAGTTGGAAATTGTGTGATGTGAAATTGGAAATTGTGTGATAACTGAGTACAAATTGTAGAATGTGGAAAGGGAGATTAGAGTGTGTGATGTGAAGGAGATTAGGTGTGACATGAGAGGGTTGAAATTGTGTGATGTGGAGGGAGTTAGGTGTGTGATGTGGAGGGAGTTAGGTGTGTGATGTGGAGGGAGTTAGGTGTGTGATGTGGAGGGTGTTAGGTGTGAGATGTGGACGGGGTTAGGTGTGTGATGTGGAGGGAGTTAGCTGTGACATGTGGAGGGAGTTAGGTGTGAGATGTGGAGGGAGTTAGGTGTGACATGTGGAGGGAGTTAGGTGTGAGATGTGGAGGGTGTTCGGTGTGACATCTGGAGGAGTTAGGTGTGACATGTGGAGGGAATTAAGTGTGAGATGTGGAGGAGATTGGAAAGCAGAATGTAGAGGGAGATTGGGGGTGTGATGTAAGAGGGGGTGCAAATTGTGTGATAATAGAGGAGTTAGGTGCGAATGTAGAGGAGATTGCGTGTGTGATATTGAAAAAGGGAGACTAAGTGTGTAATGTGGAAAGATTGGAAATGTAGATATGAAAGGAATTGAAGTGTGTGATGTAGAGGAAGTTCGCATGTGATGTGGAAAGGAGATTGGGTGTGTGATATGAAGAGTTAGAGTATGTGATGTGAAGGGGTGAAGTGGCAGAAGATGGCAAAGGGAGTTAGGTATGTAATGTGGAGGGAGTTGGGTGTGTGATGTGGAGGAGTTAGGTGTGTGATGTGGAGGAGTTAGATGCGAGATGTGGAGGGTTAGGTGTGTGATGTGGAGAGGGAGTTGGGGTGTGTGATGTGGAGGGAATTAGGTGTGGCATGTGGAGGGAGTTAGGTGTGAGATGTGGAGCGAGTTAGGTGTGAGATGTGGAGGGAGTTAGGTGTGAGATGTGGTGGTAGAGTGATCACTCCCCTTAAACACGAGAGGCTGAATTATGAAAAATGAGGCTCAATGTATTGAAACTATTATCGAGAGCCTCCATTTGACGGAGCATGAGTAACCAGACGGGGTAGCACTCTACAAGCCATGAGAGGAGCAAACAAAGCGACAAGCAGTTGACCATAGACCAGTTTTCATTATTTTTTTCAGGGGAGTGATTAATACTTCTCCTGAGGGAGTTAGGTGTGTGATGTGGAGGGAGTTAGGTGTGTGATGTGGAGGGAGTTAGGTGTGAGATGTGGAAGGGGTTAGGTGTGTGATGTGGAGGGAGTTAGGTGTGTGATGTGGAGGGAGTTAGGTGTGTGATGTGAAGGGAGTTAGGTGTGTGATGTGGAGGGTGTTAGGTGTGAGATGTGGAGGGAGTTAGGTGTGTGATGTGAAGGGAGTTAGGTGTGACATGTGGAGGGGGTTAGGTGTGTGATGTGGAGGGAGTTAGGTGTGTGATGTGGAGGGTGTTAGGTGTGAGATGTGGAGGGGGTTAGGTGTGTGATGTGGAAGGAGTTAGCTGTGACATGTGGAGGGAGTTAGGTGTGAGATGTGGAGGGAGTTAGGTGTGTGATGTAAAGGGAGTTAGGTGTGTGATGTGGAGGGAGTTAGGTGTGTGATGTGGAGGGTGTTAGGAGTGAGATGTGGAGGGAGTTAGGTGTGAGATGTGGAGGGGTTAGGTGTGTGATGTGGAGGGTGTTAGGTGTGTGATGTGGAGGGAGTTAGGTGTGTGATGTGAAGGGGGTTAGGTGTGTGATGTGGAGGGAGTTAGGTGTGAGATGTAGAGGGAGTTAGGTGTGTGATGTGGAGGGAGTTAGGTGTGTGATGTGGAGGGAGTTAGGTGTGGCATGTGGAGGGAGTTAGGTGTGAGATGTGGAGCGAGTTAGGTGTGAGATGTGGAGGGAGTTAGGTGTGAGATGTGGTGGTAGAGTGATCACTCCCCTTAAACACGAGAGGCTGAATCCGTCCATGTATTGTCCATCAACTGGATAATCGGCAATGCTACACGTCGCGTCAATCAACTAAAGTGACTAGCGGCTTTCCTATTAACGTGCACTACAGGCCTTCACTCTCACGATAGTTCCAACAGTCGGCGCGCGAGGTACGCATGACCCTGCCTTATAATCTGGGGTGAGGCTTGAAAAGAAGTCAATTTCCTAATACATGCAGCACCAAATTAAGGTCGAATTGTAACGCCATCTATAGGCCTGTCCAGCATTGGGGGACATTATACCTCCCCACAGCGCACACTCCGTTTCACAGGCTCATTCCACCAATATCTCGGTCATCCGTAGGGTATTTCACCAAAACGACGTGATGTGACCCCCATACACCAGTTTTTGTTTGAATCCGAACGAACACCCCACTCCGTTTTGCGCATGAGCGAACTACGTTTTCTTTGCTCACTCATACTGATTACCGGCGGGGGGTTAATATGTAGTGCAATCAGTCAATGGAGTCCTATGTCAACAACGATATAACAAAATTGAAAAGAGATCGAACCGTTCGACGGATAGCGAGTTCAGTATTTTATTACGTCGCTTTCGATGGTGTATCGCTCGGGTGGGAATCCTATCCCAAAATCTGACTGATGGCTGGGGTATTATGCCCCGGTGAGGTAAATATATTCAAGATTACAAGAACCCTTTAATCCCAGAACATTAGAGTGATTTTCGTTTTCTCCGTGAGATTCACATGCTCTCTAAGACCTGAAACTCACATGCTCTCTTAGACCTGAAACTATTCTCACAGAGGGGAGTCGCTATATACAGCTGAACAAATGTCGAATGCGACGTTAAATTTAATTCTATTTCTCTCATAGAGAGACCTTTGGTCTGGCTTCTCTCAAGTGCGATTTCTAGTTAGTTCTATTCTACTATAACATGTATCGAAGATAACCTATAATCGCAAAAACAAAGAACATTTGTATGGCTTCACAACTAGGTATTGGTGCATATATTGGCATATCTATTGATAGTCGGACAGGTTATTTGCGGGATTTTTTTTAATGAAACTTCAGAAGAACAACACGCTGTTATTCTCATTCAACAGCTTGCAATTACACAGTAAACACACGAACAGTTTTTATTTCAGTTTTTGTTCTCACATGGGATAGAAGTCCAGCTTTATGACATGAACAGTATTCACAATATCAGCATTGGTATATATGGCTTTTCCCCAGTATGGATACCAAAATCTGTTTTACAAGAAGAACTGTATTCACAATATCAGCATTGGTATATATGGCTTTTCCCCAGTATGGATACCAAAATCTGTTTTACAAGAAGAACTGTATTCACAATATCAGCATTGGTATATATGGCTTTTCCCCAGTATGGATAACAAAATCTGTTTTACAAGAAGAACTGTATTCACAATATCAGCATTGGTATGGCTTTTCCCCAGTATGGATAACAAAATCTGTTTTACAAGAAGAACTGTATTCACAATATCAGCATTGGTATGGCTTTTCCCCAGTATGGATAACAAAATCTGTTTTACAAGAAGAACTGTATTCACAATATCAGCAGTGGTATGGCTTTTCCTCAGTATGGATAACAAAATCTGTTTTCCAAGAAGTACTGTATTCACAATGTGAGCTCTTGTATGGCGTTTCTCTGGTATGATTTTGTCATTTGGAGAACAAGATCAGTCTTACGGAATGGTACTACTTGGCGCCATTTCTCCAGTTGGCCTTCGCATAAGGACACAAAGATTAGCTACGACTGTTACTGTATTCATAATGCTAGCACTTGTACGGCTTTTCCTAGTATGTGTTCTCATACGGCATTCACGATTAAACTTATGACTAGCACTCTATGCTCAATGCGAGCATTTGGGCGACTCCTCTCCAGTATGTGTTCTCAAATGGATAACAAGACTTAACTCATATATGCAACTATATTCTCAATGTGAGCAATTGTGTGACCTTTCCTCAGTATGTCTTCTCAAATGGCATACAAAAGCATATTTACGACTGGCACTATATTCACAAAGCGAGCACTTGTATGGCCTTTCCCCAGTATGTGTTCTCATATGCTCGACAAGGTGATTCTTACGAGATGAAGTGTGGCTTTTCTCCGGTATGTTTTCTCAAATGGCTAGCAAGACGTGATTTATATCTGCAATTATATGCACAGTGCGAGCAGCTGTATGGCATTTTAGAATGTTCTGGAATATTTTTGTACTTGGTTGATGCATTCACAGTAGGGGAGTTCTCTTTCTCGACTGTCTTTGTCGTATAAAGAGTTCGTGCTTTCAGTAACCCTCTTCAGGATCTGGCTTTCTGATCCTGGCTGATGTTGAATACAGCCGTTGGGAAAAGGTTCTTCTCAGCACAGAGTGAACCTGACAGTGTGGCATCACAAGAAAAGTTTCCCTCCTGAAAAAAGAATAACAAAAGAAGCTGGTATCAAAAATTTGAATTTTGATATCCAAAATAAAAGAACGCCGTTTTGGTATTTATTCGTTTATTTTCGATACTAAAAAATCCTTTCTTGATTGATAGAAAAAATTGATATCAAAACAATTTTTGATATGAAAAGTATGTTATATGTATACAAAAATTATATCAACAACTTTGTTTTATACAAAGAACAGATGAATAAATAACTAAATGGCTTGCCATAGATGCGAACAACTAGAAATATTCCCTTCCTATTCGAATTTCAAAGAGAGGAACGCAACTTCGCTGGGTGGTGCTTAGTTGATTCGTCGCAATAGGACTGAAATAAAGTTGAAAGCGAAGTTAAATCCTATTCACTCACTCACTCCTTGAAGGACAGTAATTTAAAACTATAAAGCAAGAATAGTCAAGCTAAGAAAATCACATCAACAAACAACTTTCTAATACCGATCCGGTAAAAGTGGGAAAGAAATTGATTGACGATTGACGATACGGGATTCACCGATAAACGTAAAATAGAATCAACTTGAAATCGGCTCATTTAAGCTCTAACTAAAGAAGTATGTTTCAGTTCTTTGTATAGCGCTAATAACTTTCTTCCAAACTATAGGAAGCTACAAAATCGGGTCAGTTAATAGATTCGGGTTTGTTAATTACAGTACACATGGAGACGGACCACCCGCCGTGAGACACGGCAGGCGTTCTCACCTTGGGTAATGGCTCCCATTCATAGAGAAATTTCAAAGAAATGCCGAACCCGAATCCTCTATTCAGGATTCGGGTTTCGTGCGACGAAATATTAAAGGGGCCACCCCCGTCATGACAGATTCGTAATGTATTTCAAAACTACATGGAATAGTTTCTCACAATGGATACTTGCATTTTTAGAATGAGACCAGTTGGCTTTATGTTGATTCTTCGTAGGCCTATAGTTGTCTATCCAAAGCGGATATTTAAGCTTGCCTACCTGCGACGGTCTGAGCAAAACCAACACCACTTAACGTATGTTTCTTTGCCCCATACATGTACGTATGTAAATCAAATGTCTGAGCCGAACAACTTGGCTCCGATTCAATTCTTTTTAATGTATTTCCATCTACAGTATTCAAGCAGTCCAGAAGTACCGGTAGGACTGGAATTCGCTGATCAGCGACTTCGGATGTACGGAATGTGAGACATTTCCAGTCAGTATTGGCCGGTTCATGTTTTATGAGTAAATTTGAAAGATCTTCAGATGACTCGTATCATTGTAACCAAGGAATCGCCATGCGTAACTGAGTTGTTCAGTCGTAATCCTGGGCAAGCTTCATCAACCTCGAACAATGTGTCACGATTCACCCTGGAAGGTGAGTTAACAAGTGGTACATAGGCCTACAGCAGGTTCTTTTCTTGTCTCTGTCACCATTATAGAAGTCCTGAGATCTTCCTGTTGTAGACTGTTCAGGGTCCAGGTATCTGTGAAAGACGATCAGTCACTCTGCATAGGATAAAGTAAAAGCCGTGTTCATTGTGCAAAGAGATAGAGCAAGCTAATCCGCCTTTTGCACATTATTGAGAGAACAAAGAAAATCGACTGCTGGAGGGGGCTGTTTGTCCATCTTATCGCACAAGGTCCTTTGTCAACATCAGACAAAGTGATCAAGGTTACTGACATTTTACTAGCGGTGGTGAATACATATAACCCAGTATTGGCATCTGATTAAGAAATAAACTTCATCTTCAATAACATTACAAAACAAGCGTTCTGAGAACCCCAACATCTCGCGTTGCGGGGCCATTCGCTGAAGCTGCAGCAGTATTTAAAGCACACATGTAGCTGGAAAGGTCAGTGCCGTGTGGGATTACTGCTGCATAGTGCAGCCCAGTGCAAGATTACTTCTGGATAGGCCAGTCCCGTGTGGGAGTACTGCTGAATAGGCCAGTCCTCTGTGGGATTACTGCTGGATAGGCCAGTTCGGTCTGGGATTACTGCTGGGTAGTTCAGTGCCGTGTGGGATTACTGCTGCAAAGGGCAGTCCAGTGCGAGATTACTTCTGGATATGTCAGTCCCGTGTGAGATTACTGCTGGATAGGCCAGTCCCGTGTGGGGTTACTGCTGGATAGGCCAGTCCCATGCTGGATTACTGCTCTGGGATTGCTGCTGGATAGGCCAGTCCCGTGTGGGATTACTGCTGGATAGGCCAGTCCAATGTGGGATTACTGCTCTGGGATTGCTGCTGGATAGTCCAGTGCCGTGTGGAGTTACTGCTACATAGGGCAGTCCAGTGCGAGATTACTTCTGGATAGGTCAGTGCCATGTGGGATTAGTGCTGCATAGGTTACTTCTGGATAGACCAGTCCCATATGGAATTACTGCTGGATAGGCCAGTCCGGTCTAGGATTACTGCTGGATAGTTGATTGCCGTATGGGATTACTGCTGGATAGGTCAGTCTCGTGTGGAATTACTGCTGGATAAGCCAATGCCATTTGGAATTACTGCTGGATAGGTCAGTCCCATGTGGGATTACTGCTGGATGGGTCTGACATACATGTAGGAAAACATGAAACAGGTCCATCAAGTTTTATAATCATCCCACAAAAGGTTCAGCAAACTTTCCATGTACAGATCTACATATACATTTTTGCCCAACAAAAACTTTATCAATGGAAACGTCTAAACTGCGATAATTAGGGCCAAAATTCATATTTAATATCATATTTCTTAAATAGCTCATGCACATCCTCGAATCACACTGAACTTGTGCAGCAAGTGTCAAACTCATCCAATGAAAGCCGACAGCTTCAGCAAACTTTCCATGTACAGGTGTACATGTATGTACATTGTCATTGGCAGATTACTGAGACGAAACCCTTAATATTTGAACAAAAATTAATATTTCATCTCCTAAATAGCACAGGGACATCCTCTAATCATATGAAATATGTGTACCAAGTTTCATAATCATCCAATGAAACCTGATAAATTCAGACAACGTTTCAGTACATTTTTTGTCCAACAAAAAAAACTTATAATGACAATTCCAAAGCCCCATAATTTGGACACAAATTAATATTTCATCTCATATATAGCACAGGTGCATCTTCCAATCTAAGAAACATGTGTACCAAGTTTCATAATCATCCAATGACAGCTGTCAACTACATGTGCACTTCAGCTAAACGAAAAACTCTATCATAGGGATTTTAACATTGGATAACCCATGGAATCCCCAGGAGTAGTACCCCCAGGTGGAATACCCACCCCCCACCCCACATTTTTTTTACATATTTGTTTCTATATATTTTTTTTTGAATTTGCTAAACCAAAAACCTAATCATTTCCAAGCCGGAGACACCAACAGCGACGACGACACAATATCTCCACTTTACTTCGTAACGCGAGATAAAATACATTTTCTATTATCCATGTTAAATACCTGTCCCTTTCAATACTGAGACCATACCCACTTAACCGAAAACGAGATAACCCTTTCTGATGTCAGGCCTGTAGACAGAGTAAAGATATGGGTCTAGAACGAAACGTGATTTAACAAGCCGGTAAGTTCTACGTTTGCTCCTGAATAAGTTTCGTAAAATTGATTTTCTAAAATAGAGTTTTTTTTGATATTTGGAATTTTCATGCATAACGACGACTTGTTAATGCATAATTTGAGGTGCAGTTATAAACTGTCCGAGCGGACATGAACAACAATCTTGGTGGTGAACGAGAAAGAAGTAGCACCTAAAGATATTGCATGCAGGTACGCTTTTCCTAGTAGACTAGTATCACTTAAGGGCGAAATCTTCTCCAACATTTTTTAGAATACTGGCAATATCTGAAGAGATTGGCAGTCTGCCAAATGTAGTATAACTTCACACACTACGCTGTAATGGATATGTTATTCCAATTGTTGCACAACGTCACCGTACGACGCCGCAATGGTCCGTTAACAATTATATATTTCAAGCTCTGTTCAAACACTTTTTATATGCCCATCGATAGACGAGGTCGTATATTGCGATTACGCTTCCAGTCCTCTGTCTGTCCGTCTGTTAACCGAAGAAGAAGAACCTTACTTATTTTGAGGTCACAAGTTCAAAAGTCAAGGTCATTTTGATTGAGAATCCAGTAAATCATTGAAAATTGTTGTGCTTATGGTATAATATTAATCTGATGTGAAATAAATTAGTTTTTGCCACTTTTCCCAGCAGAAAAGCAGGAACTTTGAAGAAAAATGACGAAAACATGACTTTTCTGGTACCTCACATGGCCTCCATGTTGAATTCAGTCAGGATCATCTGTTCGGGGGGGGGGTATAAATAGGTTCAAAATGACCCATATATGATAAAGTACAAAACAACGTAGTGGAAGCTCTCAATTTTTTGTCATTTCGTCGCATAGGGTAGAAAGTTTACTGGGGGAAGCATAATCCCCCCCCCCCCACGCACCGGGCCTGGAAGGGTTAACGACAAAACAAACACCAACTCTTCCCAATAGCTAATTAGTGGAGCACAAACTATCAATTCTTACATGTTCTGTTCAGTAGGATATCATAAAGTTGATGTATTTCCATCTAATTTCATGTTATGGTATCAAAAAGAAAGTTTATCTGATATAAGTGTACAGTTCTCTTGAAATAATAATTCTCCTCTCCATCTGCAGTCGGACAGAAAATACCCCATTGTTCAATTAGTGTACTTCACGTATAAGTTACCAAATTCAAAAAGATTACACTGGGCCTCAGTGTACTGGCTAGTTGTGTTTGTGTAAATGATCACCTTACAATAGGAGCAATGGAAATCAATTGGGACAATGGAGATGTAGCATGGCTGTTCATTCTATCAAGATTGGTATTGCCTATGGCCTTAACCCTAAAAGGCCCAAGCTTTTGACACCTATCAAGGCCGAAGCTTTCGCGACCTATCCAAGCCGGGAAAGGGAGGGACGGGGTAGACAGCAGGGGGGGTGAGGCAACACTACGTACTCTAATGGGTCAAGCTGTACCAGAAAATGTAAAAAGCAAAAAAAAACAAGATGGCGCTCAGATGATGTTATACTGATGTCATTTATCCAGAAAATGTTGTCTTTATGTGATTGTCTTGGAAAAAAATTGCATAATAATTTAATAAATAATACTGTGAAATTAAGAGCTTTATCTGCAGTAAAGTAAACATTTTGAAGCAAAAATGACGAATATATCACATTTCTAGTAGCCAACATGGCCACCATTTTGAATTTACCCAGGATTCTCTGATAGAATATGCAAATAGATATCCCACAATCAGGCCTGGTAGAGCTAAGGGAAAAAAGGTTTAGGCCTTGCAACATTACAACAGCATATTTCTACTTCAATATATTCCGATTATCAATCATAAAACTATACAAGAGAAAGTTTCACGCTATGACAATGTGACCGGCGAAGACATACTGCGAAATCCATGATTCTTATTTAAGCCCATCTTGTTGGCACCGAAAGCGATCTAATAGACAGGACACATTCACAGGCGACGGCTTTGAGGGGAGACATGTAAGTCACACGAAGGATCATAATCATTTCTATATTTCCTTTCTTTCAATGAACTATGGTTGTGGTTTCCTGGTAACAAAATATGCACATGATTGAATCATATCAAAGGAGTTCAGCGATTTATGTTACACCTTTCAACCCTGGTCTTTCGCCAGATAGAACGGCATATATGAAAAATACGATTTTTGCGGCCAAATTCCATTGGTCTATGAAGATGTCAACAACTAACTCCCCCTTGTCGGTCTCTAATGGATCCACAGCTCTGAATCAGTTAACTCGAGGTGATGGTCCATCAAGCAGTATTGCACGAGACGGAATTGTTCAGCAGGACATATACGTGCGAAGTCGCATCATATTCCCAGACTTTTACTATTCATGCTCGTGTTAAACATAGTGTTGTCGTCAAAATTAAGTACATTTAAGTAACAGATATAACACTGACATGGCTTCTCTCATGTGTATCTTCTAAACTGTGCAACAAAAGTAAGTTCCCCCCAAGGCGTTGTTTGATACATCCCAAGATATTTGCCCGATCGCGATGAAATCTTGCACAAACTATCCCAGTAATGAAGCCGACACGGTGTATCAAGGATTATCCTGTAGGTGCAGTTGTGCTCTAATGAGCATGCGCAAACTGGAACTTGGTCGGATTTTGAAAATTACACAAACAGATTCAACCACATTTTTCAATGGCAAATGTTCATTTCTTCACACATTCAACATGTTCACTGTGTGTCTCGGCGGACAGTAATCGATACAATCGCGTATAACCACCACGACACTGCATCACATTCCGACAACGAGCTTCCATCGTGTTGATGAGGCGTGTGATCTGATTTTGCGATTTTGAGAACTTCAGCAACGTAGCGATTGGCGTTTCCCTCAATAGGCACCAGATCGGTTTTGCCCGTGCGACTAATGCCTGTCACACCATTACGCTGCCACCACCAAAGGCAGTTACGGGCTCCACGCAGCACTCTGCATGCTCTTCACCATGCCGACGCCACACACGCCTCCTACCGTCAACATGGCGGAGACACGCGTTTCATCGCTGAAAAGAGCATTGAACATCATTTGTTGCCCACCGCAGACGCGCTATCTTATGACGGTGAAGCAACAAGGCTTTCTTAACCATGCGCCTAGCACGTACTTCGACGGACTTTAGGCGTCTCCTACTTGTTTTGGACACTCAACCTCCTAGCCACCGCACCAGCATCTGCTCGAATCTGATCTCGGACTTTTGGCGATGGAATACAGAATGGGAGTTAATTGAATTGAGGAACGAGTTGAATAAGCGCCACATTCGACAATGATTTGGCAATGTCACCGCGCATTTATCATACTGATTACAGGTATGCGATTTTTCAGAGGAAACAATGATTTTGGCGTTTCTGTTCCAAAACTCAGTTTCAGAACATTCTGAAATGCCTGAATTTGACCTTTGTGCAAGCCAGTGAGACGTTTTCAGTTTTTTGTTTATTTGACATTTTCAGTCTTTTTCTTCAGACACCGATCGCGCGTCATGCAAAGAAAGATCTTGCCACTAAGGCACAAGCGCGCACTTTTCACCCAGGGTTTTTTCCTGTAATGCTCTTCCCATCTGAACCAGGATTCATCCTCCACATAACTATCAAGAGGTCTCTGCCAGAGACGTTCATTCTGAGGGTGTAATTTGGATATGTACTTTATGTACGATGCAACGGGACAAAGAGGATTTCCAGGGCTCTCTGGCATTATGGCTGTGGTAAGTTCTCGGTCCCCTTCCCGGTGATTTTTGGTGAGTTCATCTTTTCTTTTTTTTTCCACATATTTGAGTCCAGCTTCTTGTGAACACACCTCAAATGTAGACTTCGTCATTAGATGCATGTTTTCAGCACCTCGCCTGAAGAAGTAAAGGCGAATATCAAATTGTACCTTGTTAGCCAGGCCACATGGAGTTTCAGGGCTTGTATGCAGCGATGTGTACAATTGTCTTAGATCCGTTTCAGAAATTGTAGGGTGGTGTTGCGTGTCCCCCTTTCCCTTGCGCTTCAACTCGCTTACTGCGGATCGAAGAGTTTCGGTGGCTCTTTGGAAAAGGGGGTCCTTTATAATATCAAACCTTTTTGTTGAATGGGGGAGCTCTGAGGTACCTGTTGATGCCATATCTGACACTGGCAAGAGAGTTGACTTTATACAACTCCCCGCCAGTTCGCCGCAAATCCACATAAAAAGTTTCCAGAACCGCAGCAAGTTTTTCTGCCGAGAACTCTTCGAAAGTTGTATCTTCGCCATTTTCTTTCAGGTATTCCCTCAGAATTTTAGCATTCTTTTCATTTGATTTGAGGGTGTTGGCTGCCTGCAGACATTCTTTTTGCTTCTACTTCCACACTCCTGTGGCTTGCAAACCGTATGACAGCCATTGTTTACAACATAGCAGACGACGGGTCATGCAGTTTGATATGAATTTTTATCCCAACGGCACGTGACCGCGGTCGACCAATGGCTTGCATAGGATCTTCTGGGAGTGGAAATAACGATTACTGGCCGTCGAGACACCCAGTGAACATGTGATGAAATGAACATTTGCCATTAAAATTGTGGTTGAATCTGTTTGTGTAATTTTCAAAATACGACCGAGTTCCAGCTTGCGCATGCTCATTAGAGCACAACTGCACCTACATGATAATCCTGGACACACCGTGTCGGCTTGATTACTGGAATAGTGTGTGCAAAATTTCATCGCGATCGGCAAAATATCTTGGAACATATCAAACAACGCTTTTGGGGGAACTTACTTTTGTTGCACGGTTTATTATGCTCGGTACACGTGTGCAGACTAGGGATGTCCTTGCGATATCAGGAGAACCAAAAAAGACTCTCCTAAACAAATAAAATATGTATTAAATTATATTGTGATCATTCCTCGTCACTGAAATGACTGCTCTACAGTCACAGCTCTCTCGATATTTTTGAACGTCAAGGTCTGATATTTGAAAAAAATATTCCTGCAAAATATATGACACAAACGTTCAGGTGTCGGTGAGCAAGCGACTGGAGCATATTTATGGCTTCAGGTTACAACAATTAATTGGTGCAAATAAATCATTACGTTCGGCAATTAATACGAATATATCAAGACGTTCGACAATTAGTACGAACAAATCATTATGTTCGGCAATTCATACGAATAAATCATTTCAATCAACAAGCAGTAGTTCATTTATCCAATGCGTGGTATATCAACAGTAACAACAAATTATCATTTATCAAATCCATTAGATATGAATTAGAGGTCTAGAGTAGCTTGGATAATATGGAAACATTACCATTATGAACGAGACTAACATATAACAGATACCCACAAAGCGTGTAAAGCAACATAACTGCAAAAAATATGACACAAACGTACAGGTGTCGGCGAGCAAGCGACTGGAGCAAACTCTCTTTGCAGGTAGGTGATTTATATACATATAAACTTGTCGATGCAGCGCGGACCAATCACGAATAATTAAAATTCCAAAGTCTATGCAAAAATATTCTAAGATGTCCAGGCTAGAATTACCTGAAGTAGTTTAAAATATAAAAGAAATAATACGTCCGAGCGGCGTGGTGCTTGGAATATAAAATAAGAATCCTGGCAAGGCTTTGGTGTACGACCTCCCATTGAAAAGGTAATATCATGGACAAAAGACTGACAATACAACTTGCAGCAGATCCTTTGTCAATTATATTTCGTGAGTCTTACACCAAATCGTTGCCAGAATCCTGCACACCTCGAAAATAGAGACCTAAAGCCGAGCGCGGAAGCATAAAGCCGAGGCGGGAAATGCAAAAACAGAATGGATTACATAAACCACCGCGTCGTCTTATATGATGGTCCACATAACGCAGCGATACACCCTAGTTAATTAAACTTCCATTAATAGCGTTAGTACATCGTTATATGTTAAAGGTGATAGCAATGTGATGATTATGGGACGACATGAAAATGAACATCTTTATAGAACAAAAACAAAATGACATTGTGACATATGTTTCATCATGACACTTTTTTCCTTTGTCCTATAATGACAGATCAAACACGCCAGCCACCCTTCCTGCAATGAAGAACAAACTTCCAAATGGTCGGTAGTCTTGTGAGAGTTGGTCGGCGCAGTCACATTAGCCGATTCCTCCTTTCCATATGTTCTCTTTGTCGTATAAGGATTGTTCACGCTTTCATTATCTCCCTTCATCTGTTCCCTCTCTAATCCCGAATGATTTTGAAATATAGCCACTGGTAAAGGGGTAATCTCTGCATCAACTGTACATGACTTCTTGCCTTCTAAAGAAAGGTTTCCATCCTGAGGAAAAATATAACGAAAAAGCATGATGTATATTCTGTGATGATCCTTCAACTGAAAAAGAGAATCTTCTTATCTAATGTATATCTAAATTTGAGTGTTTCGTGTTTGCTTAGCTCCGTTGTGGAGTCGCAGTTGGTAGATATGGAGGTGACAAAGTTGAAGAGCGAATCTGCAACTTTTGTAATAGCAACAATATTGAAGATGGAGTTCATTTTATTTTCATCTGTACATTTTATGAATGGGAAATGCATATTTCCAGTAAATTCTTCGTCTGGTAAGAAACCGAATGTATTTTTTTATTAACCAGGAAGATGGATCGTTTTACTAAAATATATGTAAAGTATGTATTTGTGAACGTAGAGATGAGCTGTATTCTAAGCGTACCACGTGATTTATAATATTCATATTACATGGCTGATAAGCCCGTGTGGGCTAGGTAAAGTTATTTGTTATTTAGAGTACGATTTGCTATACTTGTACCTTAAAGTGATCGTAAACCCTTAGGTAAAGTTTCCATCAAATGAAACACCATTACGAACAGTGTCGGAAAATATTTATTTTAATTTTTTACGATATTATTACACAGAGTAAACTGCAATTAAAGCATGGTATTCTATGGTGGTCTGTTGCAATCATATTTAGGTCCAGTGACGTCACACTGCCTTAATACATATATTTAAAACTTTGTATACACTTTCCAATGCTTGATTCAAACTTAAGGTGTGTATACTTTGAGTTTCAACGCAGACTCACTGTTCCAATATGCATGTTTCATCAAAATCTGGGAGATGGTGACTCATGAGTGTCAAGTCAATTTGAATCTTGCATTTAATTTCCCCGATTTTGGAACATGCACATTGGAACAGTGAGTCTGTGTTGAAACTCAAAGTATACACACCGTCCTTAAGCTTGAATCAAGCACTGGAAAGTGCATACAAAGTTTGAAATATATGTATTAAGGCAGTGTGACGTCACTGGACCTAAATATGATTGCAACAGACCACCTTAAAATACAATTGCAGTTTACGCTGTGTAATAAAATTGTAAAAAATTAAATAAATATTTTCCGACAATGTCCGCAATGGTCTTTCATTTGATGGAAACTTTACTTGAGGATTTACGATCACTTTAAACTATAAATAAAAGAACTGACGGACTAATCTACAGTGAGAGCGGTTTTCTACCAAAGTTTAATTTAAAATCAGGAAAAAGGAAAATCAAAGAAAACTCAATATTAAAACTAGAGCCTTAGGCACTGAAACGGGGCTATTTAATTGTAAAATAAACTGTTGGAATAATTCCACTAACTCTTTGATGTTTCATCCCATGACGAAGAGCCATACTTGTAGCCTCACACATTCCTATCAACAAGGATCTCTGATGCATTAGTGTAATTGTACACATATATATATTAAAAAAATAACTTGTGACCGCTGGGACACACATTTATTATGAAACCAATCTGATGAAATGATAAAATAATGTCTTCTGAGAAATCCAATCAGAGAAACTGGTATTCACTACATAAGTTTCTTGATGCATCAATGATGTATACCAAATTTTACATCGAGCATTTGAACGGTATCAGAGATAGAGATCATTAATGATTTCGCAGAAGTCTCTTGATACATTGATCCTGTATACCAAGTTTCGTATAGAACACTGAAATGGTATCAGAGATATACATCATTAAAGATTTTGAATAAATTAAAGATGGCCACCAAGGTTTCTGTCCAATCAGAGAAACCAGAACTGTCATTTGTCGTAAGTCTCTTGATGAATCGATGATGTATACCAAATTTTACATCGAGCACTTGGACGGTATCAGAGAACGAGATCATTAATGATTTTGCATAAATTAAAGTTGGCCGCCCATCCTTCCCCCCACTCAGAGGAACTGATGTGGTTATTCATTGCAAGTCTCTTGATACATCGATGCTGTATACCAAGTTTGGTATAGAACACTTAAATGTTATCAGAGATATATATCATTAACGTTTTTGCATAAATTATAGATGGCCGCCAAGGTTTTCGGTCAATCAGGTCCCGATTCAAAGTATCTGGATGTATCGATGATGTATACCAACTTTCATATAAAACAATTGAATGGTAACAGAGATATGTATCATTATCGATTTCGCATAAATTAAAGATGGCCTCCAGGATTTCCAGCTAATCAGAAAAGCCGGGTTGGTAATTCATTTAAAGTTGCATGATGTATCGATGATGTATACCAACTTTCATATTGAACAGTTGATTGGTTTCATTGGATCATTATCCATTTTGCATAAAATTAAAGATGGCCGCCAAGGTTTCCACCCTATCAGGTCCCAATTCAATAGGCTTCTGGTCCTTGACTAGGTAAATAAGCATACCAAATTTGGAATTCTTCAGTAGAACCGTTTTCCGGCTATCTCGCTCACGTACGGACGTACGGACAGACGGACGTACAAGACAACGGCAATACCCCATGGCCAAAATTGGCCGAGGGGTAAAAAATGAGTATTGAGATACAATGTAAAATCCTCATGGTTGGATGGACTGAAGCTATGCTGGGATGCATCCTCTCACGGCATCATATTATATACATGTACCTCTCCTGCAAGTCCACCCCTACTATTTGGTTATCTCCCCTGTCACCAAACAATTTCAAACACAGCATGTCTGTGATATGCAGAGCTCTTTCTGTAGATCAGGGGAAAATGCTTGCAACATTTCATGAATATTTCAGAAGCAGAATGGAAAGAAAACATTTCTGAATATTCACTGGATTTTAGAAACTTACCATAAAAAGATAATGCAGAGGGTCTTGAGGGGTAAGCTTAAAAGGCGAAAATTCCAAACAACACACATATTTCATGAAAATGTAAATGAATACAGGCAAAGTGAAATATCCGATTGTTTTCTACAATGAATTACACTTATACTGGTATTATTTAATACTAAATTACTGCCCAAACACGCTTTCTAATGAGAATGAGTTAGTCCCACAAAATCACTCAACATGCGCCTCTCAAAATCTGTGGTTTAGCAGACGACATATTTTGAGTAGGAAAGTAGTGCCACTGACAAATTAACGAAAACACGCATAAAATTAGATAAATGGAAATGTAACTTAAACAGATCATACCTGCAACCTTACGCGAACATTAAAAACACAGAAACCTGGACACTCTAAAGAAGGAAGTTTCAGACCTCTTTCTTGTCGTGCAAGAACTCTATCTTTTGCTGTGTTAGCAAGACACAGAGCCGGCGCTCAATTTTTTTCTGACTATAAGACAGGACCATTAGTCCCTACGGGACTGAATCGCCCCGTAAAAATATATATCTATACCACATCAACAAGCATAATTTTATTGCGAACCGGTTAAGTACAAAACTGAAACAAATTGTTTTATAGATACGCTAAAATACGTAGTTCAATGTGTTTACATGTAGCTTGTCCACGATATAGACCTATATTTGCATTTCCAAAATGGCACTGCAAGTGCTTATATCTCTAACGGATGAAAGCCTATACAGAACCGGTGTTATAACAAAACCATCACCACTTACCGTATGTTCCTCTGACTCGAATATATGTGAGCCAAATTTTCCAGCTGAGAAATTTGATTCTAATTTGATTCTTGTCAATGTATTTCCATCCACAGTATCCAAGCAGTCCAATGGAGGGGCTGAAATCCGCTGATCACCGAGTTCAGATCTACAGGGCCTAGAACATTTCCGGGCAGAGTTGGATGATTCGTGTTTCCATGGTATACTTGGGAACTCTTCAACGGGTTCAATTCTCCGGCTTTCAGACTCAACCAATAAGTCATCAGGCTCCTGTCTAAACTGTATCGGTGTGATCAAGTAATCATGATCATGCAAGTGGGAGTTGTTTAGTTTTGATCCTGGACAGCCACCAATGTCCCCAAACAATGAATCATGATTTACACTGGAGAATGAGTTAACATCTGACGCACATGAAGCCGGCTCTTCTCTCGTCTCCTCCATTTTATTTATAGAAGTCCCGGAATTGTCCTGTGGTAGACTATCCATACATTCTCTTGACTCGACCTCTGTGAAAGACTATCAATTGTCACCCTGCAAATAGTGTAAATTAGAGAGACCTGTGAGAGGTTAGTATTATATCCATAGCGGCCGAAGGCCGATACGAAACTGGTGTTACAACAACACCAACACTGCGCATAAAACTTATTGATCATACGCCCAAAGTATTAGATGGTTTCATCGATCAACGATGTGGAGCAGACTAATTACAATATAAGATATATTAATGTTACCTAACAATTGTTTTCCTACATGGAATTTGTGCTGCTAATAACAGCACAGTTGACTGATGATACAGTCAAAGTTGGTGTAGCGTTTAATCGAGAAAAACGCGTCCATCTCGTTTGTGAAGTAATGCTGCAGGAAAACTACACAATAAAAATGACAAACAAACATGCATAAGGAGTTGAAACTTCATGCATATATATTAAGTTTGTGTAGCGTTTGACTGAAGAAATAAATGTATCATCTCATTTGTAAAGCCGATTTATGATTTCAATTTTGCAGGAGAACTGTACAAGAACCGAGTTGAAACACCATGCATGTGTATTGTTTGATTGGTATACACGAACAAAACTTATGAACATTTGTATAGCAAATTGTTCAAAACATTACTATTACACATGATCTCACCTTTGACAAAAAAAAATTTAAAAATAAACCCTTAAAGTGTGGTTGACAATGAGCTTTAATTCGCGTTTGTAATATTTGAAGATACAATGTATCGGTAGGCCTACTGGTGTCAACTTCTGGAAAAACGTAGGCCTTGATCATATAGACTTGTGAATGACATGTGAAAACGAAAAATGGTACAAAAGCAACTCATTACCTTTCGTTTATCGGTAGTTACTCGATATCCCATAAAATTTACGTTTATAAATAGACAATCAAATGAACCGAGAGTGCATAAGCAACCTAAAATATCTCTTAAAACTGTCATGAACAGCTTAAATTAAACCTATCTGATGGAAAAATTCAAATTACACTTGATTATCAGCTAACCTATTCTTCAGATTTGAGGTACTTCATTGCTGTTTTATTAATACCGAGAGAGGATGGACAAAGGAACAATTCAATTATATCAGTTTATTACCTCAGCATGTATTAGTTGTTTACATACAACGGAATATATCATGCACCTGGGGCAGACTGTGACACTTTTGCTGGGGCACACTGGGAAAATAGTAATCGAATGGTGAAATGAAAGTGCATTATTTTGTTTCCCAGACAAAATCGGATGGCTAATCCTATGGAAATGGGCGAGATTCACTAAAACTTTCAAAGTCAAATGTTTTTATTGGCATGAGAATCACTCAATAGCTGTTGATAGCTGTGATACTAGAATATTTTTCCACAAAATGTTTTAGGCAGTGAAGAGACAACCTGCACTCATTTACATTTCAAAGACATCTTTCCTGCACTTTCTTTCGTTTACTTGACTTCATGATCTTACATGTATGTCTGGCCAGTATAATGAAAATTCAAATAATATTTTTTGGAGAATTCGAACACGTTTTCAAAATATTTTCTATTATATTGCAAATGCTAAATACTTTGGTTTGTTTGTATCTCTTCGACATGGGGGAAACATTTGTTGGAAATAATATTGCTATACACATGTATGGGAGCTCGAGCTTCAATCTCGTTATATGTTGAATGCCTAAATGGATGCCATAACAAAAAAAAAGCCTTAAACAGATGAGCGGAGGGGGGATAGGGGCGGAAATAAAATCGCCCATGATAGATGGAACAAATCTTGTAAAAAAGCGGCTGACCACGAAGAGAAATTATTCATTAATAAATTAATGTGAGGAAAGTGTTGTAGAATTGCCGAATATGTTTTTTTTATATCGGGACAAGGGTCGTGGTCTAGTTCAACAAGTTGAACCCTACTGACATTTAATTTTGTGATATTGATTATGTATGTAGGCATAATCAATATCACAAAATTAAATGTCAGTAGGGTTCAACTTGTTGAACTAGGTCGTGGTCGTGTCAAATCCACCTGTTTGAGACGAGAAATATCTAACCCTAGACAGAGAATCTGACCGAAATTAACCGTTGTCGGGCTGAAAGATAAGAGGAAGCTCAGGCTAAATGTATGACAGATAAATATGTCAAAATGAAAGGCCACAAACCTTGAACATTGGCATCGCAGAGAAAAATTTGCCTATGCGCGCGCTAAACATATCCTGGTCGTGAAAATTATAACCTGCAATGGGAGCGGAAATCGGTGTCTACAATCTGGCTTCTTGTGTTCCACCATGTTTTTTTTCTAAGTGCGTAGGCCTGTAATGGAATATTTAATTAAGAAAAATGAGGCTCAATGTATTATAACGATTATCGAGGGCCTCCATTTGACGAAGCACGAGTAACCAGACTGAGTAAGACTCTGCAAGCCACGAGAAGAGAGAGAGAATTAAGGTGTAACGTCTCGTTCACCATCAGAGGAGCAGTTGACCATAGAACAGTTATCGTTATTCGCAGTCCGAGAGCTGCTGAAAAACAGGATGCCATTTATACCAAACACTAGTTAAACCTGTATTATTGTACGCCTCTGATGTCTGGAGAGTTGACGCCCTGCACTACAAAAACATTGACACCATACCATTTGAGAAAATTCAAAACAGATTTCATAAGAGGTTGCTTCAGGTCAACAGAGGAACACACAATTGGGGTGTTCGAGCTAAGCCGGACCTAAACCCTCTCTTTTACGATGTCGCTCTAAGGTCCGTGAAATACCTTAACTACATTGAGCAATATCACGACAGACTGACTTCCCATGCCTTCCAGGAACAAATGCTACTAGCTGATAAGAACACTGGCTGGCTGTACAAACTGAAACATTTCCTAAGCGATAAATTAAATATAACCGACATAGATAACATTCATTATTCCTCACTTAAAACATCATTAGATACATATGTGAATTCATGTTTTGATCTACCGCTCCGTGACCATACGCAATCAAATTAATCCAGGAGTAAGTTGAGAACTTACAGATTGTTCAAATCTAATATTGAGTTTGAACCCTACCTATCATTGTGTAGACAATCTCCAGCCCGACAGTTCTTCTCAAAATGACGTCTCAGCGACAACAGACTAGCAATTGAGACCGGAAGGCATACTAGACCTATTACTCCTGTCGAACAACGGCTATGTAATACATGCAATATTGTTGAATATAAAAATGCATTTTGTAATGTCCTGCAAAAAAGTTGCAGATAGTCCATATGTACTATTTCAGTATGTGGTAAGAGAATATCCGGCTTCCATTAAATTAACAACTGCTGATAAATTTATTTTCATAATGTCATGTCGTGATAGTCCAACAATAATTAATACAGTGTGTTCAACACTTCTGAAATGGTACAGAAATGATAGCTAGTGACTGTTCTCTACCAAAGCTATATTCACGTTCACATCTATATAGATAACATATGCTTCTGTTTTGCATTTCAGTATTTCACTGTTCTACTGATTTTACTTACTCTTGTACTCTGCCATATCTGGTGTTCGTACAATAAAATCTTGAATCTTGAATCTTGATCACTCGCTTGGATTTCATATTGCGAGAGCGATTGCTGTATTGCGAGACCCTTGTCAGTATCACTCCCGGTTATTTTTTTCCATGAGAGTGATTAATAATTCTGCTGCGGGGGTTAGGTGTGAGATGTGGAGGGAGTTAGGTGTGTGAATTGTTGGAAGTTAGGTGTGAGATGTAGAGGGAGTTAGGTGCGAGATGTGGAGAGAGTGAGGTGTGACATTGTGGAGGGAGTTAGGCGTGCGACGTGGAGGGAGTTAGGTGTGACATGTGGAGGGAGTTAGGTGTGACATGTGGAGGGAGTTAGGTGTGAGATGTGGAGGGAGTTAGGTGTGACATGTGGAGGGAGTTAGGTGTGAGATGTGGAAGGAGTTAGGTGTGAGATGTGGAGAGAGTTAGGTGTGAGATTTGGAGGGAGTTAGGTGTGAGATTTGGAGAGAGTTAGGTGTGAGATGTGGAGGGAGTTAGGTGTGAGATTTGGAGGGAGTTAGGTGTGAGATGTGGAGGGAGTTGTGAGATGTGGAGGGAGTTAGATGTGAGATGTGGAGGGAGTTAGGTGTGAGATGTGGAGGGAATTAGATGTGTGAATTGTTGGGAGTTAGGTGTGAGATGTAGAGGGAGTTAGGTGTGAGATGTGGAGAGAGTGAGGTGTGACATGTGGAGGGAGTTAGGTGTGCGACGTGGAGGGAGTTAGGTGTGACATGTGGAGGGAGTTAGGTGTGACATGTGGAGGGAGTTAGGTGTGAGATGTGGAGGGAGTTAGGTGTGACATGTGGAGGGAGTTAGGTGTGAGATGTGGAGGGAGTTAGGTGTGACGTGGGGAGGGAGTTAGGTGTGAGATGTGGGGGAGTTAGTTGTAAGATGTGGAGGAGTTAGGTGTGACGTGTGGAGGGAGTTAGGTGTGAGATGTGGAGGGAGTTAGGTGTGAGATGTGGAGGGAGTTAGGTGTGAGATGTGGAGGGAGTTAGGTGTGACATGTGGAGGGAGGTGTGAGATGTGGAGGGAGTTCGGTGTGAGATGTGGAGGGAGTTAGGTGTGGGATGTGGAGGGAGTTAGGTGTGAGATTTGGAGGGAGTAAGGTGTGAGATGTGGAGGGAGTTAGGAGTGTGATGTGGAGGGAGTTAGGTGTGACATGTGGAGGAAGTTAGGTGTGTGATGTGGAGTGAGTTAAGTGCGCCAAAAAGAACCATAAAGCAGGATTCTAGCCTCATTGAGTCAGTTCGTGATGGTGATTTATAATTATTGTATGAATGGTGACCATTTTGTTTTCTCAATTTCGATGTTTCCCTGCAAAACTGATCACTAAGACTTTTGATAGTTTTTTTTAGTACAATACTATCGAGATGCCTTATTCAGAAAATTAGTGATGGGTTCTGCCCTATTCCTTTAGTAGAGTGTTCAACTGAACTAAATATAGGTGAAAATGAATGTAGATTATGTGGCTATTATGACATGATGACGTCTCAAAAATCCTGGCAAGTCCTTTATTTCGATAGGCCGCCGATGCAGCTTTCCATCCATATACAGTTTGTTACAGTAGTCGTAGATTTGACGATGTTAAAATGATGAAGTGTATCCCAACCCCGAAATCCAACGTGTGCGTATATGGTATTGTGGAGGGAGTTAGGTGTGAGATGTGGAGGGAGTTAGGTGTGACATGTGGAGGGAGTTAGGTGTGAGATGTGGAGGGAGTTAGGTGTGAGATGTGGAGGGAGTTAGGTGTGTGATGTGGAGGGAGTTAGGTGTGACATGTGGAGGAAGTTAGGTGTGTGATGTGGAGTGAGTTAGGTGTGAGATGTGGAGGGAGTTAGGTGTGAGATGTGGAGGGAGTTCGGTGTGAGATGTGGAGGGAGTTAGGTGTGACATGTGGAGGGAGAGTGATTACTCCTCTTAAAAACGAGAGACTGAATCCGTCCATTTATTATACATCAACTGGATAACCGACATTGTCACACGTCGTGTCAATCAACTAGTGACCAGCGGCTTTCCTAACGTGCACTGCAGGCCTACACTCCCACGAGAGTTCCAACAGTCGGCGCGGGAGGTACATGTACACACGATCCTGCCTTATAACCTGGGGTGAGGCTTGAAAAGAAGTCAATTTTTTACTAGCACAAAATAAAGATCGAATTGTAACGCCATCTATAGGCCTGTCCAGCATTGTGGGACATTATACCTTCCCAAAGCCCACATTCCGTTTCACAGGCTCATTCCACAAATGTCCCTGTCCTCCGTTGGGTATTTTCACCAAAACGACCTGCTTGTGACCCCCACACACGAGGTTTTGTTTGAATCCGAACGAACACCTCCCTCCGTTTTCCGCATGAGCGAACTACGTTTTCTTCGCCCACTCATACTGCTGAAAGATGGGGGAGGGGAAAATGTAGTGCAATCAGTCAACGGCTATGTCAACAACAATTGAACACAGTTGAAAAGTGATCGAACCGTTCGACGAATAGCGATTTCAATACTTTATTATGTCACTTTCGGTGGTGTATCGCTCGCATGGGAATCCTGTCTCAAAATTTGACTGGTGGCTGGGGAATTATGCCACGGCGAGTTAAATATATTTAAGATTAAAAGAATCATTTAATCCCAGATTGAACATTTGAGTGATTTTTGTTTTCTCCGTGAGATTCACATGCTCCCTAAGACCTGAAACTCACATGCTCTTAAGGAACTAAAACTATTCTGACAGAGAGGGGTCGCTACAAAGCTGACCAATTGCTGAATGCGATGTTAAATTGAATTCTCTCCATCTCATAGAGAGAGCATTGGTATGGTATAGTATGTTCTACTCTATTATATCATGTATCGAAGCTGACTTATAGCCGCAAAACTGGGTACCAGTACATATATTGGAATGTTTACTGATAGTCGGACAGGTTATTTGCGTGATTTTTTTTTAATGAGACTTCACAAGAACAACACGTTGTTATTCAAAAGCTTGCAATTACACAGTAAACACACGAACAGTTTTTATTTCAGTTTTTGTTCTCACATGGGATAGAAGTCCAGCTTTGTGACATGAACAGTATTCACAATATCAGCATTGGTATGGCTTTTCCCCAGTATGGATAGCAAAATCTGTTTTACAAGAAGAACTGTATTCACAGTGTGAGCTCTTGTATGGCGTTTTTTCTAGTATGATATGGTCATTTGGAGAACAAGATCAGTCTTACGGAATAGTACTACTAGGCGCCATTTCTCCAGTTGTCCTTCGCATAAGGACACAAAGATTAGCTACGGTTGTTACTATGTTCATAATGCTAGCACTTGTACGGCTTTTCCCAGTATGTGTTCTCATACGGCATTCACTATCAAACTTATGACTAGCACTCTATGCTCAATGTAAGCATTTGGGCGACTCCCCTCCAGTATGTGTTCTCATACGGCATTCACTATCAAACTTATGACTAGCACTCTATGCTCAATGTAAGCATTTGGGTGACTCCCCTCGAGTATGTGTTCTCAAATGAATAACCATATTCAACTCATACATGTATGTAACCCTTTGGTCGTCAGCTTCCTGTTTGACTCGTATCATTGTTACCAAGGAATCACCATGCGTAAATGAATTGTTCAGTCGTTATCCTGGGCAAGCTTCATCAACCTCGAATAATGGGTCACGATTTACACTGGGTGGTGAGTTAACAACTGGCGTACATAGGCCTACCTATACCGCAGGTTCTTTTCTTGTCTCTGTCATCGTTATAGAAGTCCCGAGATCTTCCTGTTATAGACTACATGTATTCATGGTCCCGGTATCTGAATATTCATGGTCCTGGTATCTGAATATTCATGGTCCCGGTATCTGTGGAAGACAATCAGTCACTCTGCATAGAATAATTCTATAACGATGAATCCGGACATCGCCCTTCTTATCTTGGCTTCGCCACTTCGCATCCTGGCCTCGCGCCTTCGCATCCTGACTTTGCGACTTCGCATCCTGGCCTCGCGCCTTCGCATCCCGGCCTCGCGCCTTCGCATCCTGCCTTCGTCTTACCAAACAACATGCCTGAGACGATGCAGCGATGTCCCTTATCGGCCACCATATATACCCGCCCCAGCTGTATGGTTATTGTACCCCATACTATGTATCTCATTGAGGGTATGGTTTAAGCTATACATGGGGGGGACTATGGAGCAATAACATGAGAGTCGGTCACATCACATTATCATGAAGTGAAACAGTATATACAAATCCAAGTAAACTATGGAGAGATTTTAATGGATGAGCATAGCGGACGTCGAAGCCAATCCCCAACCAAGAGGGATTGTAATATACTCCTACTACGGAAGAGGTACTTCCATCGAAGGATGGAAGTTTTAGTTTGAACTGACGAAGCCCAGAATAACAGGGCGAACGCAAATCACAATCGATGAAGCAACATTTATTGTGGAGAATTCTTTTGAAAATCTACCATGATTTTATTTCATTGATTAGAGCCTTGTGCTGAGTCACTCTGTGAGATATGTCGTGCTGTTGAGTAAGGGTATAATGTTGGATATATGGGATGCTAGAGAGATCGCATTCTAAAACAGAACAGAGATTCACAGGATCAACACGACATGGAAACATAGCCGATCTGTTGTTACGTTATCCATTGTCTCTGTAATATTCCCAGGCATAGCTATAGTACGATCAGAAAACAGACAGATAAACAACTCTATGTAATGTATATACTGAAATTGTCTAAGTCTTAACAAGCAGGACCGATGGATAGAATGAGATAGCCAATCTTACATATCATGTAGGTCAACCCCTGGATGAATCCTCATCATTTTATTATGATTTCATGGCAATTTTTATTATGCTGCACTGTTCTATGATGAAGAATGATCTTGAATGAAAGATTATATCCACCTGACGCTGAACCTTTGTTTTCCTATCTACTTTTATGATAATTACCAGCCCTGCTCAGAATGTCCGCCTGCTGTACATTTCATGTCGTTCTTATATATACCATGATATTTCGGGATTCCGAAAATGCGCCAAAAGAACCATATGCTAGCCTCATTGAGGGAGCTCGTGATGGTGATTTATTGTGTGAATGGTGACCATTTTGTTTTCTCAATTTCGATGTTTCCCTGCAAAACTGCTCACTAAGATTTCTGATAGGTTGTTTAGTACAATACTATCGAGATACCTTATCCTGGAATTAGTGACGGGTTCTGTCCTATTCCTTTAGTAGAGTGTTCAACTGAACTAAATATAGATGAAAATGAATGTAGATTATGTGGCTATTATGACAACAGTTTGTTACAGTAGTCGTAGATTTGACCATGTTAAAATGATGGCGTGTATCTCAACCCCGAAATCCAACGTGTGCCTATTGAGGGCATCTATATTTGTGATTTCATGATTCTTTGTCACTAAGCTTCTTCACAATGACTTAAAATGATCCCAGTATGATAAGATATGATGCCATAAATTTTTGGTCCATAACTCTGTTCCATTCTATAAATATGTTAAATAGAATTGTGGTAGTCATGCTTTCCCCTCCCCCAGGACCGATGGGGGTAATTATTAGGTCATTGTGACTTCGAAAAAACTTCTTGTACTATTTTCGATCTCTGACAAAAGCATTGGCTTTATTTTGATATATAACATCTCTCGCTTTGAATTAACCAGTTAGGCACAAATGATCACATTTTCCCCATCCCTCATATTTTGTCACAAAATTAGTATCACCGCCGCTCACAGCATAATCGCTGTAGCTACTTTATGCCCACACGGAATTTCGGCATGCCATCACTGAAACGATCCGCATATCCTACTCTTCCAGTCTGTCTAGTCAGAAATTGGTCATCGCGAGGTGCAAACGGGACGACCATTTTGATGCACGGGCTCCCGGCTCAAATGCATTGTACATGTATATATATAAATACTGTAGCTTCGTTTTATAAAATATAGAAGCGGGCTGGCTAGTTAATCGTTCAGAGGTGTCGCCTTATGGGAAGTCCATATCCCCAATCAGACAAGTTTCCTTTCGTATAACTATACGTCGAAACATACATCGAGAAAAAAACGAGTTGTGTGTCTAAAATCTCTGTTTTATGATACATGTATAAGGTCAAACACGTAATTAGCATTTGTGCGCAGTGTACCAGCAATATGAAGGTTTTATTTATTTAGTTATTTATTTAAGTTTTTGTAGAACAGTACGGGCACATCAGGTGACCAGCAACTAAGTGCCCTCCACATACAACATACATACACACATTTAACAAAGCATTCAAAAAAATATATAAATATATATAAGAATACACTACAATATAAAAGTATACGTAAAGCACAAAACAGCGATTACAAACTTGAGTACTATTAAAATGTATCTATAGTCAGCTCGGTGACACCGCACAGTTAATAGAATATGTCGAGAATACAAATATGGAGTACTATTACTATTAAAATTTAAATACAATGAGTTCTGGGACAAAGTACGATTAATAAAATATGTCCCTAACATAAGGGCGCGGTTTGAAACGTACATGTAGTCGGATCCCGATTAGCACACAATCAAGGGTGAGATCAAGAGATATTTTCAGCCTTTTAGGACATTGATATTCAAGGATGAGCAGCTCCGGAATCGCAGGTTGGATATTTGTGCCACATGCTCATTAAGGCCAGACCTATAATTCAAACATTGGTACGGCTTTTATCACGTTAAATAACATGTTTAGAAGCCATCTTAATCGTCAAACAATATTTACGTGTATCTGACTTCTTAAGTACCGTACGTGTGCAGCATATCAAGTGATGTAGATTTTTTTTCAATCAGACATAACATATATCACTCAGAGTAAGTTTTCTCCATGTGTTGTCACATGAGCGGCAAGGTATCCATATGACTAGGACGTTCAGTTGGTTTGGTGAAACGATAAAAAAAATTGTTTTAACATTAGGGCTTCATATGGTGCTTCATGTGAACACGAAGGCTTTTGCGACTCGAAAACTTGCAATTACATAACGAACACATGAATGGCTTTTCTCCGGTGTGCGTTCTCTCATGGTTTACTAGATCAGCCTTGTGGCAGGATCTATATTCACAATATGAGCATTTGTGTGGCTTTTCCCCAGTATGTGTCCGCATATGGATAACGAGATAATTCTTTCGAGCGGAACTGAATTCACAACACGGACACTTGTGTGGCTTTTCCCCAGTGTGTATTCTCATATGATCAACCAGATGGTTCCTACGGGATGAACTATATTCACATTGTGAGCACTTGTGTGGCTTTTCCCCAGTGTGTGTTCTGATATGGGCAACAAGATTAGGCTTATGCTTGAAACTATAATCACACTGGGAGCACTTGTATGGCTTTTCCCCTGTGTGGGTTCGTAAATGGGAATCAAGATTAGCTCTTTGGCTGGTACTAAATTCACAATGTATGCACTTGTATGTTTTTTCCCCAGTATGCGTTCTTAGATGGGTAACAAGCCAATCCTTACGACGGAAACTATATTCACAATATGAACACTTGTGTGGTTTTTCTCCAGTATGTTTTCTCAGATGGATAACAAGATTTGACTTTTGACTGGTTCTATATTCACAATGTGAGCACTTGTGTGGCTTTTCGCCAGTATGTTTTCTAATATGTTGCACCATGACACTCTTTTTCTTTGTCGTATAATAACACACCAAGCACACCAGCCCCCCTTCCTGCAATGAAGTATAGATAGTACCCGGAAGTTTAGACTGTTCTGTAATCTTGTGAGAGTTTGTTGGCGCCGTCACTGTAGGCGAATTCTCTTCTTCCTTTGCTGTCGTATTATATGTGTTCATGCTTTCATTATCTCCCTTCCATACTTCGCTCTCTAGTCTCGGTTGATGTTGAAATATGGCCACTGGGTAAGGGGTGCTCTCCGCACCGAATGAACCCGACTGTGCGTCACCAAAAGCAAGATTTCCCTCCTGAGAGAAAAGAATAACGAAAGAGCATAAAGATGCTGATTCACATGACATTCATTGAAGTGGATGGCACAATCTCCTCAATTATACAGAGTAGATCAACGACCACAATTTGTTTCCGCTCTCAGAACCATACAACGATAATTCAGTTTTCTTCCATTTGCATTCCAGGAACAGCTTAATTTCAAACCATGGAAAGAAAGAAGTCAAGTTAAAACAAATCAAATCAACATTAGCATTTTAATGCCGATTCCATAAAATATAGGAAACAAAATAGTTGAGCACTTCGAAATCTTTAAAGGTTTCAGACATATTCACGTTTAAAACCACAAGCCGGATCCGGCGGATTGAATTTGCCTAATACTAATCCATTTATAGCAGGGGATGGGGGGGGTGGTAGGGTCACTGTTTCCATTT
Organism: Hanleya hanleyi; assembly: GCA_036873755.1. NCBI lineage: Eukaryota > Metazoa > Mollusca > Polyplacophora > Lepidopleurida > Hanleyidae > Hanleya > Hanleya hanleyi. Next base: position 256,390 of record JAVTVY010000508.1, read on the forward strand.
ATCCAAGGTTTATGCCAATCCATATATCTACCCCGCATTATGGCGCCAGAATAACTACACCACGGAAACATCAAAAGATATCCTACCAGCGTGGCATCGAAATCGATTGAGCCAACCGAAATGCCCATACCTTTGATGTCCCATTACAACCATTATGAAAAGTTATCATTAATGGTCGGGACGCTCGCGTCAATGCAAAGTGGTTAGATTCAAATGATTGAGCAGAAAGACTTTAGACCAAATTCAGACTCATCCATAGCCATGGTAAAGGAGTCTGAGAACCGTACTTGTATTTAATATTATACCAATGTTGGCTTCACGATACATGTCCCGTTGCCAACAGGAAAAGTATTCAGGCCGCACGCGCTGTTGAGGCAAGGTTTTGAGATATCAATGCACCATTGACCCGTCGAATGGCGTTTGCTTCGAAACCACGGAGTCTCTCCACGTCAGTTTCAATTTCGAATTCGGATCTCTCTGATCGCGATCGTCGTGACTTCACCGAGATGTTCCTTCATTAAGATTTCATTTTAATTAATTTTGACTTTAAAACGATTCTCTGCAGGCTAATAGTTTTCTATCCATAGAGGATGAATTTATCAAATCCGTGTCATAGCAAACCACCACTACTCACCACATGTTCCTTTGACCTGTAATCATGTGAACAAGATGTTTCGGCTGAGAAACTTGGTTCTACTTTAATTTGTGTCGATGTAGTTCCGCCAACAGTATCCAAACAGCCAAGTAGAGGGACTGGAATTCGCTGATCTCCCAGTCCTGATGTACCGGACATAGAACATTTTCCGGCAGAGTTGGATGGTTCTTCTTTAAATTCATCAAAAGGTTTCATTCTACTGCCTTCAGGTTGAACCATTGGGTCAGACGAGTCTGGGTGTACGGGTTCTTGTTTAACCCGTGCCGATGTCACCAAGGAATCAACATGCTGATTTGAGTAGTGTAGGCCTAGTTGTGATCCTGGACTACTTTCGTCCCACTTCATCAATTGGTCAGGAGTCACGCTGGACACTAAGTTAACAGCTGGCGTACATACAGCTGGTTCTTCTCTGGTCGCCTTCATTTTGGTTGAAGTTCCGGAGTCCTCATGTTGCAGCAGGCTATCCATCCGTTCCATAGATCCGCTGTTTTCACCCTGTGTGTAGAATAAATATAATACGGGTTCATTGTACAAGAAGGCAGAGGAAATTAATTACGACATAAGGTACAATGATTCCAACCAATTCTTCTCCACGTGAATTCTCTGCTACTAATTATATAGGACCAGTTTGACTGATACAGAAGTTACTGTAGCGTTACACCGAGAAAATAACTCCGCTCGTTTGTGAAGCCAACAATTATTTTAATTCTACAGACTAATTGAGCAATTGAGCTGAAACTTCATACATATATGTATACATCAGCCACAAAATGTAGCTCTCTACTATCTGTCGAGCTTGCGAACTATGCGAGCGCTTCATCTTGGCGAGATTTATAACAAAAGATCTCGGTCGAATCAACGGCATCCAGTTGCAAGCAAACAGAGGTCAGCGAATGATATGAACGTTTGTTGGACCGAAATGAAGAGAAGGAGGGGCGGGGGGATCATTTGGCTTAATGTCACACTCAAGGCTGTTTCACTCATATGGTGACAGTCAGTTTAGTTGGTGGAGGAAGCCGGAGTACCCGGAGTGAACCACCGCCCGTCGACAAGTAACAGACAAACCTTCACACAAGCTTTCACACATGCTCGAACCCGGGCCGATTCAGCGATGTGAGGCTAGTGGTCACCAGCATTCAATTAAAATGCAGTACCGAACGACGGAAGGATCGGCGAGATAACTGTCAAAATTATCATTCTCTGTTGATTCGTGTGTAGTTGTGTGTGACCCTTGCATATTGCACGCGACAGATAGCAGAGCATTAATATCACGAAATTTGTTCAGGTAACCAAATTGAAATTCCGTCACATAATTTGGCTGGGTCATTCGTGAATTATTTTGTTCACGTCACTTACCGGTAATTTTTGCCTTTTTACCTTCAATCTATTATTCATGCATTGCCTGATACATGACACTACATGAGCTGGTACAATAAGGCGGGATTTTGGCCAATACGTGGTGCGGTTGAAATTGAAAAGAGTAAAATGTCATAACAAATTTGAGTTTTAATGTAACGACAAGATAAAATATATGCGTTATAATTATGGTTTTGACATGAAATCGAAATCCACAGCATAATTCGTAAACAAAATGGTCTAAATCGAGTCATTCAAACACACATTTAGACACAAAGGAGCCCTTGGACCAAAACGTCATTTAACCTGGTGTTGTGCGGTGGCATTATATATCCACCGATGGAAATATTATTGGTCCAAGGGATCCTTCGTGCCTGAATGTGTGTTTGAATGCCTCAATTTAGACCATTTTTTTTTTCACAAAATAGCACATGCTGTCGATTTCAATTTCATGTAATATCTATAATCATAACGCAATCGAGCTTAAACTTTCCCGTAAGTATATATTTTCTCTTGTTAAATTGAAACAATTATTTATTTAGGACATTTTATCTCTTCGATTTCAACCACACCGAGTATAAGCCAAAATCTCGCCAGGTACCATCTCCATTATACGTTTGGTTCTGCCCTCACAAATTTTCAGACGAAAAGAATATTAACTTAATAAAGCAGAAAATCTCCCCACTCCTTGAAAATGGGACGGAATGTAATTCGAAGTGTTTTTAACCACATTCATCTGACAGCTTCAGACTTTACTTGACAGAAATCAGAAATAATGTAGTCCTGACGGGTTAAGCATCGCATGGAATGAGGAACATTCGCGTTTTGATGGAATGGGTATTTAACCAACACGTCTCGATATGGTGGTTACATGATTGTAACTCCGTCACGCGGTGTTCGCATGTCACGTGATCTGTTTTCCTTTCCATACACTTGCATCTTGATAACCTACTTCCGAATCATTCCGAGTTCCGGGTCAGTCTAGATTCCTGGCTTAATTAGGATGTGATACGTGGGGACGAAAAAGGCAAACTTGCATGAACGAAAAATTTAGTCAATCGTCTTTCGAAAAATAAATCAAGCATCAGCCTAACGTGTGTTTACATCGAGAAAACTTCGCTTGTATTTCAGCCTTTGAAAATTTGTGTGCCGTTGATATGTGGAGAGAGAGAGAGAGAGAGAGAGATTAAGGTTTAACGTCGCGTTCGGTAGTATATCAGCTATATAGCGACGATCAAGCAAAATTCTAAGTATATCAACAAAAACAAGTTAATAACCCAGCAATCCAGAAGTAATCAACACAACACTCCAAAAACACGTACACGCATTAAAATTTATACAACAAACCGACTCTCAAATAACCTAAAATACAGTATTCTTTTACCCGACTAGAAATATCTTCTGAAGTAGCTGCTTGATAAAACAAAACAATCTCTTATAATCTTAAAATCTATACAGTCGATCAGAGATTTTGAGATTTTCGTCTCATGGAATACACTTTGGATATGTGTGGATTAACTTTGTCGATTTGATCCATACAAAAGAAGGAGAGGACATATATAGGAGTAAATATATTAAAAACCTATCGCGTGGAAAACAAGTCGATTCTTGGAGTGTTTTATTCTATGCACATTGTCTGTTTCCTATTTCCGGATCACATTTCGGCGCCATGTTAAAGGATACAGTTCGGATGGAGTTACTTCCCTTGGTTTTCGGAAGAAGGAGAATCGCTTATAGCAAAGGAAACGTGTGACCATGCTGCAACATGTGACAATGCTGCAGGCCTATGATATATAGAGATAGAGCTCTATTGGTTATAGGATGCCTCATTCTACGGGATTCAATTTCATTTGTAGAAAATCCTCAGCTTGTGCTTTCTTTGCATGAAGTTATGTTTGTAGTTTACCTCCTAGACAGTTAGGAACAAGCAAATTGCCTTTTGGGAGCTCGACACAGAAATAGGAAATCAACGCTGCTGATATGCGGCCTATTTGAGGCTATATTTACTGGTCGACTGTAAAGGCTTTCCACGTAGTATCAATGAGTGAGTGAGTGAATAGAATTTAACGTCACTTTCAACAACTTTTCAGCTATATCACGACAAACCAACTAAGCGCCACCCAGCCCAGTTGTGTTTCTGCTACAAAATCTTTGAAGCAGCATGGAACCAGACACCCTCCAATCCATCCACCCTATAAAACACTGACGACAGCGCACAAGACACAGACAGGACGCTTACAGGGTGCAATAAAGACAAGTGATATTACAGTGCTAGACATCACATTATCAAGTCTCTGTTGCTTCTCAGCAAAATGCATTGAAGCAACAGGAAGTATGCATTGGGACATATATTATCACGTTGCACTTTGATCCTGGGTATATACTGTGGCCGGTAGTGAATAGCAGTTTGTACCCACCGTATTACCGGTACATAAAATTGCGAAACATCAATATACAAAGTTTAAGACAAAGATAACGAGGGCAGATTTACGAGATTTTCCTATAATTAGACGAAGACATACTGTTGGTAAAATTGTAATAATACCAAAACAGTACCACTCCCAATTTCACAAAATGAAAGAAGGGGAAAAAAAAGATTATGGGAAAAGTAAAACGATACATTAGTGGGGAGAACATTTAGTGGTATTTAAGAAAACATCAACATAGGCTACCTGAAGTACACAAAAACTAACCTTCAATAGCACAGAATTGTCCAAAACATCAACAGGAAGTAAGACTGAGGAATGGGCTTCTGGTATTTGGGAACAATCCCTTGGAAAATTCATCCGAATCGGGAATATCGGCAGTGAAAGTTCAGCTTGTCCATCAGAAGAACCACATATTTACAGCAATGACGGTCACGAACTTCTTCTGTTGAAAACCACATAAACGCCTTCTTCACTCTGGCAATGTGTACCACCACAATTAACTCCCCTTATGTACAGAGTAGCCTCCCTTGAGTAGCCTCAGCCCTCTCTGAAAACATGGAATGCAAGATCATTGTATGCTCGCAAATCATTCAGATTCAACAATTAAACAATGGATAAAAAAAAAAAATGAAAAAAAAACAACAAATAAATAAAAATAAAAAAAACGAAACAAAAGTATTATGTGTACAATAAATAAATCCTGTTAAACTGCATCCTGGAAATATATAGGAAGGGGAAAATCATGTCAAATTAAGCTGAATGAAAATAATAAATTGTTTTCGTCAATATTTTATCTTTGTTATGCGTTCGTACAAAGTCTAGTACGAGAATATATAAGAAGGGGGAAATGTCTGGTTTGGGGAGAGGGGCATGTCTTCAGGGGAACATGTCCTGCATTCATATACATGCATGAGACAAGACAATGATGAATCACCTGTCTACCAAACCAGGTGCATTGTCTCGCACATTTCATGGCATAAGAGGTTATACTTGCAGATATTTTAAAAATCATACATGTATCTGTTGTGAATATACATGTACATATTGACGGGTGATGTGTTCACGGCAAAGGCTTAACTTAGTGCAACTGTCACATACACTTCTCATTTCATGCCAAATTCAACCTCATGATTGTTTGTACTTCTGTATCCTCCAGATTTCTTAAATAATTGCATTACGTAACGATAGAGTCATTCATTTACACTAAACTTACCAAATTATCCATTAATTCAAGCAATATTGTCTCGCAAACTATGCACACAAGACGAGAACAATGCAGTCAGCCTCACCGGAAGTGCGTTGTTCGGCGCTGTTCATGGTGCGTGAAAAAAAACGAGTTCCCTGGGTTTGAGTACCAAATATCGTACAATTTGTAGTTGTAGATCGAAATAATTAAATGTTTATGTAACTGTAATTTTCCAATATGAATGAAAGCCATATTGAAAGAAAAATCATTCATATTTGGAGCGGGATAGTTGCAATCTGATTAAAACTCAGTCTTAATAACCTCTTCTCTATCTGACATGTCGCTAATTAAGATCTGGCACAGTCCCTATCTCAAATCCGTCGCGCATGTCAGACTGGCGGCCAATCACAGTCCAACTTCGACAGGCGAAGGGGATTCCTATATTCAGTCTCGTGGCGAAGTTCAAGGCGATGATCAAAAATGATTTGGTTGTGCCATGAATTTGACGTGCAATCCGCATTTAAGCAGGAGCAACTGTAGATGCTTTCTTGCATGCTACGTAAATGACACTGTATAGCCGTTCTGCCTACCGGCTACGGGAAATCTTTATGTTACCGAGTGTAAGGACGAGGCGCAGAAAAATCTAACCCATGCAGGCGGCTGACGAAATTCTTGCTCTCGACTCCAGTCCATGAGCGATCACCGAAGATTATTATTTGCTCCTTGTTGCTCTCTTCAATGACAGACCATATCAAGGGATATTTCTTGCACTGCTGGATATATAGGTATGGTTATTTTGTTTAATAAAATCAGTTCATAACTGCATCGCAACAACAAGGTTAATATTAGGAGAGAAGCCGACACGCTATACTACGAGGTGTCTCATTGGGCGACTATTTGACACGGAAACTATTTGATTCGGAGTTCATCACATCTGACGGATTTTTTATAGGGACTGTCCCAGATCTTAATTAGTGACATGTCCGACAGAGGAGCGGTTATTTAGTCTGAGTTTTAATCAGATTGGGGATAGTTGTAACCTGATATTTGTTTACACCATGCTGCTCGGCAGTGTTGGTGCTTCAGCGACAGTGTGTGTTTTCAATCTGTATTTCGTTGGTCAACAATAAATTTCTAGTTACCACAATATGTAAGCTTATTACGGTTTTTGATTATGATGTTAGGTTTCTTCTTCATATCTGTCAACTCGAAATTGTAATGATACACATGTCGAAACACAGGCGACCTAGACACACGCGTTCTCAAAATCAAAATTGCCGCCCACTGCACAAGTAGTCAATATTGAAAGCCCCCTACATTTAACCCCTATCACTGTTTAGGTGTGATATTTGGACAATCGTAATTTGTTCAATAAATGTTTCAGATTGTTATGTATTAGATAGGTGCAGGTTTTTATGGCTATAAGTAAGTTCCTGTGTACGGCAAACCCGACATGTTCCACTACTTGGCTTTCATAATAATTGTAATGTTTCCTCTACGTTTGTATGTCTTTATTGTGCTGGTAATACCGTTAGTATTCTGTGAAATTTGCACTGTTTAACATGGATGTTTTCATATAATTCCACTTTTGCAAGCATACTGTCTCAGAAGTCGGCCATTTATTTTCCTGGTTGGAGTGAGGCTAGCAAACCCTTAAGCCAATATTAATGTATGGTATATACTAGTCAAGTACCAAGACTCTGATCTGTTATCAGAGTCATGCCGCGTGATCTTCCATGTGTCAACGAGGTAGATAAACAACGTCGGAAACGACCAGAAACTTACATTCACACGCCCCACTATCGTAACATATGGTCCTATCGGTTTAGAATGCCACCAATATTATTAGTTACAAACACTTACTTGCACTCGAAATCCGGCAGAGAACAGAATCTATCGAGACCAACGAAGAAGGCTACCATGCCATTTTCTTGTCTGCTCAAGGTCGCTGACAAGGTACGAGTCTTTCCACACAAGGACAAAATGCGATACCGTTAAATTGCAAGACACGGGATGCACTTCAGAGATTCTGCGTTTCGGAAAGGAATAGACCATGGGTCCAACATTACTGGCCACCAATTGCTACGAAACTGAAACTGTGGAGGGCAACCAAGACTCGTTACAAGACTCGTACCTTGTCCGTGAACTTGAACAGACAAAAAAATGTCATGGTAGCCTTCTTCGTTGATCTCGATACATTCTGTTCTCTGCCGGATTTCGAGTGCAAGTAAGTGTTTGTAACTAATAATATTGGTGGCATTCTAAACCGATAGGACCATATATGTTACGATAGTGGGGATTTGGGGCGAGTGAATGTAATTTTCTGGTCGTTTCCGACGTTGTTTATCTATCTCGTTGACACATGGAAGATCACGCGGCATAACTGATAACAGATCAGTCTTGGTACTTGACTAGGTATATACTGGTACTATTCTATTCTACAATGCCACTTCGCAGTTCAAGTGGTGGAGGTTCAACGAGATAAGATAAGATAAGATAAGAAACTTTATTTAAAGTCGATTTGTAAAACCGTAAAACATTAGCTCTCACGGGAGCTATTATCACCGACTCGCCCGCGAAAACAATAAAACAGGGCCCCTAGGACTAGAACCACTAAGTGGTATATCATATAAAAGATTAACAAGGTATACGGGTATGCACATAAAAATGTAGTGTGATTATATCACCGACCAGTGTGTTATACTGTATTAAGATCATAACAATGTAAAATAATTGTGATATATTATGATAAACTATCATTTGCCAATATTTTTATGATTGATGATTAAGATCTAGAAATCGAATTTATTTATTAAAAATTTAAATTCTTTCAGACTATTTGCGGTTTTAATGGAATTGGGCAATTGGTTCCAGAGTATTGCGCCCTGGTAACGGATTGAATGTATTCCGTGTTGTTGTTTTCACTGTCGGGACGTCCAATTTCTTAGCGCCACGGAGATTATATGAAATATGTTTGATATTAAATAAGTCCTGGACATAAGGTGAGTTAAGACAATTGAGGGACTTGTAAATTTCTGTAACCAGCTGCCGTTTGCGATGAAGAAGAAGTGTTGAGAAACCTGATTTTATCAACAGCTCCTCATATGTAGCATTAAAATCAGTATATACATAGCGGAGGCCTCGGCATTGTAGCTTCTCCAACTTTGTTGCATCCGATTGTTTGCAATTAAACCAGACTAAAGAACAATAATGAAAGTGAGATTGTAAAAATGACTTCAAAATTGTGAATTTTACATTGTTCAAAAGAGAGGATAATCTTTTGAGAGCACCCAACTGTCTAGCCGCTTTTCTACAAATTTCAGCTACATGAGCGGAGAAAGACAAATGGCTATCAAGGATAACACCTTAAACGCTAGCCTCATTATTGGTAGTGGCGCTTGCATCAATGGACAGTTCCACGTCACTCTTAGGGTTTGCTCTCGGTCGTTGCGCCAATAAGAACTGAAATTTTGAGGGATTTGCCTCCATTTGGTTCTCATCGAACCACTTGATACAGTTTTTGCCCTCCGTTTCTAAACATTCTTTCACCTCAACATTTGTGCTTCCAGTCGCATTTAACGTGTTATCATCAGCATAATTAACAATCATAGTGTTGATGGTGTACAATAGGTCATTTATAAATACATTAAATATCACAGGTCCCAAGACCGAGCCTTGAGGGACATCTTTAGTGGTACATTGTTGGCTGCTAAGGATAGTTCCAAGTTTAACTTGTTGCAGTCTGTTTCTCAAATAGCTACTTATTAGAATGACACTTTTCTTGGACATGCCGTGGGCTCTGAATTTAGCAATAGTGAGGTCATGAGGAAGACAATCGAATGCCTTGGATAGATCCATTAAGAGTGCCCCAACGGCCTCTCCGCGGTCAAGAGCAAGCTTCCATTCCTCGACCAGGCGTAGGAGTGCCTGCTGACAACTATATCCAGGTCTATATCCTGAAATGCCTGGAGATAGAAAACTATCCACAAACGATCGCATTTGGGAGTTCAGGCATTTTTCAATAATTTTTTAGAGAGATGTCAAAACACTCACTGGCCGATAATTTCTTTTATCCAGGTTGTCGCCTTTCTTATAAGTAGGAGTGACTAAGCCTATTTTAGCACCTGACGGGAATTTGGACTGATCTATACAATTGTTGATTATATTGGCTAGATTCTGACATATTTCCTTTGCCCCAAGTTTAATCAATCTGGTAGGTATATTGTCATATCCGGATGCTTTTGGTTTAAGTTCTGCTATAATCTTATCAACATATTCAGGTGAAACATGTGAGAAATTAAAATCAATTTGTTGTTCACATTGATTGGTTATAGCTGCAATACTTGGATGATTTGAAAACTTGCGATCGCTGCATTGCACGAAGTCACTTTCGGACATTTCAAGTTCAGCGTTACTTGGCACAGTTCCGATGAAATCTGCGACACTAACGAAGAAATCGTTCATGGATCTTGCCACTTCTTGTGGATCGGAAATAATCCGGTCATTTTCCAAGAGTTGTATGTCAGTAATTTCTTTATGTCCTTTATCTGTGAAAAATGGTTTGATAACTGGCCAAAAACTGTCTTGCGCTGACTGTGCATTATATTTGTCCATGAAGTATGTCCGAGTTAGTTTTCTCTTTAATTTCGTGACGAGATTTCGTTGCTTTCGGTATTTCTCCCAATTAACAGTCGTCGGGTAATTAGTGTGCCGTCGTTTAAGAAACTATATTCGGCATATACTATACGTACAGTGTTGTATGCTGTATATGGTACAGAATCTGATTTAAATAGTTAAATTTATCAAAAAGTAACACTCACACGTCGAACAGCTTCCAGAAAAGAATTTCCTTTTTGTGCGCGCGTTAAACAAATTCTTATCATCAAAAGTGTGACCTGCGCGTGGAGCGGAAAACGGCGCGTATATTCTGGCATTTTTCAAAATTGGTCACACGCAAGATCATCTACACGTGTGAGACTTATCTTGGGAAACCATTTGAAAGTACCTTTCGACAGATTTTGAAAATCTCCGTCCAACTATGTACATGTAAATAAATTTCGCGTGGGTTGCATCAGTCAATTAGTTTTTAGCCAAGTTTTCATCACAGTGGCTTGTTGTTGGTCAAGTATTAATTATGATATTAATATTCAAATATACTTTCCTCATACTCCATGAATAAAAGGGAAGCACATGCGACCAGAGTTTTCCGCCCCTCCCCCTGTTCTTTGACATAAACGGAGTGGGAAATTGAAATGTTTTGATCGATGGATTTACGCAATTAAAACTATTGAATTGAAGTTTTGGAGAGCACGTTGAGGTGAGAAATAAAGACGAATAAAGTTTCATTGAATCTGTGAGTTGCCGTTTTCGTCGTATGGGGGTGGGGGACTGTTGTCCTCGTGTGCGTCCCCTTGTAGTTCTGAAGAATCAGGAGAGTATATGAATATTAGTTAATCTCCTGTGGTTTTCATGTCTTCGATCGTTCCGTCACTGAACGAATGAAGATCTGAAATCTTGGCTATTCAGTTGTCGACTAGACTTAGTTACGGTTTTGTCAGTCAGTGATTTCATGCCAGTCTCGTCCCAAACACTTGCTGAATGTTACTTTTCATACTCGGCCACTTGGATGCCAAAAAGGAGCTTGGATGGTTCTTGTGGAAGTTATTGGTTATTGGTTGAAGTAGATATATATGGCTGACGATTCAGTTGGACGTTGCCGCACACAGGGAGGTTGTTCTAGCCGTATTATATCGATATATACGGAACCATGGACGAGAAACTCGCCATTGGTCAAAATGAACTCGCGATTGATCAATTATCTCGGGTGAAATTATCTCGGCGGGGGGATTAATTTTTCCGGATATAATATCCCCTGAGACAATTATCTAGGGGCAAATCCGCCATTGGTCAATCATCTAGGTTCACCCCGAGATAACAGACTAATCCCGAATTTCCCCTTAGGTACATGTAATTATCTCGGGTAAATTTTATTTTTCCCAGAGATAATTGACCAATGGCGAATTTCCCCTAGATATTATTTCGGGGATATTATCTCGGGCGAAATTAAAAAAAATATTAACTATGTCCCGTCCACGGTTCCGTAGATATGCGCTCAATTTACTTCTTCTATATTCCAATGGAGCGAGATTTTGCAAGCCGAGTTGTACTTACTATGCTGCAAGTTACTGCAGGTTTTAATAGAACTTGGCTAAGCATATGATGCCAAAACCAGTCCATTTTACTAAGCCATCTACGTTGGAGTTTGTGAAAAATAAACAGGGGTATCCACGTTGTCTTTTTTAGCATGTATAACAAACTGAATATACAAAACAACCGCCATTTCTCCGTGATATACATAATCCATCGCCTTCAGATTACTGTTAATTATCACTCTATAAAACGCCATAACACTTGTTCCATGTGACGAGGCTCAGAATAGGGTGACGTATATAATGTAGTGATATTCTCGTGGTCAATAAAGATTGTTTGACATTCGGTGATTTGGTTGGGCATGTGATAAGTTGACGCATCCACTGACCGCCTTTCGCAAACCCTCAAACAGGGTTATCTCCACTCCTCCCATGTTGACCATCCCTGCCTTCAGTCACTTTCCGGCGGCGAAAAATCGCCCTGGCAGTCTCCACACAGTGGGTCTTCACCAAACCACGTCGCCTTCGACGCAGATTACAAAGTGAGAGGTTATCAGAACTGAATTAAGCAGAGCTATATTAAACCAACCGCAGCAGATTTGAGGTATTCGACAGACAAACGAGAACAAACAATCGGTGAAATACTGAATAACTGGTCACCTCTTTACAACACTACATTGACGGTAACGGTCGTTTGTTTGAAAAAAAAAATAACGTTTTTATTTTTTCCGGTATGAAATGCTCACGAACATTCACATCTGAAAATTGAATACCTTATTATTTAGTATGTTGATAAAAGACCGTTTAGCCGGTAAGATCTAGGTTTTGTGAAATGATGTTTTGGTATACAGGGCTACATATTAAGTGAAGAGTGGCAGGATTGAATACAGCTCCAACTGGAACCCAATGCTACATGGCTGTCATCAGGTTCCACGTACTTCCATGCCACAATCGTAAGACAAAGCCCGAACCGTATAAACGATGATTTAGTTGCTCCTTACCATGCATTTTCCGATAAAACGTATCATGAACTAGTCCGAATCGTCCGAACGGCCAACATCTGTTGTCTTTTTGAGTGGGTTTCGCCGCCTTTTGTACCAGTCCCCGCTTGAATATATGATCAGCTCCGCCATGTTTGTTTTCACGCTGGAGTGTCGACTGCGCATACGTTGGCCTCAGTAAAAACCGGAAGTGCGCACGCCAACACCACAAACGTGGTCGTCCGATTATTGCTTCCGACAATGAATGAATGAAATTTTCATTAAAAATGTGTCTGCCTTACGACCACGTTTGTGGTGTTGGCGTGCGCACTTTCGGTTTTTACTGAGGCCATCGTTTGCGCAGTCGAGACTCCAGCGTGAAAACAAACATGGCGGAGCTGATCATATATTCAAGCGGGGACTGGTACAAAAGGCGGCGAAACCCACTCAAAAAGGCAACAGATGTTGGCGGTTCGGACGATTTGGACTAGTTCATGATACGTTTTATCGGAGAATGCATGGTAAGGAGCAACTAAATCATCGTTTATACGGTTCGGGCTTTGTCTTACGATTGTGGCATGGAAGAACGTGGAACCTAATGACAGCCATGTAGCATTAGGTTCCAGTTGGAGGAGGAGGGAGGGAATTTGGCTTAATGTCACACTCAAGTTTGTTTCACTCATATGGTGACAGTCAGTTTGGTTGGTGGAGGAAGCCGGAGTACCCGGAGAGAACCACCGCCCTTCGGCAAGTAACTGACAAACTTTCACACATGGACCCGCTGGGCTCGAACCCGTGCCGGTTCAGCGGTGTGAGGCTAGTGGTCACCAGCGAAGCGCCTTAGACCACTTGGCCACAGAGGGCCCCCTGGTTCCAGTTGGAGCTAGGTTGAATAATAAGAAACAACCTTGTTTGGAGGTTGCGCCTTTCGGAGTATTATACATTACAGAAAGCAGACAATATGACAAGAATGCCCCATACTATCTTCACATCATATCAATGCAGTTGCAAACATTGTTTAAATTCGAAAAGATTAACATCCATATTTTGTTTTTCGAATTTCGTTCGCGTTGATATTTCCAGCAATTTGCAAAGATTTAATATAGTTGACCTCCCGCTGCGCTACTTTACTGTTCGAATTTCAATGCAGGTATATAAAGATTGTCGATGAAAGATCGCGACAGAAAATATTTAAGAATCATTCTGCTTCGCCAGAACTTCATCAATTCATTGTTCTAATGCGATATGTTAACAATGTACCAATCAGTGTGGCCGACAACACTGTATTATAGCGTTCTTTCAAGACATATTTAAAAAGTTACTTAAATCGTGATGCAGAAATGGTGGTCATTTTGTCGATTTCAGTTTGTTATACACGTTGCAAAAAAATGTATGCGGAACCCTCCATCTAGTTTGTATAAGCTCCTGAGTGAACCACTAATTGAAATGGACTCTATATAGTGCCAGAGCAACTCGAAAATATGGGCAAAATTAAAAAAGAATTAAATTAAAATATATTTCCACTTAATTATGCCAACAAACAGGGTATAATCTTTTTATTTTTGATTACATTTTCTGTGATCATTTACTGGGATATTGAATTGCATGTACAAAGCAGTCCGTCAGTGTTATTTGGACCAGTGTATTTTAACAGATGTTCCAGAATCGTGTGTTAGAACAGTGATTCTTCATTCAATGACATGTCTCAAAACTATGTAATTGATAAACTCCCCGGATCATCGTAAACTTTTATTCACAATATTTACATAATACATGTATTTCAATTCCCACCTAATAATATACATTTTTACGTAAATTGCAAATATTCCACTCAAAACATTGCAATTCAATTCTCTAGGAATCTCTAGTCACGTACCAGCTTTACATAGTTCAATAGTTCTATGTAAAATATTACATCAGCTATATATAAATACAAATGTATGTGGATGTATACAAGGTATAATATCGTACAAACATCACTGATCATGCTATAGTCTTTGTCTGGAATGAGATTATAAACTGTATATAAATTTGTATCACAGAATGAATCCGTACCGAGAATGTCTGTAGTGTCGGTTTTATCAAGTTCATGATTTTTCTGTAACTTTCTAGTCTGAGAAATTAGACGACAGTTCGACCGGTACACAGGACTGGAAACATCCTAAGTCGCAATCTACTGCAGTATAGCCCAATTCTGAAAGGGTTTTATCTCCCTTGTTCCACTAAGAGCGCGTTGGTGCAGAGAACTTCCGGTAAGTACTGAAGGCCCTCACAATTCGTTTTAGTAATTAAATATTCCATTTTCTGGAAAATTATCCTCCTAACGTAGGCTTACATATATACAGCATCTATTGGTTCATGTAGAAAATATAAACAGTAGTTTTTCAAACAAATATTCTGGAATAGTTTATCAATATAGCATTTAAAATAATCGCGAGTGCCTTTGGTAAAGGTGAAACTGAGGCGACTGCTTCGTGGAAAGAGCTTTGCATATCTCTAACATTAAAGATCGGCACTTATCCAGGGAGATATCAGACACTTTCACGAAAGTGCTATATTTGTGATCCAAACACCTTTTTTTATTCGAACCAGTATAATCTATCGGCTTATAGCGAGTCACGTGTCTCCAGAAATTCTCCGGTCAGATAAAACTAATTTAGACGAAAATGTTTTAACTGATCGGAAGGAACGCCACTGCGCAAGGAACATACCAATGGTCATGAGTGAGTGAATAGAATTTAACTTCGCTTTCAACAATACTTCAGCTATTATATCGACTAACTAAGAACCACTCAGCCAAGTTGCGTTCCTGCCACTTCAAGGAAGAAATCTTTGAAGCAGCATGGAACCAGACATCCTCCATCCACCCTATAAAACACTAAGGACAGCATACAAGACACAGACAGGACGCTTACATGGTGCAATAAAGACAAGTGATATTGCAGTGCCAGACATCACATTATCAAGTTCCTGTTGCTTCTCAGCAAAATGCATCGAAGCAACAGCAACATGTAAAGCTGAAAACAACTAACTAATTTGCGCCATATCACACTGACGAGAACGCACTTGACACGAGTTTAATTAATAGTCATGTTACTTTTTCCCCCACCAGGGCATGTGCATTAGACACAATGACGGTGATCGATTCCAAAATTGCGCTATGCATGCTGAAGCGTGATTCTGGACATAGGACCCAACACTTGTACTACCGATCAATAATTATACACATAGATAAAGAAACAAGCAAAGTTATAATAGAATGGAGAACTCAAACATGCATGTTGCATACTCAACAATCCACTAGCAAAGGTGCGATGCTCTGACAAAGTATTATTATTATCAGATTATTTGTTCTATAAAATTGAACAACCTGGTGATAAATCTTGATGGTTCCCTGAGCCTTCAAACTTTGGAAGAAAGATGTTTTTACGATGTATGCTGCAGCCTAGCCCGTTGTCAATCGGATTAACTGTTGCGCTTTGCGACCCGCTTCAGAATATGCCCAGTGCATTTTTTATCAGTTGTGATTCTCGTCAATTTATTTGCAGACATCAAACCACTAAGATTTCTCATCTGAATGAAGACTCATATGAACATGAAGACTCTCGACATCGGCAAAGCTATGATCGCACAATGAACAAGAATATGACTTTTCTCCACCATGGCTTTTCAAATGGACAACCAGGTTAGACTTGAAACTGGAACGGTATTCACAATGTGAGCACTTGTATGGCTTTTCTCCGGTATGTGTTCTCAAATGAGAAACGAGTTTATTCTTCCGCCCGGATCGATAGTCACAATACGAACACTCGTATGGTTTTTCTCCAGTGTGCGTTCTTGTGTGTACAGTAATATCACTCTTCTGTGCGGCTCTATAATCGCAGACAGAGCATTTGTATGGTTTATCTCCAGTGTGTTTTCTATTATGTTTAGTTATTTCACTTTTTGAAGCAGCTTTATAATCGCAGAGAGCACACTTGTATGGTTTCTCTCCGGAGTGTATCCTAACATGATCAGCAATGTAACTTTTCCTAGTAGCTCTGTAATCACATATGGGACATTTGTGTGACTTTTCCCCGTGAGTTTTCACATGAGAATTAAGATTACTCTTGTGACTGAAACTATAATCACAGAGATGACATTTGTATGGCTTCTCGCCGGTGTGTTTCCTGGTATGTTGAGTTATGACGTGTTTTGAAGCAGTCCTGTAATCGCAGAAAGCACATTTATACGGCTTGTTCTGTATGGTGTGTCTCTTAGCATGTCGAGTGACGTATTCTTTCCTAGCAGACGTATAATCGCAGATAGGACATTGGTGCAACTTTTCCCCATGAGTTTGAACATGAGCAGAAAGATTACCTTTATGACTGGAACTAAAATCGCAATCAGAGCACTTGTATAGCTTTTTTCCAGTGTGTGTACTTAAATGCGCAAGAAGGTAGTCCTTACGAGTTGAACTATAATCACAATGTGAGCATTTGTGTGGCTTTTCTCCGCTGTGCATTTTTAGATGGGCAACCAGATTAGCCCTTTGACTACAACTATATCCACAACGTGAGCACATGTGTGGTTTTTCTCCAGTATGTGTCCTCAAATGAATATCAAGATGAGCCTTACGACTAGCACTATATTCACAATGTGAACACTTGTATGGCTTTTCCCCAGTGTGCGTTCTCAAATGGATAACAAGATCAGCCTTGCGACTGGTACTATATGCACAATGTGGGCAGTTGCGTGGCTTCATTTCAGCGTGCGTTCTCAAATGGCGTACAAGATCGACCTTGCGACTGGAACTATATTCACAATGTGAGCACTTGTGGGGCTTCAATCTTGCGTGCGTTCTCAAATGGTGAACAAGGTCAACCTTGCGACTACAACTATATTCACAATGCGAGCATTTGTGCGGCTTTACCCCGCTGTGCGTTATTAAATGTTCAACAAGGTTTTCCTCACGCTCATCTTTAAATCCACAGTATGAGCATTGGTACAATTTTTCTCCAGTGTTTATTCGAGCATGCTGTTCAACGGTCTTGCTCTGAGAAGCTCTGTACTCACAAAGAGAACTCCCGGTATGTTGAGCCAACTCACTTTCTGTAGCAGATTCATAATCACACAAGAGACATTTGTGTGGTTTTTCGCCGTTGTGTTCTCTAACATGTTGAACCATAACACTTTCTTTCTTTGTTCTAAAATCACACACCAAACATATATACCCTAATTCTTGCATCGAAATATACATGTTAGAATTTTCTGTAATCTTTCGAGAGTTTGTTGATCCTGTCACATTTGGCGAGTTCTCCTCTCCCTCTGCTGTCTTTGCCAAATAAGGAATATTCGGGCTTTTAGTTCCTCCAATCAATATCTCAGAATTTGGTTCATGTTGAAACATGGCCACTGGGAAAGGGGTATTCCCATCACCCGGTACAGATGACTGTTTGCCGTCAGACCAACCGTTTCCCTCCTGAAGATGAAAATCGTGAAAACGGTAAGGATGATTTGATCATTGGTGAACATACACAATATATCTTCTCCAACAATTTTTTCTCCATGGGCATTCATCAAAGGAAAGACAACCTCTGGCAAACCTATATTGCAACTTTCCAACAAAAAAGTAGGGCAAAACAAGAAGTGAGAATACACAGATTGAGAGTCTAATTCCTTTGACATCCTTCCATTGTTCCCGGTTCAAATATAAATTTGTACTGGCTTTTAGGCAATTTATCCCTCACGACGTAAACTCACATAGGTTATAATTCCGGTGCGTTTTCACAGAATCGTTGACTACAGATTGGAGCAATACGAAGTCAAATTATATAACATACACATACATTCAAAACAGTATCAGTGCCACAAAATTTCTTTTTCTCGTTTGTTTGGAGAATTAGGCAATGGAAACACTGCGAAATATCCTAATCACGACTTAATTGGGAAAGAGCAGCAGACGTGATGGCCGTACTATTTTGAAGTGGGGCTGAAGGTTGAAATCTAAAACTGTAAAAAATTTGGCAGGTAGATGCAGCAAAGTTCGATTGTTTAGCCGGCTGAAGTCTTTACATCAAGTAGCAATCCTTGATCAGTCAGAATCGTGTCGAGAGAGAAGCCGAACATTGCATTCAATCGGCTTCCAAGATGAAATCTCGATCTTCTATTTGATTGGCGGCTGCACGAAAGAATGCATATTACAACACATATAAGGGAAGTGGGAAGAGGTGCCGACATACTGACAGTCACATGGCTTCACAGTATAGTCTTCCGGTTAAACTATTCTAAAGCACATACCAAGAATCTAACGATTCGTGATATGTGTTGTATCTCAGGTACGCTTTT
Source organism: Hanleya hanleyi (assembly GCA_036873755.1). Taxonomy (NCBI): domain Eukaryota; kingdom Metazoa; phylum Mollusca; class Polyplacophora; order Lepidopleurida; family Hanleyidae; genus Hanleya; species Hanleya hanleyi. The sequence continues at coordinate 275,472 of JAVTVY010000508.1, forward strand.
ATTGACATATTTTATGTCAGAGGGTTTTCCCGGTGTTAAAAACTTTATTTACAACTTCAAACGAATGTAATTGGTGGACAAGGTTTGGTAAATTATTGAACCATTTGAAATGACAGTATTTTCGTTGTTTTGGGATTACACTATCTTAGTATAGCATAGATTCTATTGCAGAAAATTGGTCGAGTCCGGAGCGCGATTCAAACCAACGACTCCCAGAGTAAGGCACCTAATCACCAGCACTATATGTCGGCGATCTAAACCACTCGACCGACGGGCCTCCTCCAAAAATAGGAGGTAGCAGACCGATAGTCTTGAAAGCGAACATACAGCATCCATCTGATGGACAAGACGACACAGCTTTCATAGCTGAATATTAGGAAGATATTTTGTTTTCATTTAGAAAGTGAAATGGTTGATACAATTCAGCAATCTGCTGTCGAATGTCACCGACACTTTTATTTTCAAATTAGCAACTATCCTCTCAGCAAAGAGTCAACATAAGGTTCAAGTGGGGTTGAAGTGATATAATATCACAATAATCTCATGGAACCGACCTCATTGGGCGTTACATGCTCTTTTGTTAACTTCGTCTGATTCTTAGTCACTATGCCTGGCTCCATAGCTATCCTAGCGAACTTGCACATTCTTTCGACGAAAAATCAATTTGTCCCCAATTTGGCGTTGAATTTTCTTTTTGATTTTTTTTTTTAATATTATTTATTTAATATTTATTGATTTTTTTTTTGGTAAAAATACTTCTCAAGAAAGGTTGGCGAAGAGAGCAGATGCGCGCATACTTGAATACTCGAAACATTTTGAGAGCTACATGCAGATGTCCAACTGTTTCAGCAACAACAGTTCAATCAACCCTCGTCAATAAAGAATTGAATTGAAAAAAAATGCTGAGGTAGAATTAATATGCCATATTTTTGTCAATAAAATGGTGGCATATTTCTCAATTTATTTCTCGAGTGACTCGGCAAGAAAGAAATGCTGTAAAGTAATTTTGCATCAACATCAACGATGGTGTTTGCCATCTGCTGAGGATATTTGTGAGGGCTGTCTACTACAAGAAGGTTCTAGAATATTACTTACCGAAAGCCCCCTATTCACATTATTTATCCTATAGTCAAGTGAACCGATGGTGTTGGCTAAGAACCCTGTCCGTTCATTTCCATCTACAGTTACTGCAAAGTCCAGCGGTGGGGTTGAAGTTCGCTGATCTCTGAGTTCGCTCCAGTCAGAGTTGGGTGGTTCTTGTTTCATGGGTACATTTGGTAAATCCTGATCACATTCGATGCTTGTGCTTTCAACCAGAACAACTGGGTCAGACGAATCTGGGTCAACAGGTTCCTCTTTGGCCTGTATCGGTGCCATTGAAGAGTGCACATAGGGAGTTGAACGAAGGGGAGGTAATCCCGAGGTATCTTCCTGAGACTTAAAGACAGGGTCGTGATTCACCATTGCCAATGGATTGACTGTTTGATCAGGTGAATCAACTGCTGGTGTACGGGTACCTGTGACTGGTTCTTCTCTTTTGTCCGCCATTTCAGTTATAAATGTCTAGGAGATTTCCGGTTCATGAGCAGCTCTGCCTCAGATGTAATATTAGTACTGTGTAACCCTGAAAGTGAACGCAGATAAACTTGTTACTGATGATATTCAAATATTGTACAGGTACTTACAACTCATCTGGCCATTGACTGTTTTTTTACTGGCATCCCAAATAAAGTATCAATATCTTGAAATTAACAAACCGCAGCAACCTGAAAATTCACAAACATATTAGTTACGTTGTTCCAATACAATACCAATGCAAATCTGGAGACCTTGTCCGACAAAAACTATTTATAGGACATCTTTTAGACATAGATTGTTGGCATATGCTATTTTGACGAGAGTATTACAGGTAGACATAATGAAATCTTCTGGTCATAGATCTGTTTGAAATAATGGATCATATCATAGTGGTTATAGGTCAGACAGACCCAGTCAGACTTCCCTTTACCGACAAATACATGTAGGCCTTGTCACTTACTGCATGAGGCGAACATCCTGTGATACAAACTCCGAACAGCGCATGTCAGCTGAACGACTATCGTCTGGCTACAAGCACTGCCCGCAGTCGAATGCTCTAGCACAGACCCGAAGACCAGGGAACACGTAGGTTTGTTACGATGGGACTAATCACGCACATATGTAGCTCCCTACGCAAATAGATCCGTTGAGAACGGCGAGAAAATCAAGAATTTAACTTCTTTTTCGGTGTAAGCTATTCATTAAATACTTTGGGGATATATTTGGTTATGAAACAAAGGCTTTTAGCGGAAAGAAGGAAGGTATATATTGCGGATTAATCTCAACGCTGAGAGCGTGTTAACGATATTTTCAATTGCGGACAGTGCTTGTAGCCAGACGATAGTCGTTCAGCTGACATGGGCTGTTCGAAGTTTGCACGTGACAGTTACTGTTGACACGAAGTGAATATTCGCAGCATGTTCACATCGGGGTTATTATTGACATGCAAACGAGACTGCTCAAACTCCACTGGCGAATGTACTGCGAATAACTGTGGCACCAGTTTTCTCGAACACACCGCGAACTTATTTTGTAAATTGTAACCGTGACATGAATACTGATGAAGTGACTATCCACAGCTTATTCATATGTAGTACTTTGTGGTTCCTGGGGATACGGACAAAACCCCCACGAGACAACATTGAAAACGCCCACTGACAAACCCCAACAGGCAAAACACCCATCAGATACCCCCCTCACCAGACAAAACCCCTAACAGACAAACCTCCCACATTAATTGTAAAATAAAGAACAACTACAAATAAAGAACAAATGCAAATTTTCACTGGAGTTATGATTTAGGCAATGCCCTATATAAATTCATCACATGATCAATGCAAATGACGATCAAAATCCATCAATTTTAAGCACATTTACATGTAAAGATGAATATATTACTTCAAAACATTAACAGTTGCACTGAAATAACACTATATAGAAGGGTCTCTGCTAAATAGCTGGAATTTCACTCTTAAATTGTCACAAGTTTTAACATTTATCTTTCTAATAACAAAATGATGCGTGTTCCAACTGAACTGTCTTGAAAGCTGTCGAAAGATATAGAAAATATAGATATACTTTTTACAAGGTGGGTGATGTGTCCGTATTTTGTGTTTTGGGGGTTTGGTCTGTGGGGGTTCTTTTGTCCGTGGGGATTTGTCTTTCGGGTTTTGTCGTGAAGGACCCGAGCCACACTTTGTGGTAATCAGTCACATCCGTAACAGGGGCTATACAACGTCAATGCTTAGCATGCGGGCGATAAAATAAATCAAGATATACGTGTATGCGCCAGAATGAAGATTACATTTCACAAACCGTGAACCAATATCAGCAAATTTTCTCAATGCGCGCGTTAAACAAATTCTTACTATCAAAAGTGGGACCTGAAATTGGAGAGGAAAACGAAACTCCGCCTAAAGTTCACTTCCGGGTAGGTCTACCAAAAGTTTGAAACATAATTTGTCATTAAAATAAAATTTCGTCGCATATTTGCTGCTGTGGGTTTTGTATATTCATTGATCTAGTAGGTCAAAGTGGGTAAACCAACGCGATGTAACATGAGTTTTTAGTATAGGGCAAGGTACATGTGTATAGGCTTAAGGATGACCTACTGTTTGGGTATAGACCACATCAGTGAATACTCAGCTAATAAACTGTTTAACATACACCCAAATGAAAATAGAATATTTGAACACCAGAGATATATTGAAGACTACATAAGTAATAAATACAGAATATGTTGTAATCTGGTAGAGGGATATAATTGATAATTAAATGTTAATGAGTGGAGCATGTGGAGGGTGAAGGTAGCACGGGACAGAGAAGCGAGCGAGATTTGACTGACGAGCAAGTATTCTCACGGCTTCGATCCAAGCACATCTTTATCATTTAAACTATCTCTACCGTCTTTACAACGATCTCCAAAGTTTCACTCACTTAATATAAGGAATTTAATTAATAACAGCAAGGATGATAAACCGTAGCGCATCGGATGTCTAAATGTAGGAGGATAAATATATTTCTATAGATTATTTGAGTAGTGCCATCCCCACTTCGACGATTCGTCATTGGGAATGTGATAAAAATTCCAGTTTCGAATGTCCAGAATCAAAAAACTGAAATATTGTCAAAATTTAATCAGATGTCCACGTATACAAGTGAAATGATATGAAATCTATTTTGATTATTGTCTCATGGCAGTAGTATATAAAACTGAAATTGAGTCATATTGATCTACTTCCGACAGGGGGCGCTGCGGAGCATACGTGACGATCACGTGATAGAGAGGTCAAGTTCACTATAGTGCCGGCACGAGATCGGAAATGACATATGTGGTATGTATTCCTCCGCGGTGATGCGGCCTGGCGGTGATGCGGTCGCGGGAAGAAGCCTCCGCGAAGAGAAGGTAGTCCCGAGACTTCAAATACGCGGGAGAGAATGTCCGGCAATCTTCGGGAATCTCCGGCAATGTCCGGTCATCTCCGGAAATGTCCGACCCTCTCCGGGACAATAGATAGCCTTTATCTGCACTTCCGAAGCATCAATAGAATGCACAGTGCCCCCGACAATATTGCCATCTATTTGCCCATGATAAATCGCCAGAGGGGAACCCTCAGTGTCTCCATAGAGGTTTCCCCAGAACCGTATTGGCACGAAAAAAATACCTGAAACCATGGAAAGGAAGACGTATAGTAATAAACATAATCTATAGTTGTTGTACCAGGTTATTATGGCCAGTCTAGCATCCGTGTGACCCCAGGGTCGAGCGTGTATTGTCCAGTATATCTCCGCAAAAAATAAACATACAAAATGGCGGCTCCGCTTGCTTTGGGGGTTTCCCTTTCGACATCATGTCATCGATGGTGCTGCCCTCTAGAGGCAAGGAAGACAACTCTGACTGGGAGTACCCTCTATGGCGCAAATTCTGGGTCATCTTCCCTGATTCGCACATTTGCATCTACAGGGGTAAAAGTATTCGGTGTCCGGTTATTTTCGTTTAGTTTGACCCAACGAAACACGAACGGAACGAAATGTAAACGCGTTCCAAACGCGTTCCAAACGATTATAGGAAACGAAACCTTACAATATCGCTTATTTTTTCCTTTATCAAAACGCGTTTCCCTCGCCAAACGCGTTTGCTCTGATCGAAACTCGTTTATAAACGCGTTTTATAAACGCGTTTGTGAACGCGTTTTACAAACGCGTTTCAAACACGTATCTCTTTTCTTTCAACTCGCGCAAATTTGTGTTCTTGTGCAAACCAGGACAAGAAGCCCTCGTGTCAGGGCTTTCCCTAGCCGCTATTATGATCCCTGTGGTATGAAATAAATATATCGGTGACGTCATCAGTACGAGTAGTAGCGAAAGTGGGCATTCTGGTGATGTGAAGAAAGGTATTTGGTGTAGAGATGAATCATCCTTGGTTCGAATATGTCGTGGGAGGTGTCAACTTGTAGCTCTCGGGGTGTAGACCACGACTTGAGTTTTGTCCATGTCATCTGTGACGTCATTGGTGACGTCATCAGTAGGAGTTGTAGCCAAAATGGACATTTTCGGGAAGTGAAGAAAGGTATTTGGTGTAGAGATGGATCATCCTTGGTCCGAATGCGTCGTGAGAGGTGTCAAAGTGAAGATTTCATGGCGTAGACCACGACTTGAGGGATGTCCATGTTATCTATGACGTCATTGGTGACGTCATCAGTAGGAGTAGTAGCTAAAGTGGGCATTTTGGAGTTGTGAAGGAAGGTGTAATTTTTTCCTGTATATGGCGAGATTCTGCTGGTGGACGTTTCGTCCCCGAGGCCCGCCCCCTGTACAGACCTTTTGGTCTTTGATATATGTTGGCATTTTGTGGGAAGTTGATGCTAGGTCGACATCGGGCCTTACAGGCTAGTCTTTTGTGTTAAATGCCGTCATTTACATCTGACGACGATACAGCTCACCAATCTCCAATGTACGAGTTGTCACAGCGAAACAGCTCACCAATTACCAGTATACGAGTTGTCAGAGCATTTCCATCATAGTTCTCTAGATTTGTATCTAATACCGCTTATGCCGGTGCTAGGGGCCGTGTGTTCATATCATCCAAGTTGCCACATGAACAGGTACAATAAAAGCGTACCTGCGATACAACACATATCACGAATCGTTAGATTCTTGGTATGTGCTTTAGAATAGGTTAACCAGAAGACTATTCTGTGAAGTCATGTGACGCAGTCAGTATGTCGGCACCTCTTCCCACTTCCCTTATATGTGTTGTAATTTGGGGTAGAGATGGACCATCCGTGGTCCAAGTGGCCCACCTGGGGAGTCATGTTGTAGCTCTCTGCTTGTAGACGATGAATAAATGGTGTTTATTGAAAGTGCCTCGTGCTACGCATGCGCAGTTGGTTAGTAGTAAAGAAAGAAAGAGGTCATTTTAGGCGTGCGTGGCAGCGTTTTTGAGTGACTGGGGGCCCATTCTTGGTCTGATTGGGTCGTGGGAAGTGAAGCATTCGTAGAGGAGCTCCCGACTGGATGGGTGTGGGGTGGAAACAGACGTCATTCTGCGCATGCGCAGACAGGGAATTGTGGAAAAAAGGCATTGGAAGGACCGTTATGGGGTGGAGATGGACCGATATTGATCTGAATGGGTCGGGGGTATCAGTCTGAAGCACTCGTGGCTCCAATTAGAGGGGCTGGGTCGTGGAAACGTCATTCTGCACATGCGCAGTCGTGGAATGGTAGAATAAGGGCAGTGTCTGAAGTGTGCAAGGGCACTATATCATATCGCGGGTATATATATTTCATCCAAGTATAGCGGGTAGCGCTTGACGTGAATAACAACAAGTTCAGCACTTTATTATCTCCAGTGTTACATCATACCCAGGCTGGGGGAGCCGCCCTGGGTATGTTTAGTATTTTCACAGCAAAATAAATTGAAATATCAAACACCATGTTATTTTATTCCAAGCACCGTCACATTAGGTACATGTGTTTACTGGGCTCAAGTCAACGATCAGCATGTAGACTTATAGAGAATATGCGACATGTTACGGTATTCATCAGTGCATGGGTGACGCATTCAGTCGATGGGGTGATCGATCATTTTAGCCATGAAGAACGTAACACTGGTCACCTTCTTCACCCTCCATTTGGTGTTGGGGCGTTGACGTTGCACCCATTCCAATGGATCCACGTTCTCTAGTTGGGTCAGGAACGTCTCCAGTGACGCACGATTGGTAATGGTGAAAGGATGGTCGTACAATTGGTTGTTGTCACTGGAACAGAAGTACCGGAGTTGATCCTTCATCTTATGGCGTAAGATGTACCCGAAAGCGACATTTAATTTGAAGGCCGTAGGTTGATCGTTGAAGATGGCGGATTCTACGCAAAACCGTGCCACTAACTGCCATTTCTGTCCGTCATTGGCGGAATATGACATTAGTAACAGCAATAACTTGGAAAACATCATAAACAAACAATGCTCCCTGTACCTTATTATCTCAAATGTGTCAATGAATTGCATAAGATGAAAATAAACAGGTGACCCTATGAATTCTTTGTACAGTTTTTAGTTTAGCGAAACAAAACACAAATGACATTAGTAACATTTGTCTTACTAATGTCATTTGTCCGTCAAAATCTAGTTTGTATATGTACAAGAAATTTCTTATAACAGAAGCACTTGCATATACATTGTTAGTGTATGTCATCGCCCATGCTCTAATATTGAGCCTTTTCAAAAAAATTCTATTGTCATTTCCGTCACGGGAGTTGGACGGAAATGACATTAGAAACGTTTTCCAAACGCTCATAGAATCGATGTATTAGTATTTAATACACTGGCAATGGTACATATATCTCAATAAGGTCAAGCTAGTACCACTGTAAATCTTTAATTTAATAAATTTAATTGACATTTGTTTTGTGGTGAATATTGTAAAAAAAGTTGGACAAATGACATTAGAAATATTTACATTTCTGTCTCTCTATTATACTGCAGATAAGAAATGTGCAGTGTAAAACTGTTTATATGCAGATATGTATACATTACGCAACATTTGTGGGTTTAGCAAATACAGTACAAGACACAGAGTCAGTTTTTTTTACATTTCTAATGTTACAAACGTCATTTTCCGGTGAGACGGACAATTTGACAGAAAGGGGTATAGTTTTACGTGGAATCCGCTAGATGGCTTCCACGTAGTTGCGTAGATGGGCGAGGTCGTTCAGTCGGAAATTGTACAAGTCCAATATAGGGCGACGACGGTGGAAACAGTGCCGTCTGACTCGGAACCGTAACGCTGGGGCCCGGCTGGATATCCAGGCCCCCTGGACTGTGGGTATAGGCTGGCTGGTCATGGTCACATCACCAGTGGCATTCGTCTCCCTGGGCTCGTCTTCAATGGGACTGACCTTCCTGGGTGCATCTTCAGTGAGAAGTTGTCGCCGTGGTGATGGGGCATGAATCAAACGTTGATGCTGTCGTAACTGACTGGGTCGTTCGAAAAGTTGACCACACACGTTACATTCTTCCGTCGCACCCTCGTGGAGTGCTCTCTCATGGCGACGTATTTATATCCCCCCAATTAAATGACCGTGAGCACGTTTTACAAGTATACCGTCCGCCGTTGTGGCGTCGTAAATTGTTTAGACGAGTAAATGGCTGCAGGCAGGTCGAACAAGAGAACATGTCGACTGCGGATCAGCGAACGATGAAAGCTGTCACATACTGCCACTTTTATTAGCCCTCAACCCACCAAAACTCTCCTATGTTGTTCTTTCCACCAATCAGTGCATCGGTCGGGTGCGCGCTTGAGACGTGTTCCCCTATACATTAGCCATAGGTAAGGGCATATGAACCATCCGGGTGATCCAAATAGGTCGTATGAGATGTCCTGTTGGAACACTCGTGGGAAGCGAGTCACAACTCTTGTGATTTGTATTGGAAGGCATGCCATTACGCTCATGCGCAGTCGTGGATGAAGCGCTCGTGTGGTAGTAGTCCGCCTGGGGTGGTCCGAATGCGTCGTGTGAGGTGTCAAAGTGGAGCTTTCGTAGTATAGACCACGACTTGAGGGATGTCCACGTCATCTGTGATGTCATTGGCGACGTCATCAGTAGTAGTAGTAGCCAAAGTGGTCATTTGCGGGTGCGAAGGAAGGCGTTTGGGGTAGAGATGGCCCCTGGTTGGTCCAAATGACCCGGTTGGGGTATCCTATTGAAGCTTTCGTGGGGTAGAGTCAGATTGGCGTGTTTTTATTGGAAGTCGCACCAATCTGCGCAAGCGTAGTAAGTAAAGTGGCCATTCTTGAGATGCGCATGGGTATATTTGAGAGACTGAGGTTCTATATCTCATCCAAAGCATATGGCTTGCTGTATGGCAAAGCCGCTCGGTGAGTTTCTTCTTGCCTATTCTCCAAATGTCAGATTCAGAACAGGATAGATAATCTCAGATCAACTTTTATTTAAAAAATACAGCAATTTACATGTATGCATATATGCCGCACGTGTATTAAAATACATACAATTCAACCGCAGTTTACCCAGACGAAAGCCTAACCAGGTCAATACACATGTTTCTTGAAATTATATCAGCTGTAAAAAATTGCACAATTACCTTTAATAGTTATGTTGTAGTTTGTATTCAACTTCTAATAGTGTACAATCTTCAATAGTTAAGCTAAATAGTCGACATTGAATACAATTTCATCAGATATTCGCGCATATGACAGGTATAAAACTGAGTCAATAGTTTCACCACATATATATATATACACACCACAGGATATTCAATATGTCTTAAAATTTGGTCAGCTATACAGGCCTTCTGATAAAAACACGTATGAAACTGAACAAGCATCTATATTGATGATATAGCCATCACATTGAAAATATAGATTATTTATTTTTAACACAGCTTTTAACTTATAAGAGTAAGTCTGGGGGGTCAGCTTCATCAAGTTGATGGTGACGATGGTTGGGCTATGGTCTATAGTAGGTTTTGGTATCGTCCATATCCCCAGAAAATTTGATAAAAGGGCAGTCAAATTCAAGATGGTATCATAAATGTTAAAACGTAGGACCTAACCGTGGATGGAGGACCCCGGGCAAGCACGGCACCTCACGTTTGGCTAATGATAATCTAAGCATCTGCAGGGTTGGCTTAAGAAAGCTATATTCGTACAGAAAAGTCATTAACACCCTTGTAATTCGACAACAAATATTGTAACTTCTCATCTGAATGAAGACCCATATGATTATAAATGGTGTCGACATCAGCGAAGTTATGATCGCACAAATTGAACAAGATTATGACTTTTCTCCAGCATGTTCCTTCAGTGGGTCGAGTTTAAACTATACTATATTCACAGTGAGCACTTGTGTATTTTCGCACCAGTGTGCGTTCTTGTGGTTGTTTTAATTAATGTAGTTTTATAAATACAGAAAGCGAAGTTGTATGGTTGGTATGAGCAAATGTAGATTTCTTAGTAGCCCTATAATCACGGATTAATCATTTACGTGAGTTTTCGAGAATTTTATAACAATATAAACATAGGGATAATTTGTGCGGCTTTACTGCGGCGTGTTTACCAGTTTGTTCAGTAATAACCTGTTTTATCGCCGTGCTATCGCAAATGGCGTCTCTAATGTGCTGTGTATTTTTCAAAAAACTGTTTTCCTAGCAAACCTAAAACATTACTTTAACATCTCTCCATGGGTTTTGACATGTCTAGCAAGATTCCGCTTAACTCTGTAATTAGAATCACAATAAGGACACTGGTATGGCTTTTCTCCAGTATGTGTACTCAAATGTTCAAGAATGTAGGCCTTACGGCTGGAACTATAATCACAGAGAGAGCACTTGTGTGGTTTACCGCCCGTGTGTTTTGTAGTATGTTTAGTAACATCAGTTCTTGAAGCAGCCTTATAATTGCAGAAAAGACATTTATATGGCTTCTCTCCGGAGTGTCTCTTAACATGTTCAGTGATGTAACTTTTCCTAGCTGCCCTATAATCACACATTGGACATTTGTGTGACTTTTCCCCGTGAAGTTTAACATGCTTATTAAAACCAGTCTTACAACTAAAACTATTTCCACACAGAGAACATTTGTATGGCTTCTCGCCAGTGCGTCTTCTGGTATGTTCAGTAAGAACATATTTTAAAGCTGTCCTACAGTCGCAAAATGAACATTTGTATGCTTTCTCTAGCGGCAGTACTCCTATAGAGTTTTTTGGAGCAGCCTCAGTAGACGAGCATTTCTCTCCATCTACTGTCCTTGTCATATCCGTGATCGTATTGTCTGCCATGCCCATCTCTCTCACTGAACCTGGTTGATGTTCAAACATAGCCACAGGGAAAGGCGTAATACCGGACGAACCTTTTCCGACAGAACAGACGTTCCCATTCTGAAAAAAAAATATGAGAATTTAAAGCATGAGAATTATATGATCAATAACAATACAAAATACGGGAATCTCTGCTCACAGTGGATTCACTACCAAGTATTGTTGTTGTTGTTGTCATTGTCGTTACTAAATTGGTCTTATACAGCAGAGAACCGTATTGCCTATTCTTTTGCGTTATCATGATTACTAGCTATTTCTAAACGCATTTCACCAAACGTGTGCGCGCTTGTATCATTTATTTCAGAAAGGGATTGTCCGTCTGTCAAATTTGCAAATTGCATCTCCAGATTTTTTGCTACAAGGTACAAGTTGACGGGATAAAAATAATAAAACTGCATTTGTGTTCCATTCAATACCACCGAGCTGGTTCACTGACGCCGGCTGCAAATTAGGCTATCCTGTCAGGACGATTTCCTTCATGAAACAAAGATTTCATGCAACATTGTGAAACACATGCATCCAGCACAAGTTTTCGCCTTTTTTTGGAGGAGGGGTGGTGAGGATGGGGTCCATCTCAACGCGAAGATGCTTGTTGTCAACGATGTATAATAAGCACCATTTCAAGGTCATTTACATCTACGAGATCGCGAACGCATCTCCTGAAATGCCATTTGATAAATGAGTTTTTATGTGTATCATCCAGATCCGTCACGTTAGGACACTCCTGTCTAACCATCAAGGTATACTTGTCCACCATTGAGATGATTTTCATAGCACCTTGCCGACACCTTCTGAGACTTTTTTTGCATGGGGATGGATGGGGTATAGATTACCAAAGTTCTTTTTCCAAATGCTGTTTATTTTGTAAAAGTGTGTTTGCGTAGTGTAACAGAATGCAAATAATGTTCGCATAACAATATTTATTATGACGAAAACTTGAGAAAGCCTCAGATCCGACCATTCAATATACACAAAAGAATTTCCGCGTCAATAATTGAAAGACCTATTTCGTATGACAGCACCAATTGCACATGTGTACGAATCATAATTAATACGAACACGATGTTGTTTTCTAAAAGAGAAAAGCGTTCAACGGATTGCAATGATGTCAGGAAGACGTGATGGTGTTCCTTGCATTAAGGTGATAACTAAATTCATTAAGTGTGTGATAACTTTCCCAGACGGTCAAACCAGGGACATATAATTTAATATGTACGTACAATGCTCGAGGTAAATTCGCATTTATTGAGAGCTATGGCAGCAAGTTTTTTTTTCATGCAAGAGTCTAAAGTAAACTTCTCTTTACATGGAGGTTGAAGAGATATGACGTCACAATGATGGCCTAGTTCGGAAACAATACGTAAAATAGTAGTCTGTTAAAGCAGACTGTCTCAAATCTTTCCGTTCTTATACATGTTATTGAAGATAGTACATAGGCGAGTTGGTGGTGAAGGGGCATCTATCAGAATATCACAATGATTAACCGTATTTATTGATATGGTGGAGAACCCGGAGAAAATTCGAGGTAACAAACCAACAATACTGTCACCACTTACCATATTCGTTTGTGTTGTGTAGATAAGGGAACTGAATGGTTCAGCTACAAAAGAGAGAGATGGTTCTCGTTTCACGAGTATACTCGTTAGGTCCTCACCAGAGTCGATCGTATTCCTCCCAAGCTGAACCAATGAGTCAGACGAGTCTGGGTCGATAGGTTCCTCTTTGATTATCCGTATCGGTGCCAATGAGGATTCCATATGGATATTTGAATGCTGGGGAGGTAAAGCCGAGGTATCCTCTTGGTACCAAAAGACTTGACTTACTAGTGACGGTGGGCGGATTGTTTGGTGATGTGACTGAAGAGCTGGTGTATACGTGGTTGGTCCTTCTCCTCTATCTATCATTTCAGTTATAGATGTCCCAGACATTGTCGGCTGCAGATCGTCGCGATATGACTGAAATATTGTACAAAGCGACGCTAAATCCTATTCACTCACTCCAGTTGCAGACTTTCCATTAATGTCCATGAGCAGCTGTGCATCAGAGGTAAAATCCTACCTAGTGTTACTCTGTGGACTATAGGTTATGGCATAAACTCTGAAAGAAAACGAAGAAAACGGATTGTTCATGGTAGTTGAGATCAAGTTGGAATCAAATTTTTGGACATCCATCTTGGCAGAGAAATGTGATATCGAGAGAATCATAACGGGAAGAAAAAAAGTTGTGCGTGATATCATCAGCGCAGATTCTGGGGATAACTCTGGCTGTGATAGTTAGTATTCCATCACAGTCCAGAGTGAGGTTATAACTAAAATTTAGAAGAAAGCCAATACTAAATTATGGGATTTTACCCCATAACATTACTATAGCGGTTTCCCACAAGCTTCCAACTATGACACAGAAATCGTGTCATATGAACAGTCCATACACATTTTACATGAAGCTACCAACCGATGTCTTGATTTTCTTTGTCATTTGCCTCCTTTGTACAGAAAATGATATGGGAGAAGGGGACAACTATCATTAGAAAAAATACATGTACCAATTCAAATGCTAAAATGTTACCCTTAGTACATTCATAGTGTTAGCCAGGAATTGAAATCGTGGTTCAGAAATTCCAATTGTTGTTGGATGTACCTAACCACAGGGTGTCTACCTTTTATCTCTGCTAAATCTGCTAAATTAAGATGCCATAATTCAAGACAAATTGCCGAAAAGACATCCCGGCACTCCTATGGCTAAAAGTTTGTCTACAGTGTAGGTTTCTAAAAAATATCTCCTCCCCCCACACTGCCGCTATATGACCTACATACAATAGCGAGATATGGTTGCGTGGTCGCCATGTAGACAATGTACTCTCAGTGAAACTCTCCGACTTTGCCATTCAAGATGTTCACAAGAACAGCTACAATAAAAGCGTGGCTGAGATACAACTCTTCACAGACATCAGTTTTGTGATACGGTCAGTATATTTGCCTGTGGGCTCATACGATTTCTTGACAGTACGTCGGCTAGCCAAGATCACATGTCTCCGTTCGTTCCTATTATGTCATGAATCTTCTTACTGAACTTACATGTATATTCCGGGACAACACGGCTCCATGGGTCGCACGGTCTATCCGGCAATAAAACAACCCCTTCCCACTCTCTGTCCACTGCTTTTTTCGAATAGTTTCATTGCTGTGAAGAGCTGGTCTGTCTGCAATCAGTCTTCAAACATCAGCGGCGGGTTGAATTTCTCCTCCATTATATTTGTACCTGTCACGTGATCGACACGGTATCATGCGGATCACGTGACCCATGCGAAGATAATGGCGGTACTCAGGAGAAATTCAACCGGTCGTTGATGTCTGAAGACTGACTGCAGACGGATCAGCTCTTTGTGGCTATGAAACCATTTGCCGAACACGAAAAAGCGGTGGACAGAGATCGGGGAGGGGTTGTTTTACAGCCGGATAGAGTCGTACGATCCATGGAGTCGTGTTTTTCCGGAGTGTACATGTAAGTTCAGTAAGAGGATTCATGGCGTAGTAGGAACCACCTTTATTATGTTGCATTTATTTGGGTTCCACAATTTGTGACCACAACCCCCCCCCCGCTGCCCCATCTTTGCCCATACATTAGAAATACAAAAATAATATAACATATGAAACCCCAGTTTAGCATTAAAATACGGTAAAATGCAAAAAAAATCCAGCATTAAAATTCAAAATCTTCAGGCGGACCCCCATAGAAAGGTGCGAAATGGGAAATCAAGGACAGATCGGGGGGGGGGGGGGTCCCTCCAATGAAACGAGCAAAAAAAAATATAAGCTTATGTTTCACTATCTAAAACCAAACATTATCACTGCGAGTCAACCAGGGGACATAGTTTGGTATAGGTCTGTTTTGTATTTTATACCAGAAAAGCATTTACCAAAGTTGATACGTCACAGAGTGCCAGCAGAATCGGAAAAAAAACAATTGGAAAACCAACCAAAATTTTCGACAATAAATGCTACCACATGTTTTTACGCCACTATCACATCATACACTGGTAATATTAAGGTATGTTTACTTCTGCCAAAGGACCAGGCCCTGCTCCCAAAGTATGTGAAGCGACATAAATGACTAACGTATCCGAGGAACCATTCCCCTTCACCCATTGTTTGAATTCGGAATACGAGTAGGGGTGGAGTTAAGAAAGTGTGTTTTGTTACCGTTAAGCTACCGATCTGTAACGGTTATCACATATGGATAACATGTATGCATGTACCTCTTCGAAAAACATAAAAATTTGCCACCTCGAGTGGTACCGATCGGTGAAATTTGGGGTCTTCACACATGGACTATTTTGACGAGAGTATTACAGGTAGACATAATGAAATCTTCTGGTCATAGATATGTTTGAAATAATGGATCATATCATAGGAGTTATAGGTCAGACAGGCCCAGTCAGACTTCTCTTTACCGACAAATACATGTAGGCCTTGTCACGAAAGATTACTGCATGCCGCGAACATCCTCTGGCAGTTACTGTTGAAACGAAGTGAATATTCGCAGTCATTTGCGTACACTTCGTCATCCATAAGATGGCTTGCGCATCGTGTGTCGCCATTATTGCGGAGCGATATCCGATACTATACCGTATACTGTTCGGCGTAGCTTCATCCGGTGGATCATAGACTCGAGAAATCTGATGAATTACAGGCTCTTCATACTACTTCGGAAACATATATTGTCTGAGCTTACAAAATATACCGATATGACTAACTTCCGTATCATCCAAGAGGTGTTGTAGATCTGTGATTTTGAACAAGAAGGACAGCACATTACTCGAAAATGGCGGGTTACGTTGAGGTTACGTCGGTAGAGTTTAGCTGATTGGCTGACGACATCACGTGATATTAATTTCGAGAAATTACCACATATAGTTGCCGAAAGTAGACTGAAAATGGATACACACGATCCCAGTGTCAGTTTTATCGCGTATAGATGACCGACATGGTTACAGGTTGTATTCGCAGCATGTTCACATGGGGGTTATTATTGACATGCAAACGAGACTTCTGCGAACTCCATCGGCGAATGTACTGCGAATAACTGTGGTAACAGCTTTCGCCAACATTCCGCGAACTTCTTTTGTGAATTTTACAGTGACAAGAACATGAAGTGAATATCAACAGCTTATTCATATGTAGTACTTTGTGGTACCCGGGATACGGACAAAACACCCACGAGGTCAATTCCACGTGACTCGCGTTACATTTTTGCACCATTTTGGTTATATCATACTCCACCTGCCTCCAACAAAGAAAGTATACATGCACACATAATGCATAAAGACAACTTAGGCCCCAAAGTATTCATACAAATTTAAAGTGCTGTAATTGCATTTAAAAGTTTTATTTAATTCCAATTTGCGTACTCGTCACTCGCGTTACAGCAAAAAGGACATGGAAAATTTAGCCATAACTTCATTCTTGAATTAAGCTCAAGCCTTTACACACAGATGCCAATTTAGTGGATCTGTTAGTACCCTATAGACCTCTTGAACTAGCAATGCAATTAAGAATCCACTAAGTTGTTCCAACGTGTAACAGCCTGCTCGAACAACTTCAATGTCTCGTCACTCGCGTTACGTCACTCGCGTTACCTCTCAGTTGAGGATTCTAAAGTTTGAATGTTAGTGAACATTAAACACCACAAAACCACAAAATTATGTTGTGCCATGAAAACAGATCTCAGATACAGTATAACTGAACAGAACTTTGTACCGGTATACTGTATGTTCATCACAAGTTCTGGAAATGTGAAAGACGAGTAACTGTTTGGAGGAACTGGACCATCTAACTTCTAGCAATTTGTTCCCGGTGGTAATAAACAGAATCACAAGGTGTAGGCCACTTCCAGGTATTGCCGGCTCCTGTACGGATCATCACGGATATGAAATACTCGTTCTCGACGACACTATTTCACCAGGGTACACATCTTGGTCCTGTACAGACCTTTTGGTCTTTGATATATGTTGGCATTTGTGGGAAGTTGATGCTGGGTCGACATCGGGCCTTACAGACTGGTCTTTTGTGTTAAATGCCGTCGTTTTCATCTGATGACGATACAGCTCACCAATCCCCAGTGTACGAGTTGTCACAGCAAAACAGCTCACCAATTATCAATACACGAGTTGTCAGAGCATTTCCATCATAGCTCTCTAGATTTGTATCTAATACCGCTTATGCCGGTGCTAGGGGCCGTGTGGTCATATCATCCAAGTTGCCACATGAACAGGTACAATAAAGGCGTACCTGAGATACAACACATACCACGAATCGTTAGATTCTTGGTATGTGCTTTAGAATAGGTTAACCGGAAGACTATACTGTGAAGCCATGTGGCTCTGTCAGTATATCGGCACCTCTTCCCACTTCCCTTATAATGTGTTGTAATTCACCAGACACCAATCCTTCGCATGGAGAGTACCAATATCCGAGTAATTAAACGACATCTGTGACGTCATAGTATTGTCCCAACTGCAGATTATTTTTCAAGAATCGTCTCCCAGCCACTATATACATGTATTATTTTCACACATGCATAGTCCCTTTAGTCAATTAGTGCAGTGAAGAGACCCACTTGATGTTGCTTCCAGTGAGCACTTTGAATTTTTAATAGTGAGGGTGTAAAACAAATTGTTTTACGGGAGACATTGTAGATCACAACACTGCTAACATTTGAACATGAGATGCCACATTCCAAGACCTAAATGACTGGTCAGAGCATCAAACTCGAATTCCAGATGAGTTTAGAATGAAAAACAGACCTCCCATGATGAATATCGTTTGATAAATAATTAAAAGTAATTCCAAAAGGTATTTTTGAAATCGAAAATACAAACCAGAGAATTAGGTCAAATAAATAAAACATTTATTTTTTCAAAAATAAATTAAGGTACAGAAAATTTAAACTATGAGAATAGAGTACTATTAGATTTAAAAAAATGCAAAACTGGAGAAAAGAAAACTTAAAATGTACGTCTATTTATATTGAGAAAGCATAAGCTTGGAAAACTTTCAATAAAGTATAAAAGAGGAATGCAGTTGCAATATCATCCAGCTGTGATGGTAATACAGATATTATAATTTGGTATAACTCCTAGTTAATTACAACTACATATAAACTCACTAATATCGGTTGGTCAACCATGAAATATAAAATAATGAACAGGTGAAGGAACTGCCAAAATTTCAAAATGTGTCTCTTGGTCGAAATGAACTCTGCTAAAATGCTGGCCTATTAACTAACCCTAGTGAATTTTCAGCTATGTTTGCGAATATGCCTAAATAATTCCATGGAATTTAGTTGAGTGAATCATCAGGACTCCAACACTCAAGTTCCAAATGCTATTTCGACCAAGAAATGGTGGACCACACAATTCAAAGTTGGATGCAATTTGAGATGTATTGATAACCAAATAGCAGACGACAGGAAGCACATGCAGTGTGAGCAGGATCACAAGAATTCTGGGTATTTTTCTTTGGCATTTATATACTCTCACATGTTTAAAGTATTTATATTTCTGTCACACCCTATACAGCATGTCATGACTTAATAAAAATTGGAATTTGAAAATAGTAACTTCCACCAGATAGCGTCACTCACGTTACACTCCGTCACTCGCGTTACATTGTCACTCGCGTTATTAGATTTGGCGCTACCACTGGAAGAAGCCACATGGTGTAGGAACTCAAAACTATGGTCATATGTTCATGACAACTGACAGAAGCAGTGATAGAAGTAGCTCAATTAAACTTGAAGTTTTTTGTCTAATAAAAGAAAAAGTAGCATTTATCGTCACTCGCGTTACATAACTGTGACTCCATGCAAAATTTACAACGTGTGACAATATTTACAAATACCTGCTGAATTTTTTTATGATTTTGCAAGACACCATTAACCATTAATGTAAATAAAAAAAGAAATCCTCCATTCTGCAGCTAAACAATGGTAATAAAATCTAACCAATTTTGTGAGATAATTGAAAGCAAAAATAAGAATTTTTTTTCCTGGAACTGCAAAACACCCCAGGTTGGAAAATTCTGCGGCAATCTTACTGAATTTTTAGATTTTATCTCTATATTGTATCACCGTTATAAAACAATCTCATTGTGGCACATTCTCAAGGTTTTATTTTTTGGCTTCATGTCCCAAGTAGCATGGAATTGACCACGAGACAAAACGCAGACTGACAAAACCCCAACAGGCCAACCCCCCCCCCCCCCCCCATTAATTGTAAAATAAAGAAGAAATGCAAATATTTAACTCGCAATGCCCTAGATATAAATTCACCACATGATCAATGCAAATGACGAACCAAATGTGAAGATAAATACCGGTATATTGTTTCAAAACATTAACAGTTGCACTGAAATAACACTATATAAGCCACAGGGACAAGTTTCTACTGGATTGCATATACATACCCATCTTACACCACATATATATCAATGTGGTGTGAGATGGATATGTGCTATCCAGTAGAAACTTGTCCTTGTGATAGAAGCGGCTCTGCTAAACAGCTACTCTTAAATTGTCACAAGTTTTAAAATTTATCTTTCTAATAACAAAAGGATGTGTGTTCCAACAGAATTGTCTTGAGAGTTGTTTTACAAAATATAGATATATTTTTACCAAGGTGGGTGATGTGACCGTATTTTGGGGTTTGGTGTGGGGGTTTTGTCCGTGGGGATTAGTTCAACAAGCTGAACCCTGCTGACATTTAATTTTGTGATATTGACAACGCAGGGTTCAGCCGTTGAACCGAAATTTCCTATCGCAAAATTTTCGCCTCCCGACCTGGGTAACAGCGGGTGGATTTGCGCTCATTAATAAGCAATAATACCTACCGTTTTGTGCTCGTTTTAATAGAATACGTATTTGCCTACTTCCCTGGCCATTTATTTTCTCTGTCCAGCTTCTTTCTTTTCCATAAACGGCAAAAGATAAAAAAATCATCGCAGACGATCTTCCAAAAACGAAATCCGCCACCATTTTCGAACACTGTCACGTGAACCTGATTCTCTCACGTGAGGTTATTCTAAATTCAGGATTACAAGAGTCGGAAAAGCTGAATCCGCTCAGTCGACCCAGTCGCTTAGGTAGATGAAAAATCCCATGAATTACCTTTCTCAGTATGTGCCTTCCATTATGCTTGATTTCGATAGTTACAATTTTAAATTCAAATGCAGATAATGTGACAGCCTTATGAATGAGCCGTTTCCGACCTTCCTGTCTACAATCCCGAATTTACAAATGACATTTCAAAATGGCGGCGGATTTCATGTTTGGAAGATCGTCTGCAATGATATTTTTTTCTTTCGCCGTTTATGGAAATGAAAGAAGCTGGACAGAGAAAATAAATGGCCAGGGAAGTAGGCAAATACGTATTCTATCCAAACGAGCACAAAATGGTAGGTATTATTGCTTTTTATGAGCGCAAATCCACCCGCTGTTACCCAGGTCGGGAGGCGAAAATTTTGCGATAGGAAATTTCGGTTCAACGGCTGAACCCTGCGTTGTCAATATCACAAAATTAAATGTCAGCAGGGTTCAGCTTGTTGAACTACGTGGGGATGAGCCCGAGCAACACTTTGTGGTAATCAGTCATATCCGTAACAGGGGTTATAAAACCTCAATACGAAGTGAATGTTTAACATGCGAGCGATAAATAAATAAATACATGCGTGTATGCGCCAGAATAAAGATTACATTTGACAAACCGTAAAGCCAATATCAGCAAATATTCTCCATGCGCGCGTTAAATAGATTCTTACCATAAAAAGCGGCACCTGAAATTGGAACGGAAAACGAAGCTCAGCCTAACGTTCACTTCCGGATAGGCCTACCAAAAGTTTGAAACATGATTTGTCATTAAAATAAAATTTCGTCGCATATTTCCTGCTGTTGATTTTGTATATTCATTGATCCAATAGGTCAAAGTGAGTAAACCAAGGCGATGGAACATGAGTTTATATATTATAGATACATGTCAATTTGATTAAAACTCAAACTTCTATCGTACATGTCGCTTAATTAGCGACATGTCGATAGAGGCGCGGTTATTAACTCTGAGTTTTAATCAGATTGGATACATGTGTACAGGCTTAAGGATGACCTACTTTTAGTGTAGAATCCACTTCAGTGAATATTCAGCTAATAAACTAATTAACATACACTCAAATGAAAATAGTATATTTGAACACCAGAGATATATATTGAAGATACATAAGTAATAAGTAGAGAATATGTTGTAAATTGGTAGAAGCATATAATTGATAATAAAATGTTGATGAATGGAGGGTGTAGCATGGAACAGAGAAGCGAGCGAGATTTGACTGACAAACAAGTATTCTCACGGTTTCGATCTTATCATTTAAACTATCTCTACCGTCTTTACAACAATCTCCAAAGTTTCACTCACTTAAGGAACTTAATTAATAGCAGCCAGGATGATAAACCGTAGGGTATCGGATGCCTAAATGTACTACGATATATATTTCTAGATTATTCGAGTAGTGCTATCACCACTTCGACGATTATAAAATGCTATTAAAGTGCATTAAATTGTTTCCTAGATGATAGTGTATGTAATTGTTAATCCTATCAGATTTGATGAGGTTTTTCTAAAACTATCAAAGTTAAATGTATGCTTTCGTTGGAATGAGAATCATACAAAATATTTTTTCCTCAAATTTGGCCCCTGGGAAATATTTTACGTAAAGCAGGGGTCTAAAATATATGAGGCGCCGTTTGTCACTTTCTGATTTAATCTACTGATTTATAAATATCGGGTATTTAGCAGTCGGATATATAAATATCGGGTATTTAGCAGTCGGATATATAAATTTGCCAAAAATGAGCGTGAAATAAACACCAACTTTAGTCAATTTTAAATCCTATATCAGCGAATAAAATCCGAGAAAAATTTATAAATACCTATTTTAGATTTCAAGATATATATATCTCTCGTTGTGTTATTTCTGGGATATAAATTCCTTCACAATATATATATATATTCCTGACAAACGATTTCTTATTTATATATCCAAGATAACGTATCTTACTGATATATAAATATTTCAAAATGTGCTGTTGGGTATATATATATATCCAGTCCTCGTCTAACTCCGGATTTACAAATACTGAACTGAGAAAGTCTCACATATAGATATCCCAGCTATAGTATGCTAATGAGTTACGATACGTTTACCGCAAAACTGATGATGTCACACTAAGCCTCTTCAAGTGTACCAAGGGTCTAAATCATTCCGCAGATTCTCATGTGCGGTATTGTAAACATGCGCTAATTTGTGGGTCATCTGTGAATATTATCGGGCAATTTCATTCAAGTACTTCTTACTTTCCCACCAGAATGATAACTTTTTTACCAGCGTTATTCGCAGCAGCACAGAATTTATAGAAAGCTATTATTATTAGTATTCATAATGAATTTAACAATTTGTGTTGCAAGCTCATCGATGTAGATTGAAAATGTTTCCAATTTCTTCAAAAGATTAAAATATCAGTCTATAAAAGATATCTATCAGTCTATGATACCAGACATAAGAGAGTATACTTTCAACGTTTCACATTAACTTGAAACGAGTACATGATCTAAAAAGTTATAAATACCTTACCTCTTCGAAATCGCCATCAGTTGATATCGTTGAACTTCGAGCGTTTGTGGGATTCGATGCCCGAGGCTCGTCCGCAATCGCCCGCAAAACAGCGGCGGTCACTCGCGCGGTCAAGTCCTCTAACGACGACACCGGTGTCAGCTTAAGATATTTCCACTGGAGATAATATAATCTAAAGCCACACCAAAACCGACGACGTCACCGGTTTTCGCGACTCATTAGCATACTATTAGCATATTGTAAATGGGATATCTATATATGGCATTTCTCAGTTCAGGATTTACAAATCCTGAGTTAGATGAGGACTGGATATATATATACCCCAACAACACATTTTGAAATATTTATATATAAGTAAGATACGTTACCTCGGATATATAAATAAGAAATCGTTTGTCAGAAATATATATATATATTGTGGAGAAAATTATATCCCAGGAATAACACAACGAGAGATATATATATCTGGAAATGTAAAATAGGTATTTATAAATCTTTCTCGAATTTTATTCGCTGATATAGGATTTAAAATTGACTAAAGTCAGTGTTTATTTCACGCTCATTTTTTGCGGATTTATATATCCGACTGCTAAATACCCGTTATTTATAAATCAGTAGATTAAATCAGAAAGTGACAAACGGCGCCTCATAAAAATAGCAAATAACTTAACAATGGCTGTTGAATCTTCTAAACGCCTATAACACATATTACATGTAGTACGTACTTTTATATAGTATATACTTGATATGAAACGAAATATATTTTGATTATTGTCTCATCGCATCCCAGTGGGTGTCCCAGTGTACCCCATAGTTGGGCAAACTGGGACACATTTTTTTACGTTTATAAAAATGAATTCTAGGGAAAAGTATAATAGATATTTCAGAATTTTATGTATGACTGTCATACTAAATGTACCGGTACGTCATAACGAGAATATAGAAGGCTACACTACAGGACAATAATAACAGATATTTTCGCAACGGGATCCGGATAAAAGCCCCAGCGGGCAAAACCCCCTAGGACAAAACACCCACTGACAAAACTCCCTAGGACAAAACACCCACGGACAAAACCCTCAATATTGAAAAGTCGGACAAAACCCCCATCTCAACCAAAAATAGCTATTTCAGACAGAATTTTTACACTTTCAATATAGAAATTCATAAATATCTATTCTCTATGATCCTGGTCTTTTTTTTGGTGTATTTCAGCTATAAGGATTAGGCCGCTGATAATTAATGGGTCGTTTCCCGTAACCAGCCCTCATCTATATTTTGAGGGCAAATAATTAAAATCCATGAAGGATTTACATTTTCATGAGTAAAACTTGCTCATTTTTTTCATATTTGCATACAGTTGGTCTGCAATTAATAATTATCGCACTCAGCATGTGTATTTTTACAAGCACGGTTACGAGAAACAAACAATTAATTGACAGTGGCCTTATAATGACTAGTGTACACTAAACAATTACTAAAGAATCTATGGAATCTGCGGAATCTATGTGTGAATGTCAGAGATGGTCGGAAGACAGTACCAGAATTGCTGAGAGGAGTTGGACACAACATTCGTTTGGTGTGAAAATCTGGTACTGAAAAACATGTGCTAATGTGCTAGTGAAAAACTTCGTTTGGGATGAAAAAATGTGCTAGTGAGAAACTGGAATTACTTCCAATTATTGGTCATGTAAGAACAGCTTAGCCTGTATAGTAGGCTACACAAGTATCGATTAATAAATATGTTATAACATCAAAAAACATTGTCTTGAGATCTTATCATTAACCATGTTATTTCTTTTATTGTTAGAATAGCATATAGGAAATAATATGTGATGGGGGTTTTGTCCAGTGGGGGTTATGTCCGGTGGGGGTTATATCCGGTGGGGGTTTTGTCCTGCGGGGCTGTCCGTGGGGGTTTTGTCCGCTGGGGGTTTTGTCCTACACCCTT
This sequence comes from Hanleya hanleyi, assembly GCA_036873755.1. Classification (NCBI taxonomy): domain Eukaryota; kingdom Metazoa; phylum Mollusca; class Polyplacophora; order Lepidopleurida; family Hanleyidae; genus Hanleya; species Hanleya hanleyi. The sequence continues at coordinate 300,510 of JAVTVY010000508.1, forward strand.
TTGCAACAAGGTGAAAAATGTTCCATTGTATCCCAATCTACCCTACGAAGTCGTTACACGGGATCGTGAAGACTTATCTCATATCGAAAAGGCTGCTTTTGAATCGTCTGCAGATATAATACGGGTGAAATATTGGAAAAAATCTTTAATGCGTTTTATTATTTACATCTTCATGTTGAACATAACACACACGTACACAAGTACCTCAGTTAAACTATAACTACGTCATATTACGTACAGGTTTACAGGCTGATATTTCGTCCCGAAGATGAAAAAAAAATTATCAGTAACAAATTCTTCACATTGAAGAGTTCTTCCAACCGCTGATGCCGACATACTTGTTTAAGCAACCGACTGACAGCCATAATCAACGTTGAGCAATAGACGGTCTAAACTTGGCAATAATGGCCAGTGAACTTAATGATATCCACTATCAGCAGCGGGTAATCTCAGTATAAAAATGTTTTCTCATCTAAATACGACATCAAATCCTTGTATCATGGTGTAAACGGAAAGGAATAATGTCAGTAGTAGGTAGCCGTGATTTCGACTCATATTTTCCAGGAAGGTAACTCTTGGTTCCTTTTTTTCCGCCAGGGGGCGTTCTGGTAGGTATGACGTCACTGCCGGTCTGAGTGAATGGAGCGTGACCTGGGAACATGATAGGATATATACTGACCTGTCTGTGGGTTTTTCCACAATGTCGTTCACCTCCGTGTCTTTTCGGTCATCTCCATTTTGGGTTTTTTCCACAATGTCGTTCATCTTCGTGTATCTTGGGTGATCTCCATGTTTCTTCGGTCAGGTCCGAGTCTCTTCGGTCACCTTCCGAAGATACAAGTGGGAGTTTTCCCACAATATCGATCACTTCCGAGTCAGTAGTAGGTAACTGTTAAATGGAGTCTCATTTTTTCGGGCGCACGAATCTGGCGCAGGTTATTTGCCTATGTTCAATGGCTAGAAATGGCAAATCGGGAACCCTCAAATTATGCTCGATAGGGGGCGCCACCAGCTCAAGTCGTCCAATCAGAAGCAAGGATTTCAAATTGACCAAAAAACTACCTCCAACACAGGAGAGTTTCAATTTTTCCAGGTCAAAAATAGTTCCATGTATTCCTCCGCGGTGATGCGATCATGTCTGGCTTCCGCGTAGAAAAAGTAGTCCCTAGATAAAACATTCTCGTCTTGCGAGACTCCCTACTGCGAGAAAGAGTCTCACGGGTAAATGGGAGCCATCCCCCCAAAATTTGGGGGGTGAGTAGGCGGCGTATGATTTTCACCCTGTATCCGGCTTGTCATTGACCTGCTGACTCCGCCGAGTTAGAAGCGAATTGCTGAACATAACGTGGGCTATATAATTGGGAAATGACTCTTTCCGTTTCGGAGCATATCAATCGCGAACAAATTATTGTCGGTATGTATACTTGGCCGTGAAAGCGAGTTATCTAATACACGAAGTAGTTCGCGGGTAGACATGGCTCTCTTTGAGAATGAGTAGTCCCGGTCGAGCGAGTGATGTCATGCTGCCTCGCTTTGAGATTGGAGATTCAAAAATGTCACCAGTTTACATGAGAGTCGCTTTGGTCTCCTGCGGGTAGACACGGCTCTCTTTGAGAATGTAGATAAAATGGTCCGATGGGGTCGAGTGAGGTATCAAAGTGAAGCATTCGTGAAGGGGCATCTAACGGGCTGGGTGTGGGGTTGAAATAGCGACATTCTGCGCATGCGCGGTGGCCAAAGGGTATGGAAATAGACGTTTTGGGATGTAGGGGAGCCACTAATGGTCCAATGGGTTCATATGGGGTATCAATGTGAAGCATTCGTGAAGGGGCATTTGATGGGCTGGGTGTGGGGTTGAAATATCGGCATTCTGCGCATGCGCGGTGGCCAAAGGGTATGGAAATAGACGTTTTGGAGATAGGTGAGCCACTAATGGTCCGATGGGGTCGAGTGAGGTATCAATGTGAAGCCTATGTGAAGGGGCATCTGACTGGACTAGGGGCTCGAGCGTTGTCACCATTCTGCGCATGGGCAGACAGGGAATTGTGGGAAAAGGGTATGGAAGTAGACATTTTGGGATCTAGGGGAGTCCCTAATGGGCCGATGGAGTTGTATGAGGTATCCATGTGAAGCCTATGTGAGGGGGCATCTGACTGGACTAGTGGCTCGAGCGTTCTCACCATTCTGCGCATGCGCAGACAGGGAATTGTGGGAAAAGAGTGTGGAAATAGACATTTTAGGGTTTAGGTGAGCCCCTAATGATCCAATGGAGTTGTATGAGGTATCAGTGTGAAGCATTCGTGAAGGGGCATCTGATGGGCTGGGTGTGGGATTGAAATATCGGCATTCTGCGCATGCGCGGTGGCCAAAGGGTATGAAAATAGACGTTTTGGAGCTAGGGGAGTCCCTAATGGACCAATGGGGTCATATGAGGTATCAAAGTGAAGCATTCGTGAAGGGGCATCTGATGGGCTGGGTGTGGGGTTGAAATATCTGCATTTTGCGCATGCGCGGTGGCCAAAGGGTATAAAAATAGACGTTTTGGGATCTAGGGGAGCCCCGTATGGGCCGATGGGGTCATATGAGGTATCAATGTGAAGCATTCGTGAAGGGGCATCCAGTCATGGGTGGGTGCATGAAAAAATTTTCCTGACAAAATACGGAACACGGACTTTATCCTAAATTACGGGAAAATGCCTACATGGGGTATGGGGGGGTATAGGACCATCCTGAGAAACCTACTTCTAGACATTTGCGCTATAGGTTGTGGGGGTCTGGTTTTCTTAGTCTCGTCAAGACAAACATGATAGGATGTATCCCGGAGCGAATCGGTGAAATTTTTGAAAAAGTACCATACAGTCCATATAGACCCATATAGTCCCATACTAGGGGTATAGGACCATTCTGGGAAACCTACTTCTAGACATTTGCGGTATAGGTTGTGGGGTCTCGTTTTCTTAGTCTCGTCAAGACAAACATGATAGGAAGTGTCCCGGAGCGAATCGGTGAAATTTTTGAAAAAAGTCACTGAGACCCATATAGACCCATATAGCCCCATACTAGGGGTATAGGACCATCCTGGGAAACCTACTTCTAGACATTTGCGGTATAGGTTGCGGGGTCTCGTTTTCTTAGTCTCGTCAAGACAAACATGATAGGAAGTGTCCCGGAGCGAAACGGTGAAATTTTTGAAAAAAAGTCACCGAGGCCTGGGTAGGCCCGTAGGCCTATACTGCATGGCTATGGGTGTTTAGGTCCATACGGGGTGGACGTTTTGGAGTCTAGGTGGGCCACTAATGGTCCGATGTGATCGAGTGAGGTCTTATTTTGAAGCTCTCATGCAGGAGCACTTGAATACACTAATAGTTCGTACGTTGTCAATAGTCTGCGCATGCGCAGCCTGGCCGTACTATAGAAAGCAGGCATTTTTGGGGTGTGTGTGGGTGTATTTGGGTTAGAGATGCACCGCTATGGGTCCGAATGGGTCGTGAAAGGTGTCAAAGTGAAGCTTCTGTGGGGTAGAGTCAGAATGGCGTGGTTTTAAACGCAAGTCGCGTCAACCTGCGCATGCGCAGTTGGTTGTAGTAAGTAAAGTGGTCATTTCGGGGTAGTGAAGGAAGGTATTTGGGGTAGAGATGGAACATCCTTGGTTCAATGCGTCCTGGAAGGTGTCATGTTGTAGCTCTCGGGGTGTAGACTTCGATTTGAGGGATCTCCACAGCATCTGTGACGTCATCGGTGACGTCATCGGTACGAGTAGTAGCGAAAGTGGACATTTTAGGGCAGTGAAGGATGATATTTGGTGTAGAGAAGGACCATCCTTGGTCCGAATGCGTCGTGGGAGGTGTCATTTTGTAGGTCTCGGGGTGTAGATCCCGATTTGAGGGATGTTCACGTCATCTGTGACGTCAACAATCAATACCACCACACACACACACACCAACACCGCACACAACCACACACCACCACCACCACCACCGGGCTTCACCAACGCCCGGTGGTGGTGATAGCTCACGTGGGTCGGACTCCGGAGCTCGGAGCTCCACTGTATTATATAATCGGATAGCGGTTGTCTTGAATAACAACAAGTTCAGCAATGTTTATATAGTTTATCATCCCCAATGTTACATCATACCCAGGCTGGGGGAGCCGCCCTGGGTACGTTTAGCATGTTCACGGCAAAACAAATTGAAATATTAAACACCATTTAACGCATCGTCACATTAGGCCTCTGTTAATTAATCTTTAGCTTCTCATGACCCGCCCGCATGTTTTTTGTCGTAACAATAATTACGCATTGTTTTAATTATTTGGCATTTTTTGCTGCCAAAAAAAAAAAATGTGCAGAAAAAGGCAGCGAAATAATGCATGCCTACCTGCCGCCGGCGGGAAGTGAATTTTTCCGGCGACAGGTTGCAAACAAATCTGCCTGTCGCATGTGGCAAGTAGGATTTCATCCACCAAAAACGATAAAATGTGATCAGTTTTCGTAAATACCTTTTTGAAGACTAGATCTATCTGAAGGAATGGACAATCCAAGACATAATCCATTGAAAATTTATTTTAAGCCGATCTTTGGCCATTGTTGTTGGTGTTCTCGGTCCGGTGTTCTCTGTCAACATTTCCCGCGACAAGTTACTTCCGGTTGCGCGTGAAGTCCTGCGCGGTAGTCCGGTGCAAGCAAAAGTCAGACCTGTTACGAAACGGAATTGGACTGGGGGTTTTTTCAGTTCGTTTCGATGGTAAATAATATTTTTGGCTTCTTTGGACTTCTGTTCACAAGCTGACGTTTTTCTATGCAGACATTTGAGTTAATTGATAATTCCAACGTGACTCTGGTGGTTGATTCTAATTTATTGGAAGCAGCAATTTTACAAGGGGAGACTATTGATAAATATAACTAAATTTTGTTGGGATACTGGTTAACTCCCCTCAAATTTTCCTTCTTTAAAAAGGGTGTTACTTGGATATAAATTCTATGATATGTCACAGGTGCCATTTAAATTTCACATGATTTAGTCAACAATAAAGCTTTTTGCATTTCTAATTGCAGAAATTAGGGAAATAGTTGTCTTTGACATATCAAAGTTGACATAAACTTTCCATTGGTGCTCGAAGTTTACCACATACATAACTTCTTTTTTATTGCAATGTCTTAATGCAGCCAAATAATTAATAATTAATAATTACAGCATTCAGCATCATCATAATTTCCTCCCAAGGTCATGAGAAGCTAAAGATTAATTAACAGAGGCCTTAGGAACAAGTGTTTACTGAGCTCAAGTCAACGATCAGCATGTAGACATATAGAGTATGTACGTATGTATGTTATGGCATTCATCAGTGCATGGGTGAAGCGTTCAGACGATGGGGTGGTCGGTCAGCTTGGTCACGAAAAAAGTAACATTGGTCACCCTCTCCACTGTCCACTTGGTGTTGGGGCATTGTCGTTGGGCCCATTCTAATGGATCCACGGTGTCCAGGTTCTCCAGCATCGTCTCTAGCGACGCCCGATTAATGATGGTAAACGGTTGGCCAAATACCCGGATGTTACTGCTCGGGTAAAAGTATCGGACTTGGCCTGTCTCCTGATGCTGCAATACATAACCAAACGCCAGATTTAAGTGGAAGGACGTAGCTTGGTCATTGAAGATGGCTTCCACGTAGTTGCGTAGACGGGCGAGGTTGGTCAGTCGGAAATTGTAGATATCTTGAATAGGGCGATGACGGTGGAAACAGTGCCGTATCATGGGCCAATGGCGCCGATAGATGTCACTCTCTGGATGGGCGTCCTGTAAGAGATCGCTAGGAACATTTATGGGTTCATCCGCGAAGTGTACTTTGCTCTCCACGTCGTACAAATTCTGACCCAAAGTCTGGTCGTCGGAATTTGACTGTTGAATTAGGGCGACATCATCATCACCAGTGGGAGTTCCCGCTGTCTCGATACCGTTGCCTACGGGCTCCTCTACCTGCAAACTTGACTGCGGATCAGGGTGTTGTGTACGTTGGTGTCGCAGCAACAGACTGGGCAGTTGGAAAAGTCGACCACATTCCTCGCATAGATGCTTGGGTGCCACATGCACTGTCCTTTCATGACACCGTAGACTGTCCTGGTGAATAAATAGTTTCCCACACCTCGTGCAGCTATACCGGGTGGTTCCGTCGTGCTTGGTGGCCTCATGGCGGCGCAAGTCGTGCAGACGAGTAAACGATATCGAGCACGTAGTACAAGTGAACATCTTGGTGATTGACAGAGTGTTTGATGGAACGGCCAGGCCGCTTCCCTTTTATAGCACGCTAGCAGGTGATCTATTTTTAGCACACTCAGTTCAACTATCCCCATGGTGACATCCGTGACATCTTCGGTAACATCCGTGTCTCTTCGGGCACCTCCGTGACATCTTTGGTCACCTTCGTGTCTCTTCGGTGATCGCCGTGACATCTTCGGTCACCTCTGTGTCTCTTCGGTCACCTCCGTAACGTCAACGTTCAGCATGTCGACATATAAAGTATATACGGCATGTTATGATATTCATCAGTCCATGAGTGAAACATTCAAGCAATGGTAGTGGTCGGTCAGCTTGGTAACGAAAAACGTAACATTGGTCACCCTCTCTACGACCCATTGAGTGTTGGGGCATTGTTGTTGGGCCCATTCCAAGGAATCCACGGTGTCCAGTTTCTCCAGCATTGCCTCTAGCGACGCCCAGTTAACGATGGTAAACGGTTGATCAAATACCCGGATGTTACTCCTCGGGTAAAAATATCGGTCTTGGTCCGTGTCCTTATGCTATAGCACATAATCAAACGCCAGATTCAACTTGAGGGCCGTAGTTTGATCGTTCAAGATGGCTTCCACGTAGCTGCCTAGACGGGCGAGGTCGGTCAGTCGGAAATTGTAGATATCTTGAATAGGGCGATGACGGTAGAAACAGTGTCGGATCATGGGCCAATGGCGCCGATAGATGTCACTCATTGGATGGTCTTCGTGTAACAGATCGCTAGGAACATTTATGGGTTCGTCCACGAAGTGTACTTCGCCCTCCACGTCGTACAACATCTGGCCCAAGGTCTTGTCGTCGGAATCTGACTGTTGAATTAGGGCGACATCATGATCGGCCCTCGTGCGATGGGTGGGAGTTCCCCGTGTCTCGATATTCGTGCCTCCGGGCTCTTCTACCTGCAAACGTGGATGCGGAACAGGGTGTCGTGTGCGTTGTTGTCGCAGCAACTGAAAAGCTGACCGCATGGACGCTTTGGTTCTTCATGGCGTGCACGTGTGTGGCGCTGGAAATGATCCAGGCGCTGAAACGACAGTGTACACATCGTACAGCTATACCGGGTGCTTCCTTCGTGCTTGGTAACCTCATGGCGGCGCAAGTCGTGCAGACGAGTGAATGATTTCGAGCACGTAGTGCAAGTGAACATCTTGGTGGTTGACAGAGTGTCTGATGAAACGGCCAGGCCGCTTCCCTTTATAGCACGCTAGCTGGTATCATGTTCGGGCACCTCCGTGTCTCTTCGGTGATCTCCGTGACATCCTCGGTGATCTCCGTGTCTCTTCAGGCACCTCCGTGACATCTTCGGTGATCTTCGTGACATCTTCGGGCACCTCCGTGTCCCTTCGGCCACCTCGGTGTGTGCGGTGTAAAGGTTTCCACCGCGGTGGAAACCTTTGCGCGCCGGGGTCAAAGGTCAGTTCCGGTCACCTTTAGCGACGTACACCAATCAGAAGCGAGTATTTCAAATCCGCCACAGAGCTCTCGTCCAATCAGAAGCGAGTATTTTGACCCGGTGCATTATGGGACATATCCAAGATGGCGGTTCCAAAATGGCGGATCCAACATGGCGGCTCCAAAATGGCGGATCCAACATGGCGGCTCCAAAAATTGCGCGCAGGGGTCAAAGGTCAGTTCCGGTCACGTGAATGGAAGCGTCTGGTGTACCCTATGCCCTATGGGCTATAGGGTATAGGGTGCACCAGGTATGCGCCTGCGTACGCTGACGCCACTTCCGGCAGCGCAGGGTCAAAGGTTACTTTCGGACGATAGGAACACTTGTGTACGGGTAAATCTTACTTCCCCTCATCTGTCTATCATGGCACACGGCGACACACACCTACACACAGACATACACACACATGCTGCATACACACGAACACCCACACCAGAACACACACACACACACACACACAGATGCATACACACAGACGTAAACATGCACACACACACACACACACAATATGACTGACTATTCACATGCAGGACATGAGCGCTTCTGGATCTGGGTCTGGTAGAAGTCGGGGATGGTGGAACATTCGTGAACATGTTTAACGTCCGCGTCTACATCCGGGTTCTTGTCGCTGACGTCCGCGCCTACATCCGGGTTCTTGTCGCTGACGTCCAAGTTGAACTGATTGTGCTAAAAACAGATCAACAACTAGCTTGCTATAAAAAGGAAACGGCCTAGCCGTTTCATCAGACACTCTATCAACCAGCAAGATGTTCACTTGTACTACATGCTCGAAATCATTCACTCGCCGGCACGAGTTGCGCCGCCATGAGGCTACCAAGCACGATGGAACCGCCCGGTATAGCTGTACGATATGTAGGCCTACACTGTCGTTTCAGCGCCCAGATCATTTACAGCGCCATGAACGTTCAATTCATGGGCCACCCAAGCGTCCATGCGAAGAATGTGTTCAATTCTTCAAACGACCCAGTCAGGGAAAACGGTATGAGCGTTTGATTCATGGTCCGTCACCATGGCATGAGGGACAACTTTGCACTAAAGAGGCACCCAGGAGGGATAGATCCACTGAAGATGAACCCGGAGAGGAGAATGCCACTGGTGATGCGATCACGGAAAGCCCGCCTATACCCACATCTTAGAAGAGCCTAGATATCCTGCCGGTCCCTAGCATTACTGTTTCCAGTCATACGCCTGACAACAACGAACATTTTCTGGAAGATGCGGTGGATGTTCCCAGCGATCTCTTACCCGAAGATCATCCAGTGAGTGAGATGTATAATGATGTACATGATCCGACACTGCTTCCACCGTCATCGCCCTATATTAGACTTGTACAATTTCCGACTGACCGACCTCGCCCGTCTACGCAGCTACGTGGTAGCCATCTTCAATGACCAACCTACGTCCTTCACATTAATTGTAGCATTTGAGTACATCTTATGCCATAAGATGACGCGTGAATTGTGCTATTTCTATTCTAGTGCCATCAACCCAGTGTACGACCATCCTTTCACAATCACCAATCGGGCGTCGCTAGAGGCGATGCTGGCCCAACTGGACACTGTGGATGCCTTGGAATGGGCCAGAACAGCGTCCCAACACCAAGTGGATAGTGGAGAGGGTCACCAATGTTACGTTCATCGTGGTTAAACTGACCCACCAATCACCCCCATCGGATGAAAGTATTCACCCATGCACTGATAGATACTCAGAATGCGCAAACAACTATCTGAGGATATGTTTCCTCAACGGTATCCTGGCCTGCCCGATGACGATTAGAACAAACAGTTCAGAGTGAACATGGCCGAAGATGGAACTTTCTGAAATGGCGACTTCTGATTGGACAAGAGTAGCCGAGAATACATCTAACGGACAGGAACGAATATGACAGATGCAAGGATGGTCCATCTCTACACCAAATACCATCCTTCACTGCCCCAAAATGCTCACTTTTGCTACTGCTCCTACTGATGACGTCACCAATGACGTCACAGATGCTGTGGACAGTCCTCAAATGGAGGTCTGCACGCCGAGAACTACAAGATGACACCCCACACGACGCATTCGGACTGAGGATGAAGCATCTCTACCCCAAATACCTTCCTTCACTACCCCAAAAGGCCCACTTTCGCTACTACTCGTACTGACGACGTCACAGATGTTGTGGATATCCCTCAAATCGGGGTCTACACCCCGAGAGCTACAAAATGACACCTCCCATGACGCATTCGCACCAAGGATGGTCCATCTCTACACCAAATACCTTCCTGTACTGCCCCAAAATGAACACTTTCGCTACTACTCCTACTGATGACGTCATCGATGACATCACAGATGTTGTGGACAGCCCTCAATCGGGGTTTGCACCCCGAGAACTACAAGATGACATCTCCCACGACGCATTCGAACTGAGAATGGCCCCTCTCTACCCAAAATACCTTCCTGCACTGCCCCAAAATGCTCACTTTCGCAACTACTCGTACTGATGACGTCACCGATGGCGTCACAGATGACGCGAACATCCCTCAAATCGGGGTCTACACCCCGACAGCTACAAAATGACACCTCTCACGACACAATCGGACCACGGATGGTCCATCTCTACACCAAATACCTTCCTGTACTGCCCCAAAATGCACACTTTGGGTACTACTCGTACTGATGACGTCATCGATGACGTCACAGATGACGGGAACATCCCTCGAATCGGAATGTACACCCCGAGAACTACAAAATGACACCTCCCAGGACGCATTCGGACCAAGTATGGTCCATCTCGACCCCAAATACCTTCCTTCACTGCCCCAAAATGGCCACTTTACTTACTACAACCAACTGCGCATGCGCAGATTGACGCGACTTGCACTTAAAAACACACCATTCTGACTCTATCCCACACAGGCTTCACTTTGACACCTTCCACGACCCATTCGGACCCATAGCGGTGCATCTCTACCCCAAACACACCCACATACCCCCCAAAATGCCTGCTTTCTACAATACGGGCCAGACTGCGCATGTGCAGACTATTGAACACGGACGAACCATTAGCCCAGTCGGATGCTCCTCCACGGGAGCTTCAAAATAAGACCTCATACGACACCATAGGACCATTAGGGACTCACCTAGACCCCAAAACGTCCACCCCGTATGGGCCTATACTCCCATAGCCATGCAGTCCTCGAACTTTTTCAAAAATTTCACCGATTCGCTCCGGGACACTTCCTATCATATTCTGAATGACGAGACTAAGAAAACAAATCCAAAAACCATACCGCAAATGTATAGAATTAGGTTTCCCAGTGGGACAAACATCGGTCCTATACCCCAGTATGGGACTATATGGGTCTATATGGGTCTCGGTGACTTTTTTCATAAATTTCACCGTTTCGTGCCGGGACACTTCCTATCATGTTCTAAATGACGAGACTAAGCAAACAAATCCAAACAACCATACCGCAATTGTATAGAAGTAGGTTCCCAGTGGGACAAACGTCGGTCCTATACCCCTAGTATGGGACTATATGGGTCTATATGGGGCTCCTCGAACTTTTTCAAAAATTTCACCGATTCGCTCCGGGACACTTCCTATCATGTTCTAAATGACGAGACTAAGAAAACAAATCCAAACAACCATACCGCAAATGTATAGAAGTAGGTTTCCCATGGATAACTCATACAACTCCATCGGCCCATTAGGGGCTCCCCTAGATCCCAAAACGTCTATTTCCATACCATTTTCCCACAGTTCCCTGTCTGCGCATGCGCAGAATGGTGACAACGCTCGAGTCGCTAGTCCAGTCAGATGCCCCTTCACGAATGCTTCACATTGATACCTCATATGACCCCATTGGACCATTAGTGGCTCCCCTAGCTCCAAAACGTCTATTTTCATACCCTTTGGCCACCGCGCATGCGCAGAATTCCGATATTTCAACCCCACACCCAGCCCATCAGATGCCCCTTCACGAATGCTTCACATTGATACCTCATATGACCCCATTGGACCATTAGTGGCTCCCCTAGCTCCAAAACGTCTATTTTCATACCCTTTGGCCACCGCGCATGCGGAGAATGCTAATATTTCAACCCCACACCCAGCCCATCAGATGCCCCTTCACGAATGCTTCACTTTGATACCTCACTCGACCCCATTGGACCAATAGTTCCCCTTAGGGTCTCGATATGCAAGATGCCTTTTTCGGTCCGAATCGAAAATCCAATATGGTCACCAGGCGGCCGTCTTAGACTTCCCTATGAAATTTTGTTATCATGATTTCTCAGGAAGAACTGCCTGGATCTTTCTCAAATTTGATACACAGATTCCCCTTGTGGTCCAATTGTGCAAGATACCTTTTCTGGTCCGATTCCAAAATCTAATATGTCCATCAGGCGGCCATCTTGCATTTCCCCATGAAACTTTGTTATTGCGATTTCTTAGGAAGTACTGCATGGATCTTTGTTAAATTTGGTACACAGGTTCACCTTGTCGTCTAGTTGTGCAAGATACCTTTTCTGGTCCGATTCGAAAATTCAATATGGCCAACAGGCGGCCATATTGGATTTTCCTATGCAAATTTGTTATCGTGATTTCTCAGGAAATACTTCATGGATCTTTCTCAAATTTGGTACACAGGTTCCCCTTATGGTCTAGTTGTGCAAGATACATATCTTTCGGTCTGAATCGAAAATCCTTATGGCCACAAGGCGGTCATCTTGAATTTCCCCTTGAAACATTGTTACCGGAATTCTCAGGAAATATTTCATGGATCTTTCTGGAATTTGGTACCGTACACAGGTCCCACATGGGGCCTAGTAGTGCAAGATACCTTTTTTGGTCCGATTCGAAAATCCAAGTTACGCTTCAAAGTAATTCGGTATTCTCGAGTTGTGACATTGCATCACAAGAGTCGGCGGATCAAACGGTGGGGTATATTCTATATATTGACTATAGAAAATATCCATACCTTCACCTTCCATATCAAGGAGTTCAAATAATTCGGAATTAAAATGTATTTCTTCAAATTTTAAATCAGCTTTCTTTAGTCCATGCAGTAGCAAGTGAACTGCTCCACCCTTTCGTCTGCCGGCGGGTCGGCTACATGAAGGGACGTCACTCTTGTGACGCAACTGTACACTACTGCATGTTTCGATTCAAGGGAGATAATCAGGATTCAGGCACTTTCGAAGTTTCAACATTACTGCGCGGACCGGATCCCTTCAGTATTAAGTATTGTACCATCTTACTATTTTCGAGCATGGTATCTTAAAAGAGATATCTCAAAATAGCCCAATAAACAGAACAGAATTAGCATTCGTTCCTAATTATAAAATCTTAAGTATGTTTCATAGCTCATGCCAAAGTGTCAAAGAGATTGGTGTTCGCTTCCAGTACACAATGATGACACGTGCAAAAAAATAAATGAAAAAAATATTACAAAACAAAGCCGAATGATCCTCCGTACATCTACATTCACTTTCAGACTAACTTTGCTCATTTCTCTCGTATTATAACAAACGACATTAGTAGTTTCTAGAAATCTTGAAACTCCCGAAACTTAGATCATATCTTGGTGTTTTTCAGTGGCCTTTTTCGATCTTTTTCGCTCAGATTCGAAAGTCTGTAAACAAAATTACAAATCAATGATCGTTTGTTCTTGGACAAACAATGGACAACAAGATCCTCTAGTCATTAGCTTACAATTATCGGACAATGGTGGGCGCCAAGATTCTTCAGGATCTCTGTTATTATTATCTTGTTTTAGTTTTTTTAAAGTATTCCAGCAGGACGAGGAGTCTTTTCACTTCTTCAACAAGCTCCGACGATATGATTATCTACATTTTCTTGTTTTTGTTCGATATTCTCGGTGTTTCTTGAAAAAAAATGGATTTGATACTGGGGTTTGTATCATTTCGGTTATAGGCATTGTTGAGACTTACTAGCTCTTTATGCAATACTTTACAATCATTGTCATACCAGGGTTTATTAAGATGTTTCGGTTTACATGTACTGGTTTTATTGATCTTCTCCATACTATCATCCGCTGCTTTTAGGAGTAGGTCATTAACCCTTAATGTGTACATATCCAGATCAGTTTCCGGTTGATATAATTTATTGATTGTATCAGAAATAGGTAACAGCAACAAGCTTTTGATGAATTTTGTGCTTGTGTCAGAATCCCAAATATATTTTGGGGGTAATGGATGACTTGCAGAGGCTGATGAGGGTAAATATGATGGTCGAGAGCTCCAAAGACCGGTTTTAAGTTTCGCAGATACCGCTTTGTGATCAGAAATACAAGTTAGGGGGTGAACTTTCATCTCCAAGATTTGTTGTTTAAGTTGGGTGTTAACAATAATGTAGTCCACTACATTATTACCAAATTCTTTTACACATGTAAAATCTCCAAAGAGGTCACCCAATGTACCGCCATTCAGTATCCTGCATTGCTGGGATCTACAAATATCAATTAATTTTCTATCCATATTTTTAATGCAGTCATCCTTTGAATTCCTATTGACAGTTGAATCACTTATATAAAAGTCAGGCAAGAGTACATGATTAACATCATCATCATCTGGAATATAATCAGGTAGGGTACCCGTACGGGCATTAAGATCGCCTAATATCACTATGTCTACCCTGCCATTGAACAGAGTCATATCCTCCTCAAGCTTGTCCATGAGATCCATGCTATTTATTCTGCCAAACGAGGAATTTTCTGGGGGTATGTAGCATACACAAACATAGACATCCCTTTCCATACAAAACCTATGCTTACAAAGTTTCACCCACACTGCAGATTCAGTTATTGTTCAATATCGGGCTGATGCCTTGAGAGATCTCATCCCTCACTAATATGGCCACCCCTCCCGAGGCTTTCCAAGCCTTCAGGTGTTTGGGTCTATGTTTCACTTGTTTCAGACTAAATCCAGGGAGACAGATATCTGAATCCTGCATAGAATGGGTCTCAGTTATCCCAATTATGTCAAGAGACTTACAAATATTCAAAGTAGTTTCACTGTGAAATTTGTTTTGACGGACGCCATCTACTTTAGTTATAAAACCATTAATATTCCAGACTCCTAATCGGAGAGTATTCTTGTGATGCATTACACACATACGTAGGCAGCGAAGAGCTAGGCATATGGACTGAGTGTGATGATGATATGACTAGTTCAGAGAGAAAATTTGGTATTCATAAATGAGTGCCACAGAGCTTTGTATAGCCATTGCAGTCCACATAAGACTAATAATAATATTGGTAAGGTGCGCTAATAGGTAGTATCATAGTAATGTAACACTATTGATGAAATGCAAACTGAAATAATGTTTTATTCTTTTATTGACTAGCTTCATCATGCATATGAAAATAGGACTAATTTTCAAAACATAAGCTTTATCAAATAGTTTCGAATAATGATTGTGAAAGCTAACATTTACATAAAATATTTCAATCTCCCAACCATTCTAATGTATCAATGATGTCACTGCTTTTGAATAATATTTTTATAAAATTTAGCAATAGTGTTGCATGATGATATAACTAGAGCCTTAGTCACTGAAACGGGGCTATTTAAATGTAAAATAGGCTGTTGGAATAATTCCACTAACTCTTTGATGTTCCATCCCATGATCACAAATTTCCTAATTCGGACCCTGCATGGCGAAGAGCCATACTTGTAGTATCACACATTCCTCTCAACAAGGATCTCTAGGGCATTAGTGTAATTGTACACATATATATATTTTTAAAAAACCTGCTGGGACAGACATTTATTATGAAACCAACCTGATGAAATGATAAAATAATGTCTTCACTGCATGTTACCAATATTTGTAAAATTTCCCACTTTTTTCAGATAATCGAAAGCATATCCTTCAGCAGTGAATAATAATACGAAGCTGCGCATCTGAAAACCTCTCGGTTCAGGGTACATTCATAATGTACTCAATTTGAACCAAGATGTCAGGAACACCAAACAGTCAAGTCACAAATATACAGATTATCAAAAATTTTGCAATTAGGAATGACCCCCAAGGTTTCCGTCCAATCAGAGAAACCGGTATTCATTACATAAGTTTCTTGATGCATCAATGATGTATACCAAATTTTACATCGAGCATTTAAACGGTATCAGAGATAGAGATCATTAATGATTTCGCATAAATTAAAGATGGCCGCTCATCCTTCCCGCCACTCAGAGGAACTGATGTGGTTATTAATTGAAAGTCACTTGATACATTGATGCTGTATACCAAGTTTCGTATAGAACACTGAAATGGTATCAGAGATATACATCATTAAAGATTTTGCATAAATTAAAGATGGCCACCAAGGTTTCCGCCCAATCAGAGAAACCAGAACTGTCATTGGTCGTAAGTCTGTTGATGCATCGATGATGTATACCAAATTTTACATCGAGCACTTGAATGATATCGGAGAACGAGATCATTAATGATTTTGCATAAATTTAAGATATCCGCCCATCCTTCTCCCCACTCAGAGGAACTGATGTGGTTATTCATTTTAAGTCTCTTGATACATCGATGCTGTACACCAAGTTTAGTATAGAACACTTAAATGATATCAGAGATATATATCATTAAGGTTTTTGCATAAATTAAAGATGGCAGCCAAGGTTTTCAGTCAATCAGGTCCCGATTTAAAGTATCTGTATGCATTGATGATGTACACCAACTTTCATATAAAACAATTGAATGGTAACAGAGATATGTATCATTATCGATTTTGCATAAATTAAAGATGGCTTCCAGGATTTCCAGCTAATCAGAAAAGCCGGCTTGGTAATTCAGTGAAAGTTGCTTGATGTATCGATGATGTATACTAACTTTCGTATTGAACAGTCGAATGATTTCCGAGATATGGATCATTATCCATTTTGCATAAAATTAAAGATGGCCGCCAAGGTTTCCACCCAATCAGGTCTCAATTCAATAGGCTTCTGGTTCTTGACTAGGTAAATAAGCATACCAAATTTGGAATTCTTCAGTGGAACCGTTTTCCATCTATCTCGCTCACGTACTGATGTACGAACAGACGGACGTACAAGACGACAATACCCCATGGCCAAAATTGGCAGAGGGGTAAAAATTGAGTATTGAGAAACAATGTAAAATCCTCATGGTTAGATGGACTGGAGCTATGCTGGGATGCATCCTCTCATGGCATCATATTGTTTCATGTACCTCATCCTGTCAGTACAACTCTAGTATATTACAGTTCTATTTGGTTATCTCCCCTGTCACCTTACAGCTTCAAACACAGCATATGCAGAGCTCTTCATGTAGATCAGGGGGAAATGTGTGCAACATTGCATGAATATTTCAGAAGCAGAATGCAAAGAAAACATTTCTGAATACAGGGAAATTATTACGTAAATGATTTGACCACCACTGGATTTTAGAAACTTACTATAAAAAGATAATGCAGAGGGTCTTGAGAGGTAAGCTTAAATGGCGAAAATTCCAAACTGTAACTCAACACACATATTTCATGAAAATGTAAATGAATACAGGCAAAGTGAAATATTCCATTGTTTTCTACAATGAATTACACTTATACTGGTATTATTTAATGCTAAATTACTGCCCAAACACGCTTCCTAATGAGAATGAGTTAGTCTCACAAAATCTCTCAATATGCGCCTCTCAAAATCTGTGGTTTAGCAGACGAC
The DNA here is from genome assembly GCA_036873755.1 of Hanleya hanleyi. Lineage (NCBI taxonomy): Eukaryota > Metazoa > Mollusca > Polyplacophora > Lepidopleurida > Hanleyidae > Hanleya > Hanleya hanleyi. The sequence continues at coordinate 317,964 of JAVTVY010000508.1, forward strand.
ATATTTTGAGCACGAAAGTGGTGCCACAGGAAAATGAACGAAAACACGCATAAAATTAGATAAATGGAAATTTAACTTAAACATATCAGACCTGCAGCTATACGCGGACATTAAAAACACAGAAACCTGGACACTCTAAAGAAGGAAGTTTCAGACCTCTTTCTTGTTGCATAAGAACTCTATCTTTTGCTGTGTTAGCAAGACACAGAGCTGCAGCTCAATTTATTCTGACTACAAGACAGGACCATTAGTCCCTACGGGCCTACATCGCCCCGTGAAAAGAAATTCATTTTGAAGTCTTCCACATGTAAATATATACAGGCCTTGAAGTGGCTCACAGTGAAAATATAGGAGAAAATATAGGAGGAAATTTGCAAAAATATAGGAGAAATATAGGAATTTTCTGAATAAAATATAGGAAAATATAGGAAATAAAGGAGTGTAAGACAGGTCTGTACTACATTGTATGTTCCAAACTTGGTAGTTTTCTGGTGATTAATGTGATCGTAAACCCTCAAGTAAAGTTTCCATCAAATGAAAGACCATTACAAACAGTGTGGGGAAATATTTATTGTAATTTTTACGATTTATTACACAGAGTAAACTACAAATAAAGCATGGTATTCTATGGTGGTCTGTTGCAATCATATCTAGGTCCAGTGACGTCACACGGCCTAAATACATATATTTCAAACTTTGTATGCACTTTCCAATGTTTGATACAAGATTAAGGTGTGTATACTTTGAGTTTCAACACAGACTCACTGTTCCAATGTGAATGTTTCACCAAAATCTGAGAGATGGTAACTCATAAGTGTCAAGTCAATTTGAATCTTTCTTTCATTTAATTTCCCCGATTTTGGTGAAACATGCACATTGGAATAGTGAGTGTGTGTTGAAACTCAAAGTATACACACCTTATTAAAGTTTGAATCAAGCATTGGAAAGTGCATACAAAGTTTGAAATATATGTATTAAGGCAACAGACATCACTGCACCTAGATATGATTGCAACAGACCATAATAGAAAACCATGCTTTATTTGCAGTTTACTCTGTAATAAATCGTAAAGAAAATGACAATAAATATTTTCCGACACTGTTCGCAATGGTCTTTCATTTGATGGGAACTTTACCATCACTTTAATCAAATTACTTTCACTGAATGCGGTCATGGTGGTGATCTTTCAGGTGACTTGTTCTGTTATTTGATTCAGCCTAGAAAGATTGAAATAGTTTCATATTTGCCGAGCGAAGCGAGGCGAAAAAATTCTGAAATGTATTTCCTCATGTCAGTTTGACTCATTACAGAGCATTGATGTCAAAATATAGGAAATATAGGAGGTTTTGAGTAAAATATAGGAAAATATAGGAATGACTCAAAAATATAGGAATATATAGGAAATATAGGAGGCACTTGAAGGCCTGTATATATGAATAAAATGTTTTTATTTTTTCATATCTTATTTGCTTAATAACAGAAGATACAATCCAACATGAAGCAAGAGTGGTTGTGACTTACAATTCAAAGATAAATATTTTTATAACCATACATTACAAATATTTGGTCACGGATTTCTTCTCCCTTATCAAAAACATCTCCCATCATCAAACGCTGAATAATAACAGCCAAAGATGATAGTTCCATATTAACAAAGATAAAATGTGTTTACATGAAATGTAATAAATATTTTTGGATGATTGAAACACTGCTTTGATCAGCTCATCTAAAGAGAAGGCAACAATCATGAAATAAAGACTCATACCCGACATATCGTATCATATATGATCATGAAAAATCAGCACAATATTTTGATTTACAATGTATCACATACTGGGTGAGTGATTCCAAAAATATTTCAACTACATCGCGACAAACCAACTAAGCACCACCCAGCCAAGTTGCGTTCCTGCTACTTCAAAGAAGAAATTTTTGAAGAAGCATGGAATCAGACACCCTCCATCCACCGTATAAAACACTGAGGGCAGCACACAAGGCACAGACAGGACGCTTACACGGTGCAATAATGACAAGTGATATTACAGTTCTAGACATCACATTATCAAGTTCCTGTTGCTTCTCTTCAAAATGCATTGAAGCAACAGGAACCCATGCATCCAACCACCCGCTCAGCTTTATAAAGAATCTTTATATGTGAGTCACTGCTACTTTACAACTAGCCAAGATGAATCGAGTTTAAGCTTGAATGGAGGCAAGCTCTCCAAGTTCAAATACATGTAGCTTGCCAGATGACCCATAGCTTATTACCATGTTATTATGAAACTCCAAAAGGTGAATTCAGTAGAGCAGTTTTTCCTACATCATGCACTATATGTTGGGAATTACACACGTACATGTCCATAATCAGTTGCCCAACAGAGAGACTAGATATGTGGCAATAGAACTACAAGTACATTTACACCACATATTAAATGCATCAAATGATGACTGTCTGTTGTGGGGCTTTTCAAGACAGTCACTCCAAACAGAGTAGGAATCAGTTGAACAAGAAAGACACATTCCTAAAATACTGCATCCCAATACCAAAATACTAGCAATTATCCAATTGCCCTAAAATCAAACTTAATCCTTTGACTATCAATCCGCCCTGATAGTCACAGCAGGTGCACTGACATGTGACTCCCAATGGTTCATTCTCCTGGTCTCTTTTCTATCTCTTCAGCATAGGACATATTTTCAATCATGATAACTGGACTATTCTTGACCTGAATTTGCCAAACTTAAAAAATGTAAGCCTGATAGTGCTTTCTTGGTATAGTTGAAGAATTTGATCCAAACACTATATATAGCTGTACTAAGTATGGTGCTAATATGAAGACTCACTAAAGTGCGACTCACCTAAAGTGCCGTCAATATTTTGTCTAAAACTTAGCACTATAATGAGAGATATGTGTATCTACCCTATTTCCTCCAGTTCTCAATAGTGAAAACATGTCTCATATAGATGAAAGAAACCACGTGAATGAACTGGTGGGAGTCACATGTCATAAGTCAATCACAGGCTACAGTTACTCATCTACATACATGTAGTACCTTCTAGATCAGAAAGTGATCAAATTTTATTGATCAGATTGATCAAAGTTTGGGGCAGAATTTAGGGGTGATGAATGTTGATGACTGAGTGAATAGGAATCAACGACATTCTCGTCATATCATGACAGTGCCTACATGTGCCAGAACATGCGCGTGTCCTCAGTTTCTATTATCCTGAACACTGTTCAGCCAGTACAGCATCCAGTTTCCCATGAATGATTAAAGAAATAATGCTTTCATAGGCGTGCTAAATGGTTATTTTACACACGGTTAGTGTGGTAAAGAATATATTTTAGGGCAAGGGCGAAGCCCGCACTCTAAAATTTAGAAACTTTCCCGCTTTATAAACTTTTCCATGGAGATCAGCTTCAGACTCAAATTCAAACCAGGAGAAACTCCTCAAATTAAAAGAGATCCTTCGGAGATAGATTTAAGGGAATATTCATTTCATTTGAATATATATTTTATCTCCTGATAAGGGAGAAATACAACGAGGACTATGCAAGTAGAAACACATCTTATAGTACATGTATGGTGTGTGCCTCACATGCGGTGAATCACAGTTTATAGCTGAGAGTGAGAGCTGTAAAATCCCTACACCATTAATGCGTAAGGTACTATGACTTCGACGGAATAGGCAGAGCAGTCTTGACTGGTTAGATGAGACACGGAGATGCGGAGAGAACCAATGTCATATAGATCTAGATCTGCTTCTTCAAGTACATGTATGCCCAATCAGTCGTAACCCAGACAACTCCTTCATTTTGTTCTGGTATTTGGTCATCTTCACCTCATGAACAATTTGAAAAATTTTGGTCTTCTGGAAAACAACATGTGCAGCTTTACCAGATCCCCTGATCTTCGCTGTATATAAGCTGTCCTGTGTTCTGATGTGCATGTTCACCCAGTTTCTAGCCTCCTTGAAGCCAGCAAATCCTTTCTTTGTCCAAATCTCATGTGGTCCACGCAGGAATTCCTGAACCTCTGTAGGTCCCCGAGTTTCAACATTGTCCCGACACCAACTATGCCAACTGAATGAAGGTGGACCTTGCTTCTCCACGATTTCCAGCTGTTGAACGCGAGTGTTTACTAGCTTCATCCAATGAGGGTTATTCTCCATGACAGCAGCACTGATTCCAGTCCTCAGCAGAGCTGTCAGTAGATTCTCATTGGAGCCCTGCAAAATAGCACTGACAAATCTCTCTAGCAGAGCATCATCACCATCAGAAAAGAGTAACTGGGCTGTGTCAGTCACAGCCTTGATACCAGCTCTGGACCCGAACTTTTTTGTTTTCAGGCTCTCCTCCGTTTCTTTAACAGCATGTCCAAGGAAAGATTTGATGTACGCATGGACTTCTGGATTATTTTCACAATTCTTCTTCAGATAAGCGATTAGGTTGCAGCAAAGTTCCAAATCACTTTTGATGTCCTTGTGTTCCACAAACTTCTTGAAGATGCCATCAAACTCTGCATGCCAGGGTTGCATGCATAGCAAATCTGACAATGTGTTCCTCTGTTCTGGCCTTTCAATTTCCTCCCAACTCTGACTTCCTAAGTTGAGGTATAGACAGTTCATGAGCTGGATTCTGAACTGGATCAACTCCTTGGCCAGCTCGGTCTTCCCCACAAGCTGATCTACGAGAGTGGTCCACCTTCTGAACTGGGACAATGAACACTTGTCAAAGACAGCCGACAGTGAAGAGGCCAGAGATGTCCAGCCCAGGACAGAGATCAGTCGAGCCAGTCTCGGGATCATCTGGTCATTGTCAAGCCCATAAACTGTAGCCTTGTTGTACTTTGTGAAAGTCTTAAATTCTCTCCTGCCAAGGACATCTGTGAGAAAACTCTGCGACATTGCAACATCACCAATTTCGGACAACATTTCCAGCAATGGACAAATAACCTTCTCCAGTGAATCCTTCCTCAGCTTTCCAGTAGCAGCAAACAATATAATCTGCTTCACATCGGCCATACATTTTTGATACCTCATATTGGCTTGATCCAAGTCCTTGACCAGTTTCACTTCTTTTATCACCTGCCCTACAACTGATTCAAGTTCTGCACTGCACATGACTTTCAGAGTATTCTTTTTCTGCCAAGCCAATATGGCATAGGTTTTATACCAGTAATGCTGGGTGGCTGCTCCTTTCCCAGCTGTGCGTCCAGTGTTATACTCCTTGTCTGGTTCTCCCCAGAACTCCACGTTATAACGGTCCTTTCTTGATCCTGTAGGACAGATGAAATTGAGGACCTCGTCTTCTAGGTCAAGATAGAATTTTGGCATTTGTTTGATACAGCCATCCATTGTGTACCAATCCATAGCCACGCGAATCTTCTCTATTTCGTCAAACAGTTCTGTTGCATCTATATCCCAGGCATACCGATTTCCAAACTGATGAATGTGCCGTGTCACCTGGGCGAAATGTAGCTCATACTGGTCACCCTCGGACAGGAACTTATTGGCTGCAATTAAGGCATCTGCTACCACAGCATCATGCCCCTTCAGTGCCTTCATGCCACCCAGTGCTAGAGCAGACTCTACATACTTGTGACTCAAAAACCAGGCAAACTTGTCACCATTTCTGTCATTACTGAAGTCAGTGAGAATCTTGCTGAGGTTTTTGGCAGTTGAAAGACCAGCAGTTACTGAAGGTGCTTCACCAGAACCCGTCCAGCATAGAGAATACACCAGGGCCAATCTGTATCCACTGGAGATGTCCGTCACTTCATGTTCACAGTCAACATAATGTGCTGCATACTTACAGCTGAAGGCTGTCTGGTCACCATCCATTTCAATTACCTTCTCCTTTCCGCCATGCCGTACAATCAGCTTTCCTCCTTCAAAGATCGATGGCATCTGGACAATCAATGAGGCAAACATTCCATTCTCCTTCTCTGTGTCACCAACGCTCTTGAAATGTCCTCCCTCCTCATACAGGTAAACTTTGCCCAACACTGATGTAACCGATTCTTCGTTACACCCCAAAACTGCCTTCACATCTTCAACCAATTCATTTACAGCTTCAATAAATTCTTCATTTTTAATCTGTATTTGAGTTGTATCAATCTGCCAGCTTTTCAGGCAGCTTTCCTCTGACGAAGTTTGTTCTCCTGGGCCATACGATGCTCGTGTTGCCACGACAATGATCTTATCAGCTTGGTCTTTCAGCACGGGTAACGTCACAGGCCCAACGCCATCAATGAAGAGGCCAGGAAGGGGTAGATTCTGTGCTCTTCCACCACAAGCAAAGTCACCTGATCCACCTTCGCACTGTCGGAGGGCTTCACATAACCGTAATTTCTTCCCCTGTAACAAAATCACAAGGAAATAAAACTTATTTTCCACAGCTGCAGTCAGGGTGATCACTACATCCACATATAATATTCATGAATAGCAGAAGAGCTCTTTAATAACAAGAAACTGAAATCATGATAAAATGGGGGTGTTCTATCACATTTGGACATATTTTGATGTTTTTTTCTGAACAGTACTGGTAGTGTAGGCCTAATTTTTTCAACAATATTCTGCAAGATGGTTTGGTACCAGGATATTTTGAGTTTTATGGTGACAAATTTTCTATACATATTATAACTGTGTTAAAGTTATATGGTGAAAAAATGTAATGCATCGATGAAGAAGCCAAACCAAGCAAATTTTCCAATCTACAAGGTTTTTAAATTTTGAATACTCATTAGAAGGTGGCATACATATTTGACCTCTGGCCACCTTGTTGATTCTAAAATCATAAGCAATCTCATTTGTCAAACATAAAACCGAGGTCAACAGACTGTAAATTAACTCACAGCATCATAGCCCATTGTTCTATCGGCATGTCCGACCGAATCACACTCTGAATCACTGTCTGACCACTCCAAATCTGACATATCCATGATGACGGTCACTGGACACTGAATTGGAGATCCAAAACTAAACTGAAACTGAGAAAACATGCAAGAGATAATTAGTGTTAACTAATGTAAATTCCTCATATATTCATTGGATTATTAGCTTATCACAAAATCTGACACTGCTATTCAACATTAAAATAGACCATAGAGGCCCACTTCACTGGCATCAGCAGTACAACTTAAAGTAGATTACTCACCACATCGGGGTTTTTTTTGTTCCTCAGGTTTTTTTTTTTTTCAAATGTATACACGTACAGAGCATCAAAGTGTCCAGCTGCTTTTATTGTCAAGAAATGAAATTACAGTCAAGCTATTGGCGCAGGTGGACGAAACATAATCTTAGCTGTGGCATGATATTTACATAACAAATTTGAAAAGCATATGTCATTCCAATTTTATTTTTCAGAAATAGAAATTTTAAGTTTGCTTCCAGCAGAGCCAGCTGTGAGCACTATTTTGTGAGAGATCCATTGAAAACTGCTCCATCGTCCCTTTTATTGAGTAACTATTGGAGACATTGATTTGATTGGTGGAAAGTTGAAACATGGCATTTATTAACGGCTTCATAAAACAATCTGCACTGTCAGACAGAGATGGATTAATCCCACATTTCAATCATGCAAATCAATGTCCCCATTATAGTTACACAATAAACAAGGTGACGAACCAGTTTTCAACAGTGCTCTAACAAGAAGATGTTGCCGAGAACTGATGAGAACTTACAAACAATATGTTTTACTTCCTTATGAATAATTCAGCGACTACGAACAAAACCACAAATTAGAGTGATTGTCTTCAACTATGCAGCTCTCAAGTTTGATGAGAGAAAACGTGATTTTGAATATAGATACATGAAGATTATTATAGAAATATTAACCAAATCAACTGCAATTGCAGGAATTCCTTGGTGGCATTTTGAAAACTAATTTGTACAATAGGGAATTTATTATAATATGCACCAGGTAAAATGAGTTTCGGAAAAGGTTGGTTCTTGCTCATTTTTGCTCAAAAACGCAGACGATACTCATTGCAATGTCGATTGATTGCCATATACATGTATATATATATACATTATTACTGAAACTAATTTTTGTTCAGTGATTATTCTATCACCCCCTAAATGTACATCTGACCGTCGCCAGCCGGTGAAACGGTGGTCAACCGGTGAGGATATTTTCGCAACACAGGTGAGATGGTGTTAGAAATTTGAATTTCTTTCACATTTCTTCTGAGGTTATGGGCAATATTAATGGTTACATATCGGAACGCCTTGTACTTAAAGATATTGTATGAACATGCGGAGCCATGCTGTTTTCTACTGAAGTTTCGTTTTCAAACTGTTCTCATTGCTAATTACTGCAGGGTTTTTTTAGGCAGTTTTTCATCGTGGTATTCCCGATGAAAACGAATTTGAATTGAGTTTTTGCGATTTTTCAAAATTGAGTTTTGAGGTAGAAATTGAGTTTTCTGGGTTTTGGGGGAAAGTGTGCACCGTAGGCGCGGGAAAAAAAATTGAGTTTTCTTCATACAAGATTGAGTTTATGTAACACAGGGGCGAACAAAAATATCCCGATCACGGAAAAGTTCTCGCGACCGAAAGTTCACAATACAAGGTTGTTGTTGTTGTTCGTGTCACCTTCGTCTCCATGTCAATAAATGTCCGTATGAGTGCCCACTCTTCACGTCATCTCTGCCACTTCACGGGTTTTCGTATGTTTGTTTAGCTGCAGACACCGTGTCTCGTCATGGGATATCCAGTGAAAATATCACGACATTATAACGTTTTACATTGATTTATCTTATCTCATGACAAGGGAGACAATTCGCTGTCGCGTACTGCCAGATACAATTTCAGCGCCATTTTCTTTACCTCAACATGTGGCAGATGATTGACAAACGTAACAGCGAGAAAATCTCAAGAACACAAATGAAAAATATATTTGTCATACTCTGAAAATTTTTTCAATTTCTTTGATCTGTTAGAACTCTGTTTGAACGCGTATAATACCTGCCTCAAGTCGAAGTGAAGTGCTTCGCCCTGTACGTTGGCCTGTGTTTTGTAGTGCAAAACAAGCAACATGCAATGCCTTGTTACTGTAAATTGAGAATTTATCGTTTAGACTTCAAAAATAACGAATAAATTATTGTAATACACGAATGCTTGGGAGGAATTTCTGTAAAATTGTTCATCATGCTTTATTTCTGCCTCGAAATTAACACATTATTACTCCTGTGACAGTGTCACTTGTTTTTCTACCATAATGAAGTCAGTTTGAAAGTACTGACAAATAAATATAAAACGGCATATTGGAAGGTGAGAATAAATTTGATAAATTCAATGCACTTACGATGGAAAACGAACTTGGTTCCATGGTGTGTCATTTCAATTTATGCTACAAAATTTGCAGGGCTAACATCAAAGGGGGGGGGGGCTGAGTGTAGATCATGAGATGTACGTGATCTCAGTGCTCCCATCACCATTCAACGGAGGTCGTTCAATGAAACATTGACCTTGGCTTAAGGGTAAAATAATAAAAAAATAAAGATAAAACAAGAGCAAGTTGTTTTCTCAGCAAATATGGGGCATTCATGTCTTGTAACAATTTGTTTTTTTACCTGTCTCCACCAAGCATGACAGTTTCAATACTCATGCCAATTTAATACAACAATTTTTTTAATTCTACGATTAAAATAAAATAAAAATTGAGTTTTATAATTTTTTTGATGAAAAGGCAAAAAAATTGAGTTTATCATTTTTTTGATGAAAAAGACAAAAAATTGAGTTATAGTGACATTGATATATAAAATTTAGTTTTACGATATTTGAAATCGAGTAGATGAAATTTTTTTGCCTAAAAAAAACCCTGTACTGACACGCATAGATATTATCGTGCGTAGTTATTCCCTATTCAATGCTCTTTGTATGCCACCCAAACTTTGATGAATTTAATTGGCGTAAGCATTGATATTAATTGAAAAGTCACACCATGTGCATCTATCCAGGCTACGATGAACAGGCTCAGCACGAGCATGCTACGCACTTTTCTTGATGTTGTTCACCGTAGCCTGGATAGATGCATATGGTGTGATTTTTTCTATAATATCAGTACTTACGCGAATTAAATTCATTGAAGTTTGGGTGACATAATGACCTAAATCATGTAAATACAGTACGCCAGAGTTTTGTTGATGGGGCAAGCATTTGAAATGTTTCTGTGCTGCCCTAATGTGGGACACTTGTTTCAGGATAATAGGCAGATCAGTTAAATTCAATGCCAGAAAATGGATGCCTAGTCTAGTAATTTTAAAAATCAACTTCAGTTGTTTTTGTTCCGTTTGCACCATTGAGGTAAAAATCTGATCCGATTTTACCTCCATGTTTGCACCATCTCATTAAATTTTAAAAAAGTTTTGACAGTATAAAAAAATTTCAAGTCTTCTTTATGTATCTTTAAATCACAGAATGATCTAGTCAGGTTTATATTGTGGCTAAATCAGTTCGCTGTCTTTGAATTATCCATTTAAACTTTATAAACTACGGTACTATCAAACTTTGGTTTCAGTTTCAACATCGTACAATGGGGCCCGTACCATGCGTACATGCGAACGACATGCCAGTTTCTTTACAACAACAACACGACAAGATCGTTCAACTTTGAGTGAAAACAAATGCCCTATGCGAAGATCGTCTGCTTTATCATAAATACTATTCAGCGATGGTCAGATATTTACCAGTCCATTCCACGGAGAGTTAGACGTCTTTGGGGGCTTATTCATTCCCACGTGTCAAACTTTGCCAGCTATTTTTTTTCCGCCACACAGTGCAATTCGGAAACCTCCACATATATTTAGTATGATTACAGGCTTTAGGGTTACCCACGGCATGACCCCGATAACAGTTCGGGAAATGGACATGAATAATTAGCGGTCGGCAAACCGAAGTTTAAATGAGCGGTACCGAATCACACGGAAATGACCGAAGATGCCGACCTATTTTTTCTGGTATTCCCCATTTGCCGATTGTTTGTCCGCAATATCTTTCGATTATAAATTAAGAAATTACGAAGTATTGGCCTTTGGAGACTTCAGTTTTTTCCCCAAAATTTCAGTTTTTCCCTTCTAAAACACTCAGACTTCAATTTTTTGGTGGCAAAATTGAGTTTTTACGGGAGTTTTGACACCGAATACCGGTGTCAAAACATGACGTGTATGAAACCCTGATACAAAGAGCACTGAATAAGGAATAATTACGCATGATAATCTGTACCTACTAGTGTCAGTTATCAGCAATACTAACAACTTTAAAACGAAACTTCGGTCGAAAACAGCTTCACTCTCCGTGTTCGTATGATATCTTTAATTACAATGCATTCTGCTACGTAACCGAATGACTAAAACTAGAGCCTTAGGCACTGAAACGGGGCTATTTAAATATAAAATAGGCTGTTGGAATAATTCCACGAACTCTTTGATGTTCCATCTAATGGCGAAGAGCCATACTTGTAGTCTCACACATTCCTCTCAACAAGGATCTCTAGTGCATTAGTGTAATTGTACACATATATATATTTAAATACGAAGCTGCGCATCTGAAAACCGCTCGGCTCTGGGTACATTCATAATGTATTCAAGTTGAACCTAGATGTCAGGAACAGCAAGCAGTCCAGTCACAAATATACAGATTATCAAAAATTTTGCAATTAGAAATGAATCCTAAAGTTTCCGTCCAATCAGAGAAACCGGTACTCATTACATAAATTTCTTGATGCATCAATGATGTATACCAAATTTTACATCAAGCATTAGAACGATATCCGAGATAGGGATCATTAATAATTTCGCATAAATTAAAGATGGCCGCCCATCCTTCCCGCCACTCAGAGGAACTGATGTGGTTATTCATTGAAAGTCTCTTGATACATTGATGCTGTATACCAAGTTTCGTATAGAACACTGAAATGGTATCAGAGATATACACCATTAAAGATTTCGCATAAATTAAAGTTGGCCACGAAGGTTTCCGCCCAATCAGAGAAACCAGGACTGTCATTTGTCGTAAGTCTCTTGATGCATCGATGGTGTATACCAAATTTTACATCGAGCACTTCAACGGTATCAGAGAACGAGATCATTTATCATTTTGCATAAATTAAAGATGGCCGCCCATCCTTCCACCCACTCAGAGGAACTGATGTGGTTATTCATCGCAAGTCTCTTGATACATCGATGCGGTATACCAAGTTTGGTATAGAACACTTAAATGGTATCAGAGATATATATCAGTAAAGTTTTTGCATAAATTAAAGATGGCCGCCAAGGTTTTTGGTCAGTCAGGTCCCGATTAAAAGTATCTGGATGTATCGATGATGTATACCAACTTTCATATAAAACAATTGAATGGTAACAGAGATATGTATCATTATCGATTTCGCATAAATTAAAGATGGCCTCCAGGATTTCCAGCTAATCAGATGAGCCGGTTTGGTAATTCAATGAAAGTTGCTTGATGTATCGATGATGCACTTTCGTATTGAACAATTTAATGCTTTCCGAGGTATGGACCATTATCCATTTTGCATAAAATTAAAGATGGCCGCCAAGGTTTCCACCCAATCAGGTCCCAATTCAATAGGCTTCTGGTCCTTGACTAGGTAAATAAGCACAACAAATTTGAAATAAATTCTTCAGTGGAACCGTTTTCCGGCTATCTCGCTCACGTACGGACGTACGGACGTATGGACAGACGGACGTACAAGACGACGACAATACCCCATGGCCAAAATTGGCCGAGGGGTAAAAATACCCCGCTGGGACAGACATTTATTATGAAACCAACCTGATGAAATGATAAAATAATGTCTTCACTGCATGTTACCAATATTTGTAAAAATTTTCACTTTTTTCAGATAATCGAGATCATATCCTTCAGCAGTAAATAACAATACGAAGCTGCGCATCTGAAAACCCCTCAGCTCTGGGTACATTCATAATGTATTCAATTTGAACCAAGATGTCAGGAACACCAAGCAGTCAAGTTACAAATATAAAGATTATCAAAAAATTTCCAATTAGGAATGACTCCCAAGGTTTTCGTCCAATCAGAGAAACCGGTATTCATTACATAAGTTTCTTGATGCATCAATGATGTATACCAAATTTTACATCGAGCATTTGAACGGTATCAGAGATAGAGATCATTAATGATTTCGCATAAATTAAAGATGACCGCTCATCCTTCCCGCCACTCAGAGGAACTGATGTGGTTATTAATTGAAAGTCTCTTGATACATTGATGCTGTATACCAAGTTTCGTATAGAACACTGAAATGGTATCAGAGATATACATCATTAAAGATTTTGCATAAATTAAAGATGGCCACCAAGGTTTCCACCCAATCAGAGAAACTAGAACTGTCATTTGTCGTAAGTCTCTTGATGCATCGATGATGTACACCAAATTTTACATCGAGCACTTGAACGGTATCAGAGAACGAGATCATTAATCATTTTGCATAAATTAAAGATGGCCGCCCATCCTTCTCCCCACTCAGAGGAACTGATGTGGTTAATCACACATATTCTTGATACATCGATGCTGTATACCAAGTTTGGTATAGAACACTTAAATGATATCAGAGATATATATCATTAAAGTTTTTGCATAAATTAAAGATGGCCGCCAAGGTTTTCGGTCAATCGGGTCCCGATTTAAAGTATCTGTATGCATCGATGATGTATACCAACTTTCTTATAAAACAATTGAATGGTAACAGAGATATGTATCATTATCGATTTTGCATAAATTAAAGATGGCCTCCAGGATTCCAGCTAATCAGAAAAGCCGGTTTGGTAATTCATTGAAAGTTGCTTGATGTATCGATGATGTATACCAACTTTCGTATTGAACAGTTGAATGGTTTCCGAGATATGGATCATTATCCATTTTGCATAAAATTAAAGATGGCCGCCAAGGTTTCCACCCAATCAGGTCTCAATTCAATAGGTTTCTGGTCCTTGACTAGGTAAATAAGCATACCAAATTTGGAATTCTTCAGTGGAACCGTTTTCCGTCTATCTTGCTCACGTACGGACGTACGAACAGATGGACGTACAAGACGACCATACCCCATGGCCAAAATTGGCCGAGCGGTAAAAATGAGTATTGGGATACAATGTAAAATCCTCATGGTTAGATGGACTGGAGCTATGCTGGGATGCATCCTCTCATGGCATCATATTATACATGCCAGCACACTCCTAGTATATTACAGTTCTATTTGGTTATCTCCCCTGTCACCTTACAATTTCAATCACAGCATTCTGTGATATGCAGAGCTCTTTTTGTAGATCAGGGGAAAATTGCTTGCAGTCTTAATGGTGTCGTGCGTGTTTTGGTTGTTCCCAACAATTTACACATTTCTCTAAACACTCTGGACTCAAAATTAGTCCCTTGGTCGGAATGTATCTGCCCAGGTACTCCAAAAACTGACACCACTCTCTCCACTAATTTTGTGGCTACAGTAGTTGCCTCTTGATTGGGCATGGGGATAGCTTCCATCCATTTGGTAAAATAGTCACCAACTACCAGAATATACCATTTTATCTAGGGACTACTTTTTCTCCGCGGAAGCTTTTTCCCGCGACCGAATCACCGCCAAAACCGCTGCCAGATTTCCAGCGTGACAGACGGGACAAGAGATAGCCACCCTGTGATGTTAACGCAACTCTCTACCAAACTAAAGTTAATAAAAATCTAAGCAAAAACTTATCAGTGGTTAGTGAACTAGTTGTCCTTTAACTTAAGACAGAAACATTGAAATAATTATTATTAATATTTTCTTTTCAACTGGAATCGACAAATGTGACAGACGGGACAAGCAGGGACCACGCATTTAAAAAAGGGATAGACAAGATAGATTTCTATCTCCTTCTCAAATGAAAATCAACTTTTAATGTAAATCAAATGTTAGTGGACTAATCAAGTAATCAGAGTTAGGGTTAACAGTTTTTCTATGAAGAAGATTAATTATGGATTTTTGCCAATTAGTGACGTGACAGACGGGACAACTTATTGTGACGGACGGGACATTATCTTATGGCCTATAAATTATCTTCCTGTTTCCAGACTTTTTTTAATCATGTAGATCAATGCTACAACTAAGATGTTCATTGTGCACTAGTTTACTTCACATTGTTTGGTTTTAGGTTACACATTTGTATGTATTTTGTATTGCAAACTTAATTTTTCAAGTCATATAGGTTTGTGCATTCATCAGAATGTTCATTGCATCTAGATTACTAAACATTGTTTGATTTGGGGCCATACGAATGCAAAACTCAATAATCTATGGCTGCTTTTTGAAGCATTTTGTGACAGACGGGACAGATATGGAGTTGAAATTTATATCAGCGTATTTGACCAAGAATGAAACAATTGATTGTATCTGGTTGAGAGATGTTACAGTAGATAAATAATAATGTTACTGGCTTTTTTTCCTTCTTAAAATTTATTGTACTCTAGAAAAACCTAAAAAATCATCCGTTTTTGTGACAGACGGGACACCTACACCACGCAGTAAAATTTTTCAATTATTTTGGAAATAATTACTTTAATTGTAAAATGGTATACACTGTGGAAGTTAGACATGATGGTGTATTTAAAAAACAAAGAAACATTTTGTTGAGTTAAGTTTCTATCTCTGGAGGAAAATCATGAATTTGGTATACATTTTAGCAAAAAATGTTTCAGAATTTTATCCATATTCGAGTGCAGATTTTTAAAAGCCTGACAGTTGCAGATGACAAAAAATGAAACATTTATAAATAATGTTATTGTTTATTATTAAAACAAACCCGTTGTTACTTAATGCCACTTTCCCTCCATTTGGAGATCCACTGCAAACAAATTATCTCCCCTTAACGGTCCCCTGGATCGTCCGCTAGGTGGCGTGCTCTCCGCGCATGTCCCATTCTCTTTTTCTGTGCAACGGCAAGACCTGTTTATGACAAGGCCGAGCCAAGCGGGGAGGATGGGCGGGTAAATCAAACCGTAACAACGGGTTTGTTTTAATAATAAACAATAACATTATTTATAAATGTTTCATGTTTATGTCTTAAAACGACACCCGTTGTTACTTAATGCCAGACTCCCTACAGTGGGGGTTGGGTAGCCGGCCTTGTGGCTTGCTTTTGGATTGAGCGGAGCACGCCCTGTTCTGATTTTGTAAATCTCATATGCCTAGTAATATCAAGATAATTCCCGTGTCGTATAGAAGCGTAGGGAACTCAAGGTATTACGAGTAGTGCGGTGAGTGGGGGAATGTATTCCGACCATCTGCCCGCATACCCGGCTAGATAATCAGATGCCATCGTGATGCCTTGAAGTCCCTTCGTCTCCGACGTGGTCTGTCTTCTATGCTTGCCGGATTGTCGGGATCTTGCTTGCATGAGCGGCGCCCCCCCTTTTTCCTGATAGGAATAGTGGATTATACACTGCAGTAGGTTCAGTGTAGCCATCCTATTGTCTGTATAGACCCGCCTGAAGATAGCATTCAGCGTGAGTTGAAGTGGCTCAGACGTCACGCTGGCTCTAATCTTGTGAGACGATGTCTTCATAAAGGAGTAGGAGCGTAGATGGCGAGTTGGTTAACCCAGACGGCAGTCTTCCTCCACCCATGTAATGATGATGAACTGTTAACGTCCGCTGATGGGTCTGTTAGAAGTGAAGAAGGAAGAAAGGCAGCTGGAACTCCTTTCTCAGTTGTATGAAGAGTGTCCCAAGCCTCCGACTGAATCTAAAAGCTCTTCTCCTCCAGCAGGTACACGAAATCTGTCAATGCTGGAAACTGGTACAGTCTCAGAATGTCTGGTCCTTGACGTGCGGAATTGTTCCAGACGACGAACTCCGGAGTTGGATGAAAAGATCTGGTTGAGCAATCTGTCATCCTGTCAAGGAACTGCATTCCACTGCGTAATACTCTGATTGCGGAGTGAAGACTGTCATGGAGCTGTCCTGTAGAACAGAATCTTGACTACAGTTGATTAAACTGGCTCGAATGGTAGGCATAAGAATGCCCCAGTACCATATCCAACTCTTCTCGGGTAGTAACTGGCATGTTCGGTGAGGCTGTAGGCGAAGGTCATGGCAAGCCGAAACGCTGGAATCTGGTCGATTCCGTGGGTGAACTTGACAACTCTGGATGATGCTGAGGGATACCCCTGTATACTACTTGACTGGAATTCCATGTCCTGGTACAGCTTCTGAAGGAAAGATCAGCTGTTGCTGGAACAGAAGTAGTGTTGACCAGAGGCCCTCCAACATAGTACATCCTCCGGCCTTGAAGCGGCTGTACAGTAGATAGTAGCTTGCTGTTACTTCGGTTGCTGCGGGTCCCGGCGCCTCCATAGAAGAAAAATGATCTTCCGGTTGTAGTACCCTTGTAGGACTTGGAGGAAGTTGTCGGTGGTAACCCTGCAGTGATGTGAAACACATGGTGTTGTAACCAGGTATAGCTGATACTGTACTGCTAGGACCAGTGTAGATGTTTCCAGAGACTGGGATCTTGCTCCCCCCCCAAACTTGACGCAGTTGACTACCTTCCAGGGGAAACCATCTTCCAACGTAGATATCCTTGAGGAAGATGATGCGTTGCTTGTCTGTCGTGGTACCCACGTGCCGGTCATCTGTTGCACGAGCAATGGACCGCTTAAACTGTGAATTCCGCATCGATGAATGTGAACTTCTCTGTCCTTAGATCCGGATCCGGCATCTTCACTCTGAAAGGCGGGCGAAGATGTTCCGGGATGAGCATCGTAAGATTGCTTGTACTTGCCCTCAGGTGTTGATGGTCCGACTGTCGGTGCAGGTTCCCTACTCCGTGAGAAAGTCAAAGATCCATCTTATGCTTCTTATCTGGATCCTGGACTACCCTGGCTATGGCTGTCAGGAACCAGTGATGTAATTCTGTATTGAGTCAACATCATGTCTTCTACAGCACAAGCTTGCTTCTGATGGAGTACAACTGCTGGCGACTTTGTGACGTTCAACAGTCTGTCAAGATCTAGGTCCGGCTTCGGGGCCTTGAACGGTAAGTTGTCTCCGTGAAGGATGTAGCCTTATACGGACCAGGTTCCAGGAGCGCCCTCTGAGCCCTGCACTGTCGATCCATGCTGACACACAAGTCGTCTGATGCCGGAGATGGTGGACATATAGGCAAAGCTTCTTCCTTAGACGGCTTATTCAGTCCGTAGAGAGCTGCTGCTGTAAGCCTCCTCCATTACGGGTGATATCCGAAAGCTGGTCGGTAAGCTGCTTGCCTTCGCCAACCGCTAGTTTGGGCATTTCAGGAACCAACTCGTGTAATGCCGCTATCCTGGCCCTGAAGGAAATCTCTTCCTCGGTATTCCGTTCTACCTCCGCCCGAAGGATGGGGGTTGAAACCTGAGATGAGGATGCCGCAGAAGTGGAACGTCGTGCATGGTCCTCATCATCCGAGCCAGACTCAGCACTGCTAGAAGAATGGGGTCGAGTAATCTCCCGGGCCTCCGTTGCAGGAACCTCTTCCGTGGTGATGGTTGCTGTCGGAGGTATTTCTGGAACGGACGTCTGCCCGCTCCGCTCCGCGGGACGGCTCCGATCCATGGCTGCATCTCCGGATTTTTTCTTATCCCGATGCTCGGTCTTCTCTTGATGACCCGGGCTAGGGTGACGACGGGTATAAGCCCGATCTCCCGAATCCGTGCGCTGTAGCCGATGATGGGAAACCGGTGAACGACTCCTCTGCCGCCTGATGTAAGGTCGCTCTGGCGAGAAATCCCTGCAACGGCGCCTTCGAAGCTCTATATAAGATGAACGGGACCGTCGCCTCGTCCGGCACCTCTCCCAATCTTAACGTGGCACTAGGGATCGGCTTCGTCTACGAGATCTGTCTGCCGCAGTACCGGTATACGGTTCCGTGGAACGGGTATGACTTGAACTCGAAGCTGACCTAGGCCGTTCTTGCTGCTCCCGTTCCCCGTAAGTCCGTGTCCTGTAGGATGCGGAGTCCCGGCGATCTGTATAAGTCCGTTCTTCCTGGGTCCGTGACTTCTCAGATGTCCATGCTGTAACCCGCTCCGGGGTACGGCTCCGAGAACTGGTTCCAGGTTGAGGTTCCGTGGTACGGCTCTCTGTATAGGTCCGTCCAACGGCGTCTCTATGCTCTTTGTAGGCTTTAGGCTTCTGCAGCTCACGGCTTCTCTTTGTACGGTGATCCCGATCAGCTGTTTCCTTGTCGGGGTCCCGCTGTGATACCGGAGTCCGGTGACTTGGTCTTGATTTCCGGACTACCGTGGTCGATTCCTTCTGTGTCTCCGGGATACGGCTGTCCAAACTTGATCTTCCATCACCAGCGGAGGCTTGGAAGAACAGGAATCGATGTCAGATGAATCGGCCTGATCTGTACCTCTGCCAGGGCTATGACGTAGAGTCCTTCTCAGGTCAGCTGGTGCAGTCGCCGCAATTGAAGACTGGTCTAGCTGTACGTCGACCTCGCCTCTAGCAGGTGCTGTTTCCATAGGAACTGTGCCACTGGGCTGAATAACCGAGCTCGCCGAATTCGTGAAGTCCATGCCTTCATTCAACGAGAGATCGTCGAATAGGGCCTGATTAGCATAAGCTCTTTCTGTAGGTCCTTTCTTCGAGTCGAGGCCGGCAGCTCTCAGCAGAATGCTTCGCCTCTCTGTAGCATACCTGCGCCCGCAGTAAAAGAGGATGACTGTGCTTCCCGATGAAGCTTGCCGTGGAAGGTATCCATGGGGCAGAAGTCTGTACTTTGGCTCTAGTTGATCTCCAGACTTCTCCAATCCCGATGCTCCGTATATCCCGATGCTCCGGGATACGGTGATGGTTGATGTACGTGCGCTGCTCATCCATCTGTGCAACGTGCTTGTTGACGGGAAAAACGATGAACGGTTTCTTCCTCGTCTGGTGCAAAGTCGCTCCGGAGTATGGTCCCTGTAGTGACGATTCCGGTAGGCTGGACTGTGTGAAGCCATCCGATGAACGGACCTCTCCCAATGATGACGTTCGGGAATAGAATCTCGGCGCTGTAATGATGTACATCTTCGTCTACGAGATCCACTTCGCCGTATTACCGGAACAAGCCTCCGTTATACGGGTTAAAGTTGAGGTAGAAGCCGACTCACGGCATTCTAGTTGAGTCCGTTCTTCATAACTCCGTGCCCTCTTGGATGTAGAGTCCCGGGTATACGAAATCTGCTTGCCGTAATACCGGGACACGGCTCCGTTGTACGGGTAAAAGTTGAAGTAGAAGCTGACTGACAGTGCTCTAGTTGAGTCCCTTCTACATAGCTCAGAATCTTCTTGGATGTGGAGTCCCGGGTCTACGAGATCTGTTGCCGTAATATCAGGGTACAGCTCCGTTGTACGGCTCCGTAGCTCCGAGGTTCCGTGGTACGGCTCCATAGGCGGTTCCATGGTACGGGTCCAAGTTGAAAGTAGAAGCCGGCTCACGGCGTTCTAGCTGAGTCTGTTCTTTATAAGTCCGGGTCCTGTAGATGTGGAAAACCCGGTGATCTGTATAAGTCCGTTCCACTTGAGTCCGTGACTTGTCAGATGTATACACTCGGTGCGTTGGAAACATCCGTGCTGTAAACCGCTCCGTGGTATGGCTCTGGATATGCTTCCTTCCCGAGGTGCTGTGATACGGCTCTCTGTAAAGGGCCGTATATCGGAATCTGTAAACTTGTCCGTCTCACGGCGTCCCGTCTAGGGCTGTGACTTCTGTAACGGTGATCCCGGTAAACTGTATTCATGTCGGGGGTCCCGCTGTGGTGATGAAGTCCGTGGTCTTGATCTCCGAACTACCGTAGTCGAGTCCGTCTGTGTCTCCGGGATACGGCGTTCGTTGAACGGGTCCCTGCTAGAAGACTGTTCTTCGTTGGCTTGTGGAGACTTGGATAAACGGGAACTGTTATCCGGGACTCGGCTTGATCCGTGTCTGTGACGGGCCGTCTAGTAGAATCCGTGATCTGTTCAACCGATGCAGTCGCAGCAATCCGTATCGCCGTGCTTGGACTTGACTGGTCTGCACTTTGTCTTTTAAAAATCCCGTTGACTGTAAGACTGCGGCACTGGGCTGTATATATGGGCTTGCCGTTGTCGCTAAAGTTGAAACATCATTAGCGCTAAGTCGAAGATAAGGCCTGGTCAACTTTTGGTTTCTCAATAGGTCTTTTCTTCAACTGCCGGCTGCCCTGGATAGTTGACTACGTGTCGCCCAGCTAGAGTCATCCCAGTCTATACCTTCGGCACATGTAAATAGCCTATAGCATAATGTGCCCTGCATAAAAAGACAAAGAAGAAAATGTGAGTCTTTACGGAATAAACACTGACGATCAGATTCACATCTCATACAATTCTTGATACTGACTTACTTGACCAGAAAGAAACGATAAGTCGCTGGTAGGAAAAAAACCTTCGTTACAGCCAAGTTGTAGAAGAAAACCTGCTTCTCCGCTGGACATCTGCCAGGTCAGTTACCAGAATTGAATACGTCGCCATAGGCTAGCTATGCCAGGTCACGTCGCCCCAGTCTGCACAATACACGGCATGTTACCTGGCTGTAACACACCTGTGCCCTGCACTAAAAACGAAGAAAAATGCAAGTCTTTAACTGGTTAAACTGACGACCTGATTCGTTCTTTTATTAAATCCTTTAGCTGTGCGACTGTGTAGGTTCATATAGAACTCACGGGAGATAAAAATAACCCTAGAGTGCGTCTAAAAACAATCCAAAGTTACTGTTTACAGGAGCTCTTCAAAAACAGGTCTAGCTAGCTAGACTGCAAAAGAAAAAGAGAATGGGACATGCGCGGAGAGCACGCCACCTAGCGGACGATCCAGGGGACCGTTAAGGGGAGATAATTTGTTTGCAGTGGATCTCCAAATGGAGGGAAAGTGGCATTAAGTAACAACGGGTGTCGTTTTAAGACATAAACACCTACTTTCTTGGAACATT